>BGZK01000627.1:0-333725 GCA_005406025.1 Eumeta japonica | reverse complement strand
CAGACTGTTAAAAATCCTTTACTTAAAGAGCATTCATTTTCATGTTCTAAATAACGCGATTTAAAAATAAAACTGCATAAGTACAATTGCAGGATCGGGTGATATCTAGGAACTCTTTGATAAAAGCTGTCAATGAATTTTAAAAAACTGACAGATAGAACAGATAAATTAGACAGATCCAAATTTGAATCAGTGCTTACACGAAGAATACATCTCAGCCACACAGACCGCAGCGTCTTCAAATCAAACATATATTTTACTGTCTAAAGACGATACGAACAATGTGTATTTCCTATGATGGCATACACCAGCCAGAAATGATCACTTATTGTTGTTGTCAATAACTAACTCATAGCTTTAAGGTGAAATAGATAGAGATTACTGTGCGACATGAAATCCACAGAAGACACCGAAAGTAGCCGACATAGTTCACAGCTCACAGAATCGGCAAGTTGAAGCGGTAACTTATAGGCCGTGTCGCTCGGAAAATCGATAACCGCCGGGGAAGTAAGGTTGTCTAAGAGCACTCGCGAATCGGACATCTCGGCGTGGGACGGCCTCGACTGAGTGCACTGCGGTCGAAGCCGTAGGCCACCGTTGATTATAAGTTGATTCGAAATCATACATTGTGGCTACCGTTGATTACAGGATGATCCAAAATCATACATTGTAGATATCTAACAATGCACGTGAACGACTGAAATACATGAAATTTGTGAATCACATAAATGTGAGGAGAATATAGTTTTTGTATGTTATTGTAATGTACTGTTTCTATCGCGACCATATTTCTTTTATAAGTTAATTTTTTCTGATACAAGTTTTAGTTTTGTCTTTTTAGAGATCTTCCATTGGTTCCTGCTCTGAAACTTGCCAAGAAGAAAACGAGATCATAAATTTAATATCATACTTACATCTCGTTATGACTCTTGACCTCGATAAAGGAAATTTGTCGCAATTCTAGAGTAATGCTCCAAAGTCAAGAATAAACGCACATTTTTTATAAATACTGTAGCAGGGAAACAAACGCTACCTGTGATATTTTTAAAGTACTGAAGATCGCTGATTGAACATTGAAGCCAAAACAGATAAAAAAAATTTAAAGGTATTTTTTTTAATTCTTCAATCAGCTCATCTTTCAATCAGAGACCTACTGGAACTCGGCGACTATCACAAACGATTGGTAAGGACTTATGTATGTACTCCATACAGTAATAATTGCTGTTAGCATTCCGATGACAAAAATTAATAATGCAAAATTAAACACTCGTGCAGAAATCAATATTGGAATTTGTTTCAAACATATCTTACATATAATGAGAGTACATTTTTAAAATTAGGAATCAACATAGAAATGTGATATTCTTTTCTTCAGAAAAGAATTCATCAGAAAGAAGAGATTCATCTCTTGTCTCGTATTACTCGTCTTTTGTGGAAAAAAGGATGATTTGGATAAATTGTCATTGATACAAGGCGGTGATAGGGACACCATGCGCTATCATTAGGTCGGATTCTGCATATCTAACCAGATCTAGAATTCCTGGGGTCCCTGTATCATCGCCATCGAATAGCATCGCCAGACTCATATTTTTCTTTGTAATCATTAAATATCGTCCCATGAAAAAAAGTCGTTTGTGTATCTTCTTGCACAAAACTCAATAAAACATTATTTTAGAATCTAATTGCACAAGTCGCACACCGAAAGACAGGTGGTTTCTCACTTGTCACTTCGTCTCGTGTCTAAACATCAATAACACGTGTTATTGTATTTATTGCGGATAACCACTCTTTGGTACCGGTCGTCGATTGCGTTAATAAGATACGTCTGTTTATTAAATTGTAATTTTTTTATTCTAGGAATATCCCATACTCCCATATAAAAATGTGACAAATTTATGGTATATTAATTTTCACTACATCTCGCGCAATTAGTGTGCAAAGACGATCAGAAATAATTGGACAAAGGATTAGTTCTATAACCATATTAATATACAAGCCACCAACCGATTAAAATTAAAAAATGTTAAAAAAGAACAAATCAATATGACGAATGGGTTAATATAAATATTTTTTACCAGAGTGTGTATTTTATTTTTATTCCAATAAACTTGCTCGTATACTCATTTCATTTCGTCTTCTTTAAGATGACATTATAAGAAAATCCATTATTACAAAACATCAAAAAAACAATAAGAATATTGTATCTCAACCCCATACATTATATTATCAAACTAATGTACTTGATACCCTTAAGCTAAGTAACCCTTAAGCTACGAGATCATCAAAATACTTCTTACAGTAGCGTTAGCGTCAACTCTGGCAGGACTTTATTGTGAAAGTCTTTTTAAAGACGTTTCTATTTTTGTGTTGTTTCAGACTATAATTTACACCAAAAGGCGTTCGAAATATTATATTCACTTCCAACAAATACTAAAACATAAACATTTCGATATTGCGGCATAATATTCGCGTATTGTGCGGCGTTAAAACAAATTATCTGAACGAAAACTATGCGTAAGTGCTAATAAGTGAGCTTTTACAATGTCGTTACGTACACAGAAGCGATCGGTCAAAGGTTGTAGGTAACGCCATTACTGGTGGTGGTATGTGGTCGTGTTTTTAGTTTTCACGCCACCATGACTGTCGCTTCTGCTCCAACTTAAGGATGATGCGATAGGGAATAAAATGCACCAAAAAAAAATTTTTATCATCCTCCTCTCTACATATAAATAAAACCTAATTATCTGTCTGTGATTTCATACAGTTTTTTTTTTGTTTTATTAAGTCGATTATTATTCGTTCCCGAACAAACTTTTTTTAAAATTTTGTCTATAAGTCCAGGATAATCTGCAAAACGATCGAACCGATTTTGATGGTTCGACCATCTTTTTAGCTCTGAAATATTCTGTGGACCACAAACGTACTCGAAAGTGTCGTAAACAATCGGACAAACAAACAACAAAATCATTCTCAGCTATTGAAAAGAGAAATAAACATGCAAAAATAAACATACGTGAAAAGCGAACAGAAGAGGGTACGGGGGAAGATTCTTTTCGCTTAAAGCCTTATTTTAGAATTTTTTTTCTTACCGGAATTATTACATACCTTTAATTTAATTTTAGCTTGCAAGTGCAGTGCACAATAATATCAATGTCCAATCTTTATATCAGTTAAATATTCACTAACGCAGTGATAGTTTTTTTTCATGACCTGAGATTTGAGATTTGGACCCAAAAAATATAGAAACTTATCAATTTTAATTTATAAATTGTGTGCCTATCTATTGTTGCAGTACATATTTATTTATATTATTGCAGTTGTCCACCTTAGAGATAACATTAATATTTTTGTAAACACACATTCTATTTTTGTTAACATCTGGACAATGAAAAGTAAGAAGATAAGCATACTATTTTTTAAGGTAAACTTGTATATATAATATAATCTCTGTATTTTAGTTCATGAATATTCTAGAACCTATGTTTTTGTATGATACCTTTGCACGTATGCTTATACATGAAGAATCATAAGTATACACAATATCGTACTGAAAGCCATTCACCCATTATCAAGTTCATTTGTAAATATCCAAATAGACTTCACTTTCTGAAATATTTTTTTGTCACTTTTTGAGAAAGTCTGCGGTTGTATTCTACTGAATAATAAGGATTTGTATAACATAAACGTTAACTGTTAGAGACATTTTTTACGATTTTTAGAGTCTCGCCGACGTTTAATATTTATCTGACCCTATGGTTTTTATTTTTTTTATTTACAACTTTAATTTATTTAGATGGATGCATAACGCGAAAAAAGAAAAACAGTAAATGTTAACAATCCTTAACTATCATTTTATTTACGTCCAGCAAAATAAATTGATAGTGATAGGCATCGATGACAAAAAAATGTTATTAACGTCGTAGATCCGGCGCGCGTGCGGCACGCGGCCGCTAACAGGCGCAGGCTTAGCATGCTCCTTGCAAAGGAGGTTAGTTCATTGCGACGTTTTATGCGAATTTTATCGACAAACTATTAAATAAATATTTCGTGGTCATTTAATAAATCTACTGAACGATATCGATATTTATGCTACTACCGTATTTTTTACGAAGTTATATATACCATCATTTATATGACTGACAATGCATTCATATATTTATTTTTATTATGATTTATGTACAAAAAATATAAAAATTATTCCCCGTTCGTTTCTATTCCGTTTCTGAAACAATTCAAAAAAAAAACTAAAATTAAACCCAAATAAATAAGTACATTTTATCATAATATTATAAACCTGGGATAACTAAACTGCTGCTAAAATTGAACATAATATCTTATACTTTTATTTAAACAAAAGTCCATTAATTTATTTAGCGTTACTTATCGCAGCAGACGTATGGTAAAACACACGTTGACAGCAACGTCAAAATACTGCATCACTTCAAACGTCATCAAGTGGGTATAATCGTTGTTGCACTATTTATGAAATGCACAATACGGCCGCAGCGGTTTTGCGCTCCTCGGCGCTGCATTTCAGGTCGCGCGCTGCGCTTCGGCATCCAGTTGCGTGCGTTCGCCGGTTTCGGGGTTACCGCCAGATCGATATCGCACGTAATTGCACCGGCGTTTGCGTGCGACCGCGGCCGAGCTAGACTTTACCTTTCCATCCAACTTTATGCATGTACTTTATAAAATGTGGTCGTTTTATATTTAAAATTCGTTTAAGTTCGACTTTGTTCATCCCACTGCTGAGGCGAACCGTCTCGCTATATGTACATAGTGAAACACACACAGTGAACGCAGAGCCGGTCGCAAGCAGTTGTCATTGATTGGTGACAATGACCTAAACCAAAACGGCTAAAAGTACTGCTCAAGATGAGAAGCAAAAAGTTCTAATTTTATTTAATTTAAAATTCCTCGGTTATTCGACCGTGCTCAGTATTCGAACTCGGTACGTGCAGTTCGAGGCAATGACTTTGACCATAATCGACCACACGACCACCATCGTTAATTTCTAAAACGGCGCGTTGACAACTCATGAATGAACGGTCAACGAATTTAGTGTGTACGTACAAAAAAGAAACAATACTATTGCTTTTGATTCCAATGTATCGTTCTAGAACGAATTGATTGATCCGTTAGTTGATAGAAATAGTTTTTCCTTAGGAACGTTTTGGAGTTAACATTTATTTTATTTTTTTCTAATTCCTATTTACATGCCATCTCATCGTTGAGGCAATCTTTATATAAAACTTTTTTTATCTTAAATTGAGTGATGGAAATTTAGTACTCCTGGTGATCCTGTGAATTTGACTTAAAAGCGCATTGGTCGATTTGCCCATGGTCAAAATTCGAGGCGGGTACCATTTGTTTTGGAGGCAACATTCTTCACCACTCGGCCATCGCCGCTCCATTTAATTAATATGTATTCAAAATAAATCGTATCATAAATAAAGTTTATTATGTTCATTAATACTAAATTTCCCTAAAGAAACAAAACGTTAATTTTTTTTTCGCTGAATTAAATACTAATGAATGTTAATTAACTAATATCTAGAATCGGCATTTACTTTTAAAAAATGTGTGTTCGTTTTGACAGAAACATACAATTCATTCGTTTAAATCCAATAACGTATTTGACGTCCAAACTAATAGTGAACTTAAATGTACTAAAAACCTTTTCAGTCCGAATAGAAATGATAAACTTGGCAAGAAGTACATGTTTAATTCCCTTGTACTATTCATCTACTGACCCTAAACAGCATACGTAACTACAGCAGTGAAATGATAAAATATATAACAAAAGACAGTCCCTAAAAAAGGTATTATTCGTAAAGAACCAACAAATATTCAGACAACACTAGTAACAATGTCTAAAACGGCAGGGAGAGGGCATAGCTTATATAAACTTGAACTTGACTCATAATATTATACGTATTCAAAGTTAACCACCGACTCAATTAACGTTTGTTTATGTTACGTGTTAAGCATAGCGTTAATGTAGATGAGGGTGCCTACAAATGGCTTTGCACTCATCAAAAACTTGACAGGTAACTTGAGGTAGCAGAAGGTACGCACAAGAAGTGCATACGTACACGTGCCCATATCCGGTAGAAGTGCACAATAATAAGACGTTTGGCATTCCGTATTGCGGGGCCATTGCAGACAATCGAATCTAACAAGTACTAATAGATAAATGCTTCTTTGGAGCTATCGGTTTAAACAATAGATACCTTAAATTTGAGTAACGGTTGAAGAATGAGAGACAAATTTAATAATATTAATATTGAGTTTAATGTAATATTCGCCTGACAGATTTTCTAAAAACTCGAAAATTTTGTTGTCACCTTTATCTTTGAAAAGAACTCCAATTTAATAGTTGTGAAAAACCATAGACATTAGGAATGAAACATGTATCACAATTATCATTGCTTAAAAAAAATATATAATGATACTAATTATGATACAAGCTAACTGGAAAAAACTTTATACTCTGTTGCGTTTCGTAACAGATTGAGATCGACGTCATATCAATCTGTAACCAATTGTATCACTTTCTCTAAAAACTTATTGATTTACAAAATCGAAGTATATTATTAATATACAGCTTTAAAAAAAGCACCTATAGTATTTATTTACGACGAACGTATTGTTTTATATGTATTTATTACAAAACCTTAAAGATGTAAATAAGACAAGCGTTTGTCCAGTTTATTACAAATAAGATAAATATTTATTTCGTAGCCTAAGAAGAAATCTAAACGCGTGTCTTTATTCTCCAAAACAGTACATAAATTTTTATCGTCTACGTTAGTCCGCATAAATAACAAGCCGTGTTTTATCCTATGAATAGAAGAAAAAAGAAATATAAAGCAAACGAAAGTCAGAATATCCTGACCTTCGTTTGCCAATGAACTGCGTTCAATTTAACCTTATTTTCTCGGAATCCGTTAGAGCTCTCGACCTACGCACGGTCGCGCACTTGGGCTAGGTCGCGCTCAAGGGCGACCTCGTTTTACGCACAAACGACGCACCCGGGCCGCCGTCGGGGGTCGACGCCCTGCGCGGCGGCGCCCTCGCCAAACTTTGTTGAGATAGGTTCTGAAGGGTCAGGTGCTACGTAAGGCATTTTCTTTCAGCTTTTCGGAAAGGATTTTCTTTTTTAAGGCGTGAATTCATTGTTTGTCTATGTCGGATTTTAGTCCCTTTTACTTCTGAAGCGAAGTTTCATTTCAAATCGGACCTCTAGCTTGACAGTCAGTCACCATTTGCTGACAAATTCCTAAACTGAAGACACTCCGACGCACGGAGCGGGATGTTTAACTCGACTTGAGTTGTAAAACTCATCAATTGATTCTGCTCGTGAACATGATCGAACTGGGTGTTGTCTTTATTATATACGAAATTAAAAAACATGTTAATATAACACGTATCTTATAATGTGGTGTATACATCACGTCACAATATATAACTAAAATGATTTCATTAATCGTCAACAACAACAACGCATTGTTAGTTTTTTTTTTTCATTTATGCTTGAAATATTTAAAAATAAACTCGGTTTGAAGCTATTTTTTTTCGAAATAAACCCGATCCATCCTTTCTGTATAATCTAACCATAGCTAGTGATTTTAACAACGAACAAAACAATATGGAACAAACAAAACAGTATGAAACTGAATAGATTTAAAAATGCTCAGCTTTTAGGACAAAAAGCTCACAAAAAAATTGATTACTTTTTATCATTCGTGGCTTTCTTATCGTTGAACTGTGCGACAACCTTGAAACTAGATTTTAGTCTATAGCTGGCTTATATTGTAAAATTACAGACATGCTACACAGAGCACGCTAATTGTGGTTCGCAAAAGGCACGGTCGAATATTTGCAATTCCTACTCGAACATCAGAACTAGAAACTTTTATATTTATGTATAACAAGAAGAGAAATTAAGAAAAAGAATTCATTTACACAGGTGAGAAATTTAATTTTGAAGCATATTATCAAAACATGTCTCTCTAACTTTAGTTTCATTAAATTGATAGCTAGAACAAATTGCAATTATATTGTGAATATTATGCACAAAATTAAGTTTAGATTTTCATCTCTGTAATAAAAATGTTATTAGGAACAGAGTTAATCAAGCAAATTTTCCACTGAAAAGTTTAGCAATTATTACAAAAATTAATTTTCTTCAGAAAATAAAATTCTTATGAAAAGGCAATGAACTCGTAAAAATCACGATAGTAAGAAATATTCCTCTTTATTACTTCAAAACTACGATACTCGGAGCGAAATTTACAACTTCTGCTCTTTTTTTGCAACAAAAAATACTTTTCCACTAAATACAGCGTTGTGAATTCAAATAACACATTCCTTTTCGAACCTTATATTAAACTTTAAAATATTATTATTTTAAATCTTAATTTAACGCAGCTATGCATTTAAATAAATTTTACTACACATGACTTTATGAATTTATTTCCAAAAAAACTCATTTAATAATAAAAGCTTCGATTCATTCCAATTATTTACAAGGAATTCAGTACACGAAATCACAAATTAAAAATGAGACGATCAGCCCGATCAAGTAATAGAAAGCGAAATTTTCTATAAAATGAACAAAACATAAAAAGCATTTCTAACTTAAAAATAAGCACCGATGCACGAGACCCGCTCCAAATCGGATGTAAGCTGACGTGTAAAGTCACACTGAAAGTTTCATACGAGCGCTCTCCGGCGACATTGCCCAGATTAGTTTTCTGATACCGCCCGCCCTCGATCAAGTTCTTTATCCTAACGCTAGATCTGAAATCGTGCTCGAGTTCGCCGTTCGGTTATAACTGACTTTTTTCACGAACTTATGTATATTAATGTACATTTTCAATTAGAAACCAGATTACTCCCATAATAAAATGAGAGATGAGAAACCTTGGCGTAGGTGGATATTCTACGTAGAACGTCGGCTGCGTTCAGTGCACCGTCGCCGTAGCTTGAACTCGATGACCCGAAATAAGGCTGGGGAGGACCCACTCCCGCTCCGGCTGTAAGCTCTGCCCCCCCGCGCCCGCCCGCTGTAAGCCCACCCCTCTCGGCCGTGCGCCGACCTCCCATTCATTACGCAATAAAAGTGTTCCGTTGAGCTTCGTACTTATCGGTAGGTGCATCCTGTTTAAGATAAATTATGTACCTATCTGATTTACTTATAGATAGTACGAGTATAGCAGAAATGAAATTTCTGCCTCCTTTGTATTTATTTCGTTCTGAACTCGATAGCGATCCGATCCTGCTTTCAATGTCGATACAAGCCTCGGTATTGATCCCGCCCTTGTCGTATTGCCGATGAATGAAGCCACGAAAAGTCTTTTATTGTTACGTTAACGAGGTATCGGTTACAAACTATCATAAGTATCGAGTAATTGAGAGACAAAACATTTTTATAATTATATGCGGAATACAAAAAAGGCATTTTTTTTGTTTTCTTAATAAGCCGAATATTTTTTAAGCTATTGCATAGCTTCTTTCGCGGGCCTTGAGCGTGGAGACGGAATCCAGAAATTCCGTAACGAAAATAACCTAACACCCCCCACTCCGACCGGCACAGCGGTGATACTTTTTACTTTTGACATCTATCGATGAATAGCAGAACTTTTAATGGCTTTTTGGAAAATGACGCTTGTCTCTTTAGTTCGGCAACGCGCCTCTAGGTGGCATTGGTTGTATCCGCGTTACTGCACATGCGTAATTCCCCTCTTCGCCCCGCAATCTGGTGACTCATGCAATAGCTTTACCGCGGCAGTCCCCGAGTGCCACACGTGTTTTTTTATTGTACCGTCTGTTTCAGTTTGAAATGTTTTGCTTTTGCACCTTTATGAACTAGAAATATTGAAAAAAGCCATTTAAAAGGTCTTCGCCGATTCTCTTTGTGAACGAATAATTTCGTTAGTCTGCTGATTTGATAATATAAAATAGTATCGCAAAACAGTAAGCACAACCTTATCTCGTCCATTTCGTATAATTTTCTGCTGCGACAGTTAACTTTCAGAACTCGAACCGAACAAACTGAAATGTCTCGATGAGCTTTCATTTGTCTATATAAAAACTAGTACGTTTAAAATTAATGAATTCGTCAATGACTATTTATATCAAATGAGATTAGATAATGCGTTTCGTGTCTCTGAGGGCAGGCTTAGCCATCGGTTCGGTCGCCGACGTTGTTACCGCATCGACTTAGTCGTCAACCGCCACAGCCCGCGGTGGACAAAGCATCATATAGAGCTTAAGATCTAATCTGGTCATTTGGAAGCGAAAAGACTATAGGAAAGTGCGTCTCAATAGTGGAATTACAAAAAAAGAACATTTAAATATATGAAATTGTGCCTTTGAAACTATTCAATAAATTGCGATGAAATCGAAATTAAGATTATGTAGGTCGTTGTGGAAAAATGATATCTAAATTGCATTGTTTCTGTAATACTTAGCAAAGTGATAGTTGGAACGTGGACAGGAAATCGGTTTGGGCGTAACTGGACTACGGCACGAGACTTCACGTAGTAAATACGCGAACGGTTCTGAAACAAAATGAATTGTAAAAACTCTTACATCATGTATATTTTGTCTTAGCTACAGATGTACACGGCTAATGTTCTACGTAGTGTATTTACTATCAACTAAATGTTAGTTAATATTTGTTGTTAGGACGCAAAAGAAAATATCTTTTGTGTTATTAACAAACTGTAGCACTTGAAACTTTTCATAATTGAATGATTGTTAAAAATCTGAGAAATGAACTTTGTAAAAACTCTTTTTTATGGTTTTACTGGATAACTTTTGAGGCATTATTGTTACAAATAGCCCTGATCTGCACATACAGCGCGCGTTCGTTTGCCCTAGCTCACGCGTTCGACTTCGGGCACCTAGTTATTGGTTGAGCCCACAAGTGCCCGAAGAGAATGCCGAGCGGGATTTTGCTCAGTGATTGGTAGCAATTCTATTAAGACTTAAAGAGGTACATAGACTTGGAACATACGTCGTAAACGAGTGCATTACATTGCAATTAAATGTTCGGTTAGAGGTATGAAGATTTTCCAATTCAATCAGGAATATTATAAAGGTATTTTTTTTTTATTTTAACCTCCTAATATTGTTAATATTGTACGTTTTCGCCTTAAAGCATATACCTACTTGAAAAATAGCAATTCCTATTTTTTTCAACAAAAATTATACTTTTCTAATGGAAACTTTGTTTTTTTGGGTGTTCTACAAAAACTACTATTATTGCTGATTTTAACTCTTTGAAAGGTTATAAGAAATAAATGACAAAAATATAATTTCAGATTATTTATATGTAAAACTATATTCATAATGCAACATGGTTTTAAATAATTATCCAAATGAACTTGTTTTCGATATATAATAAGATATATAGAAATGCAAGACTTTTAAAATAACAAATCCTAATTGAAATACATATATTAAGTGTTGTTAAGCCGTGTAAGATTATAATTTTATTTAAAAATGTATACTATTTATGAGAAATATGAACTCTTATCTGAATAATTAATAGATGAAGAAAATATATTAATTATTCATTTCAGCTACGCTAATCCTGTTCTTGTGTCGAAAGTATGCATATATACCTTTGATTCGATAACAAGCACGCCATACGATTCCGAATATTTACAAAGCGAGCCAAACATGTGGAACACCGTGGTGCATTCGCCGGGTGCAAGTCGCGCGCCACGGGCGATGTTATCACAACTTTTAATAACAACCCCCGGAATGCAGATAAAAATGCATGCTGAAACACTCCACGTGAACCAGAAGGGTTCTTTTGGAGCGAAGATCGATTCCAATAAGAACGACATGTTGTAGATATGCAGAGAATGTATCGCTGCGCACACGATTTTGTCAAACGAAATCTAACGTAACGATAAATGACTGACCGATCGGGAGTGGGAGTATCGTTCGCTTCGCTTCTCTCGATTGTTACTTACATCGATGAAGGTTGCACTAGATTCGACAATTCTATAATTATAAAATACGATTCTAAGCAATCTAGTTCTGACAAAATGTCGATTAACGAATACAGATAAGGAAAACTGTCCAATGTTGACTGCTTTTAATTTTAGTACAGTGCTACAGTTCGTGTAGTAATGAGTCGAGTGAAGTAAATTATTATATATTATCATAATGGTACTTAAGAACTTTAACACTTGACAACCGCTGCGATGCACGAGCGATATTCGTCGATAAATAGAGGATTTGTTAGCGCAACTTGACTAAAACGTCACCTACTGATCTTTGCACAGTTATGAAACATCGTCTCGATGAAAAAAAAATACTTATGAATCATTCAACTGTTACATAATGACTAACAGAAGTAACGAAGGATATTCAATTAAAAATTATATATCCAAAAATTATATAATAAGCTGAATGCAATATTAAAATTATGTACGTACTTGCTTCAATTTTAGCCCACTTTATATTTTGCAATCATAAATATTAAATTGAAATGAAATAAAATTATATGAAGACGCGCCTAAACTCTATGTAACTTTAGACAGATTGATATGTACATATTTCCTGTCTCTGAAAAATCTATCTATATCGTTTTTAAGAATAAAAAATAAAATTTGTGAATATTTTAAAGTATTTAGTATGATATATTAAAATTTCATTTTATTAACATACACCCGCTGTAAATATAAAATTAATAAAAATTTACAATATTCAATTTTAATGACATGTGAATTTTTCCCAAACGTTCCTCTTTAGACAACGTCACAGCAACGTATTCTCTGAGCCATCGCCGAAATGCGATATCGCATCTGGGATGAGTTCACGGACCCAGATCGGGTGCGGTCGTGCATCGAGGTCCTCGACCCTCGCCGTCGCCCGGCCGCGTCAACGTCATCACCTCCTGACGCCCCCCTCGACATCCCGAACACCCCCCGCCGTCGGGGTGCGCATGCACGCCTTAATTCAGGGGACGTAACAATGCGTCACCGCCGAAAATGCAATAGTGCACTTCCGAACGTGACCGAACTCGTGACCGTTACAATTTCCGTCGTCGGACTTTCTAACTGAAATACTGTTTGTCGACGTCTTTTGAAAGCTGAAAGTTGATTTCTTTTGTCGGGCAAAAAACAACAACAGACGCCAGTGGCATTGTAAACGTACGGATCCAGTGATCGTGTGAACAGTGCCGTGCTTATTTGTATTACCTTTTTTTCGTTTACGATTTGGTTCAACGGGTTCGATTCGAAAATCGTTTATTTATGAAATCGTCTTAACTTTCCGTTATACATTTCACAGAACATTAATGTGAAGAAATCAAGAAATTAATACAATCGCTTAACATTTTTATTTTTAAATGTCACCCCATTGGTTATAAATAGAATTTTTCAGTATTACTTTTACAGATCTCGTAAAATGAATCCGTTCGCCGTTCATATCATATTTAAATTTCGGATTTACGCGATGAACGTCTCTTTTTTATATGGAATTGTCATGTTGTCCAACGTCATGTTATATATTTGGAGCTTTATAGTTCAAAACAAATTTCGTTAAGTAAACACTTATATATACAGCACTTAACCAGTTTTTTGCCCGCCGTCTCGTGCGGACGTTTATTGGCCCCCGGCGGACGCGCCGCGGGGTGTTTGAACCGCGGCGGCCGCGCTGCATTTCGCTCTAATCGGGAGTGCACATTTTTAGTTCGCCGACTCGCCGCCGCCGCAGCGCCGCGGCGGGATGCGAAATTTTTGGACGTGTGAATTTTTGTACGGTCACCGAATGGCGCATAAAAAATACGATAATAAAAAATGACAACCTATAGTATATATTTTTTTATAATGTAACAAAACTATGAAATTCTCCGCTGATAATGTAGGGATCCACCGAGAGAGAATTTATTAAATAATAGGGTATTCATTTTTTCTTATATTTCTTTGGTTATTCAGATATTGATAATTGAAAATTGTTAGACACGCCTTTCACAACTGGGGGAAGAACAGAGTTGAAAATTAGTGGTTATACTGTTCTTCTTCTTTGTGAGCTTAAACCGTTCATCTGACTACTACGAAATTTTAGCCATACGTTGTATACGCAAACGGAAAGGATTCTGAAAGAAAAGCTAGTTTTTGTGCCCGTTTTCATTAGCATATTTGCACTATTGAACCGAACTGCTACATCGTTTCTAAAAATTCTTTCACTCATGAAAATTTATATTATTTCTGAGCAAAACAGAGTCGGATTAATCCGTATATTTGTACTACTACAACGACTGTAAAAGTTCTTTCATTCATAGAAAGCTACACTAACTCCGAGTAATATAATCCATATTTTAATTTAACACTAACTTTCGCCCGGGCTTCGTCCAAATCAATCCAAAAGGCAGCGACCAGGGGATCTCTACGCCCATGTGCGGTAATAAAGGTCGGGTATGGCAAAAAAAATGGAAGCAGAGTCAATGAGGATACGGTGTCAATAGTGAGCGTCTTTAAAATATAGATGTAAGAACGGTGATGTCAGAGAGCGATGTGGTTTGATAGATGATCTAGTAACTAAAGTAGAAAAAGGTATGTTGTTTGTGGTGGCTTGGTCTTCTGGAAAGGATGAATGAAAGTAGACAAAACCAATCTACTAAGCGAATGTGTATAACGGAAAGGTCGGCAAGAGTTACCCTAGAAAATCTTTGCAGACCAAATTGGTGGCATATTAAAGAAGAACCAAATTTGAAGTACCCGAAACAGATGGGTTTGCATAAAAAGATTGATAGATGTTTGTAAAGCTAAAGAGATATGCAAGCATCTATGCTATGCTATGCAATGCTATATGAAAATATACAGTTTCTTTTTACCCTCCTGGGAAATAGAAAAACGAATCGTGACTTTATAAATTAAATAACAAAATGTGAACATAATAAGAAAGATCGTTTTTTAAAACCTATCAAAAAAATTTACCGTTTTTGACGTCTTTCCAGCTAAAATAAGACAAACAATAATGAAATAAAAGCAATGAACGCAAAAATTATCAAAAGAAAGTCAAACTAAGCACCTAAATCTAAAAACATTACAACGACTATTCATGACTTTTGAGAGAAAAAGATGTCAAATGATGAAATCTGATACACAACTGCGAATTGCTTAGCATTTGCTGGCGTTGTCCAAAGACGTCTAATTATTTGAATAGGTGTCTTGAACGGTGATATATTTCACGACATAGAAAAAACATGTACTAAACTACAAACGAAAATAAGAAAAACGTTATTTTATTAAGTTAATTTATAATCATTATCTTGTTTGCTGATAATTCCCCTTTTTTTGCACTTGAATAGAATGTCTCAAATGACATGGCTTCATCAAACATGAAAATGAACAGATGTGTTTGTAATTAAGAAGCGAAAGAAATAACCAAAACCGAACGGTCAATTTTTCTTTGATAAAATGTTTTGAAATATTTCTTTTATCGCAAACTGCCATCGGAAGTTCACGTGGCAAAACAAAAGCATGTAATGGGTGGCAATTGTGGGGTAGGTGCACGAGCGACGGCAGCGGAAGGTATTGTAGCGTGCGTCATGCGATAGCGGTCAGAGTGATATCCAGCGATGTGGTGTTCTGTGGCGACAATATTTAAAATATTTGATAAAACATGTTACGCTCCCTCGTCCACCTGAATAAAGAATACTTTATGTATTCCGATTAGGTTTTTTTTTTTAATATTTTTGTCCTTTTCTATTGTTACATATCCAAATTGGAGACTTGTATTTTTATGTAATTGTTTTTTCGAATATTTGCCTGTCATTCGATCCGTCACAAGCTCTTTTAAATGGTGCTTTATCTATAAATCTGTTATGTGGATTTATATGATGATAGTCCCAAAATGGTTTTAAGAGGCAAAATTCCATGTGAAAGTTACGACAAAAAAAATAAAAATATGAAATTAATATTTGTATAGAACAAACAAATAAAATTTTAACATTTACTCTTGCTTTGCAAAATTGTAATTAATCGGACGGATCTCTACAAAATTTTATGTTTTACTTAAGTGAACACGTGCGCTCACTCCTATCTGAGAAAAATAAGTAAAAACCACAGATTTCTACATGGTATAATTTTGCATACCTAAATTTCTTGCTTCACTGACGTCTATCGTAAGAGCTCATCGCATTGGGCACTTAATATTTATCCTTTCTTTAATACGACCCTTTCACTTCACGCAGTCGTTTTATAAATTTGTTTTCTTAGTCTACTTTCATTTATCCTTTCTAGATGACCAAACCACCGCAAAATATCTTTTTCTACTGTAGTCACTAAATCTTTTTTCAAATCACACCGTTTTCTGACATCCATTCAATGTTCCATCCCTGTGTCTACCTTTTCAATACACTATACAGAGATTACATCCCTTCTGCAGCAATTATATTTTCATGTTTTTTCTGCCATATCCAACTTTCACTACCTTACTCTTCTGGAAAATAAGCTTTAGCATATTTCACTGATCTCCACATGGTACATTTCTCTATATATCTCTTACTGTACGAACGTCTATTTAGACAAACTCGTTAGTATCTGGTGCTTAAAATTCTACCCTTTTTCATTTGTCACCAATTTGGTCAAGAAGATTTTTTTCTATTAAGATATTCTATGCCATTTCTGATAAAGTATTTTACCATACACAAATGTATTGTATGTACCTTTCTCAAATGGCAAAACCACCTCGACATGCCTTTTTGTACTCTAAGCATTACTGTTTATCTTGGAAAAGTACAAAGGTCCTGTAGGGATAGTAATTTTAATCAACTATATAGTCAATAAACTGACCTGAATAAAATTTTTTTAATGTTGAAATTACCATCAAAATGTTTTTTAACTTATCAAAATACATAGTTCCAGTAGGATTCAAACTGAGTTTAAAAATATTATTGTATGCGCATAGTAGCGCTGACCGTATAATCCATATAATCAATGATTGGGAACAAAATGACAATCGAGATCAGAATCTAAAGCATGATCTGTATTAAAATCGAGGCGGAAGCATCATCGGAATCGGGGGTGCGACCGAGGGCCAAAGAGGAGGGTCGGAGAGAGGATCAAAAAAAGGACCGAAATCAAATTGAGAATAAGAGTGAAATTTAAATTGAGAACAAAATCAGAATCGAAACAAACATTGGAACAGGAATAATTGAAATATATAACACGATTGCAATGCATGATTGAAACACAGATCACTGATACAGATAGTGAAGAAATTCATTATATGTCCACGCACACGGCGTCACGTGACGAAATGAAATTAGCTAAAGAAAACTGGATATTATTTAAAAAGTATTGTAAATTACATGCTATAGCCATAGCGTTGAATTATCATGCTGTGACCAACTCGGCTGTGAGGTACCGTACTCGGAATACAAACGTGAAGTAACTGCTTTCAATAGTAGTTTTGTCCAGTGAGTGAAAATTCCGGTGGCCCACTATCCCCTCCATCAGATATTCTATTCTTCCCTAAAACGAAACGCAACTTACCTCTTCTGTGTTTGTGAGTGTCCATGGTTGTTGGTAGTCATCTACTGTCTGGCAGCTGACATGTTTGTTTGCCCCTTAAAATACTACAAAAAGGCAATATATAATATATACAATTTGGTATGGAAATGTCATACACCCACCTTTCAACGCGCAACACCGCAGTACAACGACGCAGCGTCGGCGTCGTCCGAACGTGCTCTGCGCGCGCCCTCAATGCTAACGGCTTCGTGCCGCAGCCGGCAAACGCTCGCTTCGAGTGCGAGACACAAGACAAGGGCCATCGCACGCCGGATGCAATATAATTCGCGAAATTCTTTCGAGTAGCAATCGCATGGTGCAGCAAGTAGGTCGTAAGCGTTGAGCGCCTCGTCCTATAGCCGATGAGGTGGGTCGTGTGCAAAATGCGTCTCCGACTTCATCGGAAGCATTTGCCTACACACTACCGCTACGAAGTGGCTACGCGCCGCTACCGCAGCCGGCTCGCCAATACCATACGACTGTACCCGCTTGTCACCATTAAAGCTAAAGGAGTCTCGTGCACGCGACCATTAATAATGTTAATATGATCGTGTACGCATATCGATGTCATTATTTATTAAATAGAATTTTATTAGTATCGAATAACGTATGCAATTCAACATATATCTCTTTTTATCTCACAAAATGTATCCAATTTTAGCAGACTAAAAAATGTTCTAATAATTATTAAATTTATTTAATTTGTGATTGTGCCATGAAAATTTAATGGGCAATCTTTCTGTAAAACAGCACCTTTATTAGTGATGATTACATAATAATTCATATGACTGTTTTGTTTAGAACATGTGGCAGTTACCATGGATTTTCAGATAATAAATTCTCGTAACCATTTTATTTACCTTTTCGATAGTATATTATTTGACCTACTTTAAGTCATTGAGTGCAGAAAATATATTCAACTCTTTCTATAAATACACTTGATTGAATTAAAAGTTTGCTGACTTTATAGCATAGCAAATTTTATTTTATGACCTTAAAAAAAATGTGGCCATTTATCTTTAATAACTTTTCAAATTAAACTTCAAACTTCATTACAATTTTTGTATTAGTAAAAAGATAATGCACGTTATTACATTTTTTGTTTAAATCACATCGCTTTTCATTTTCAGCCAACGTCATTTCAGTGCATTAACATGACGTGCTACATAGTGGACCTGCTCTCTTTAAATGTTGGTATATATCGATTTGACTTGATTTGGTACATGGGAATCAATTAAAAGATTATTGCAATAAAGTAAAATACTCGTAGTTTTCTTTCATGCAGGCTTTCAATCTTATAATGAATTTTACGCCCACTGGTGAAGCAGAAAACGCAAGGTCTGAGAGCGACAAACAGATAGAGAGACAAAAAAAGAGTCTGTAAGCGTATTATTACCGAGTTATTACCTGATATGCATCAATCGCAATGTCCAGTATCGCATACAGAAGTGAATGATCGTGATGAAACTAGTACATAAAAAGGATGTGGCCATAATTTAGGCCACATTGCCTATGAAATAACGTAAGCGATATAGATATACATATACGTAAGTATGTTGTATAGGACAGACGTGCAAATAAGAGGGCAAAAGAAGTTGAATATATACATTTATAAATTTTTATGTGGTTTTTTTTTATAAATAAATTAATTATATTTTTATACAAACTTTTGTTTACTTACTAAAATTTTTAATCTTTTTGATAGTATTATACGTTGACTTTGTTGTCCCTAAAATAATTTAATCGATTTCAATGATTTATTTGATACGTAATTTAAATTGTTTGAAATGAGTTAATTATTACTGTTTTATTTACTGTGACGTCACCCTATTATGATTTACCATTATTAATGTTAATGAAATTTACTTGAAATTATTTGTTTTTATTAAAAATTCATTGACAGAATTCTTAAAAGAATTTAAATCAGTGATATATTTTTATTTGAAATATATTTTCTATTCATAAATATAAATATTCTCTAATTATTATTATATTTAAGGTAATAAGAAAAATATATTGAATTTATTAACAAACTTTATTCCTTTCTATTATTTTACATCATATTTACCTTATTGGTATTTATTAATTATTAAATAATATTCACTTTAGTGTCTTACATTTTCCGGGCGTCTCATGACGGCCAAAAGTTATTTTTAACACGCTTTTATAAGCTTATTTAATAAGAACAATACGTAATTTATATATTATATTGACTAGTTCCATTTTTGTACAAAGACATGTCAACCACCCAACGCGCTAACGGCGTCCGTTCTCGCGAGTCACTCTCATTAGCTAGTAGTCTAGTGAACAAGTTCAAAGTCGTGTTAATTCTTGATAAAGGTCCTAAAAATATTTTTACTTAAAAAATACAAAAATATTTTTTATCATTTTGTTCTACATGGATGTTTTTGTATTTTTCTTTTTTAGTTTCCCAAAAAAAAAATGTAATCATCGTCTGAATTTGCTTATAACAAATTGTCAACCTAATAAACAATTAAATTATTTATAAAAAAAATAGTTATTCTACTGAGAAATAGCAGTTATGATATTTAAAGGAAAAATAATTTCTAAACTAATTATTTAAACAATAAAAATATTAAGAAAACGGTTTTAAACAATTAAATATTTTTTTTGAAACCTTTTTTTTAAGTCAATATTTTTTTATGACAACAAAATAGTAAATGTATTTTTTTTCATATTATTAAACTAGTCCATTTGTTTAGAATTTATTACCAAATAACTTAAAAGGTTTTTTCAACGTTGGTTAATGCTTCTATGAAATGCAGAAATAGCCATATTTCAAGATTTGATTAAAAAATGAGGATTTTCATTTTTTGTTAACTTTAAATAATTAAAATAATCAAAATACACAAATTTAAGATACTTTTATAACGTGGTCTTGTTAAGTATATATATAAGAAGAGCTCCAAGGAGCTAAAAATTTATAGGCCAATTATTTAAATTTTTGTACTGTCTTTTGTAAAAATGACAATCCACAAGAAATTACTTAGTTAACAATTGTATAACTTCTTGAAAAATCAACAAAAAATTTTGCCAATGAAACTTTACGTTTTAAATTGTTCTGACACTATAATTTTTTAAAATTTTAATATTGATATTTAATCCTACAAAAAAATATGACTCTGTTAAGCGGTGGCGTAGCCGTGCTGTATCGGCCGCGCGGAGCCCTATTTTCAACATTAAAGTAAAATTATAAATAATAGATGTAGTATTTCGGGAGTTACAATTTTCTTTAGAAAAAATCCTTCTCTTTGTGAATCTCTTTTTTCAACTTCTTAAGTATTAACAGTTTTTGAGTAATCACCTAAAAACGAAATACCTTTTATTTCATCTGAATTTGTTAATAGCTTTTGCAATATTTATCGTGCAGTAAAATCCTTCGAATAGATTTTTCTAGACGTTATTCCAATAAACTATCGCACATATTCTTAGGATCTTTATCTAGAATTAACACGATTATGAATTTGTCGACTAGACTGTAGGTAATAGTTATATATGATAATAATAGTTATGATATATCAATTCCAACATTTTTAAATACTTATTTTCATTGTCGAAATACCCATCCAGTTACGTAAGTTAAAAAGTTATATTCCATAAATTAAAACGTTCCAAATATTGCATAATCCAAACTTAATAACGAAAAATAAATATTTCACTGCTTACCTGAGTATTTAAGCATACTGCAGTCTACTATCACAATGCTATCCGCCTTGTTAAATGCTTAATCGAGCACATTTACGCAAATAACATTTTAATCATTAAGTTTGACTACAACCAAAAACTATAGCGATTAATAATTACTGGCTTCGGGATTTTCTTCAAGTAATCTCAATATGTTCTATTTTATTTCAAGATTAATAATATTTAAACCACTATTTACGGAAGTTGCAGGTCTAAAGTATCTAAAATTGCGGAGACGCTGGATGGCACTTAACGTAGTTTTCCAATTTACACTTAATACGAATCGTTCACGATAGACATGCACTGTTTATGTAACGTTGCTATTGCACATTGCAAGTTTTCGCACCATTTTCGTGTACATATATGTTGATGTTTGAATATCAGTACTCCATTATCAAAGTGCGCGATGTAAGTATTAGACAGCACAGGTCAACGCGAATCGGCACACGAGCGCGGATGCAACGCACGTAGTTTTAAAAAGGGGATAGCGATACCTTGCTCTCGCGCAAGTGAGCAGGATAACTCGCAGCGAGCGAGTGGAGCTGCCTGCTAATAGCTACATAATATGAGCAAATTTTCGAAATTCTATAAGTCAAAATTAGTCAAAAAAAAAAATTACAAAAATCTGCAAAAATCGATTCTGTTGTTGACATGAAACAAAATATTTGCTAGTTTCATACAACCTAATTTTAATTATATAAGAAAGTAGAAAATAATTTATTTCATATCAGTAACAGAATTCTTTCGTATTTTTTTTTAACTAATAAATATATTCTATAACTATACGTTCTCTTTTCGTACCCTGTATGTAATAGGGTTTGGAAAGAGAATGTATAGTTTACGAGCACTTAACGACGACTAACGACGCCCGCCCCGGCCGCCGTTTAGCGGGCACTCGGACGGATAATCCTCCAAAGTGTGATCGTTTGTATAATGGAACCTTCCCGGATAACCGGCTGGAACAAACCTGACCATAGCCGAGCTCGCCTCTGTTAATTACGTTCTATTCCTTGACACCGATCCCGATTGGATCACGGTTTTCTTGAATTATGTTTTATGACTTCGCGATATTGTTTTTGACGTGACAACGTCTTAAATTAGGTTGCGGCTGGGAGTCACTTATGAAAAAGTGTAACGCTCGGTAACGTAACGATGAGTCACCGAACGAGAGAGAGGCCCGCCGAATGCCTTGCGTCTCTCTCCCACTCAACTATGATCGGTCTGCCGCGCGCTCAGCACTAGAGAATTAGTGCATAGCTTGCAAATGTATTGCAAGTTATTGTATGTATATTTGTATATAAATACGTATGTATGTGTAAAGGTAAAAATAAAATTTTGTTAATATGAAATTCAGTGCGAGATTCTTTGTATAAATTAATGTTTTAAATATAATTCTTTGTATAAATAAATGTTTTAAATTGTTACTATTATTTCATCCTTCTTCCTACTATACGAATGAATATTCACATTAAAATGATTTTACCATTCAAAGTCGTTGTCACGTAAAACTTTCGCCCGTATACCGACTTTACAGGCAACCAAATTTTTTAGATAGGATAAGTCGGAGATAGTGCACATTAACGTTTCGCACTTGATTGAACTCTACGTGACAGGTTTTGAGTCGATCGATGTTCGCGGGTTGCCAATAAAAAGTAGTTCTACAAAAACAGTTTTAACTGCTTCAGTGTTCCGTAACAAAATCAGAAAAAATGATAATGTTCAGGGTGATTTCATAATGAAAAATATTGAATCGATGATTTTGCAAAGAAGAGATATTGAGAAAAATATTTAATACCTATCTGTTTTTCATTTTTTAGTTTGATCGTAAAATGACTTCAGATAGGGTAATATTTCTAAATGATTAACAAATTATTTAAATCAAAAACAAAGTGTGTGTGTATTAGTGTACACACGTAAGAAGTGAAACTTCTTTATGACATCATTTTTCGAAAAATGATTTACTATTTACAACTTCACAGAAATTGGTTGAATAAAGCTAAATTAGATAAAGTTTATGCAAAAAGCTTTTATTATCATAGACATGGATACAAAAATAATACAATTATTTCACCTTTCTGCTACTAATATTATAGCATTTCATTAATTATAATGGAATTATTACTATTATTGTTATCGTTATTATATATTTTTGTAATTAATGGCTTAACTCACTGATATTTACAATCAAAAACTAAGGTTAACCTGAAATAACCTTAAAAAAAATAAATACCGTAATCACACCCACGTGTTGAATGTATTAGAAAAAAGATTTAATTACTTGCTTCTGTTAGAAATCCACTGGAATTAAAATAAATATCTTTTATTCTTTTTGCCAATAACTTTATAAAATTTTTTTCGCTAATCACTTAATTGAAATATTATTTTTCACGTCACTACTGAGTTCCAGAAATAGAAATGTTCAGAGTTTCATGTAGGAGACTTGGTAATGGTATATGTACCTAGAAGGGTGATAGGTAAAACTTTTCAATTAATGCGATGTTATAAAGGGCCATATAGAATTGTAGAAAAATTATTGAACGCTACATATAAAATCGAGTCACTCAATGAAAGAATGTGAGATATAGTTCATGTATGTCGGTTGAAAAGGTTTCAACTTAGATAATAGGAAAATGTAATATTTACAAACTGTAAATAGATCTAGGGTGTTGACAGAAAGTATATGTGACAGGTGGCCTTAGTAACAATTATGTTTATGCCACGATGACATTAATAACGTTGAATAAATATGGCGCGTAACGGAAAAATGTTACCCAGAAATAAAGATGGCGCGTAACAGATAAAGATGGCGCGTAACAGAAAAACGTTACATTGCTATAAAATTTCTCCCATACGCCGATAAAGAAGTTTCACTTCAAAAAAGAATTTATATAATTATAGACAGACTGGTGAAGCTAGAAAATAAACCGACGCAACATTACACTATTTAATAATTTAACCTTTATTTTTTGATACCCAAATCTCCGATATTATTGTATCAATTTAAATTGAACATCGACGAGATATAGCATATCAGGTTTTCAAAACAGAGCAAAAAAAAAACAACGTCTTCTATCCCAACACAAATCACCAACCTCATTCACGTTATCCTGAAAATATCTGGTAGTGATTTATAGGATTTCGTACTTTCAAACGAAAAAACGCGTTGTCTGTCTGTCCGTCCATCTGTCACAGCCAATTTGCTTTAAAACTACTGGACCGATCGTGCTCATATTTAGTATACATAGGTATGTCTATAATCCAAACACGAACTTATAACGTAAATAAATCAATTTTAATTTTGTGTTACTTTTGGGAAGTAAATAAAAAATTTAAAAAAAAAAGTTTCGCAAACTGTACCATGTGACATATAAAATAGAAGTGGTTATTGTGAGGGTCCGAATATACATATTTTTTTTATAATTGTAAAGCATATAGTTTTAATTTTCATCTATTCTCTTAAATAACCTTTATTTAAGAGAATAGATGAAAATTTACTATTTTTCCACTTATCTCCAAAACTGTTGCGCCTAAAATTCAGAAGAAACTAAGAACGTAAGTGCATACTTGTGCGTGTCAGTTTATTTTTCTTATTATTCACTTCATCGTAAATGTAACAATATACAAGCGTCAAATTTAGCCTAATTAAAGTCTAAGGTGAAGGAAAATAATAAATACAAATCGTGCTAATACGAGAGGGCGCTCTTGCTAAAAATCTGCAAACGAATGAATTAAGTTAATTCCTTTTAAGTATTTAACACAAATATATGGTGTTGTGGTAAGGTAGCCTTGGTTTGCGAGTACGACTGGCGGTTTTTGTACATATAGATTAACTAAAATATTCGTATATTGATTTTATTTCAGTTTCTCAAAAATTACAGAATTTTGACTTAAACACTCACTTTGAGGTGATGTAATAAAACACATGAATTGTTTCAACACTGAATTTTATATCACCATATTTAAATTTATCTAGTTAAATTTAAATATGGTGGAAAATGTATATATAGAAAAGGAATTTAAAGATTTAATGTTGCTAGAAAAATAATATTGTCAATATTTGTTCAACTGTTGAAATATATATATATACATACAAGCCTTTAAAACGTTATTTCGTTCAATCAACGTACGAGGAAGATTTTCCTAATGTCGGGTCCTAGAGTATAATATCTTTGCCCTTATATATAAGTGTATATGTTCGTGTATATCAGGTTTTGGCACAGCACTGCTGATGTGTACTCACTCACAATCTTTTTATTTTAGATGGAAGAACTTTAAGCTAAGGCTTTGCACGCTGACCCAGAATGGATTGGAAGCTGTTAACTTATCACCATTTCGATGACAAAGTCCGCAATCGATGCGTTGGCGTGCTCGCCGAGGCACGTAACGAGTGCTTTAATTTGATACGAGCTAGAAATTTATCGATCAACTGTTCGATCGCCGGTTAACCAGGACTGAACCCGGCGTCATCCGGTTTCAATGCGACGCTTTCGACCATTGAGCCATCGACGCCTAAGCACCGCTGAAACAAAACAACGATAAAAATTAATCACAGCGCTCCAAAGCGTTATCCGAAAATAACGAGAATAATCACCGTTCGTTTTTCGATCGGTTGAGAAACGCTCGTCCGCGTCGGCCGTACAATACAACGCACGAAACTCTGCCACCGTGCAGTTAGTCATGAAAGCTTCGCAATAGCTAAAATAGAAACGTAAGGGAGAAGAAGGAAGGGTAGTGGAGTGTTACACTTGTGCATTACATCATTATAATAATAATTTATTTACTCCACAAAAGTACAACACTGTGGAGTCTGGTGCCGGAAATAGGCATAAAGACGGGTGTAACAGGGCACCAGGCTCCCCAACGCAATTTACAAAATGTGCGTAAATATATGCTGTGTATATATAAGTGGGTAAGGGTAAGGGTGCGCGCGCGAACGTGTATATGCTGGCGCAAGCGCGCGCGCGCGTTTGTTTGTGTAAGTGTGTCATATTACATCGGTAGGCACAACTGATTTGATCGTAAACCGTTTCTTACTGATTATAATAGTCATTTTTAATAATAACAGAGATTCTGTGTCCTCATAAGTAAATTGCTTAAGAAACAAGGTGACTTTCTTCTTGCATTCATAATAAGAGAGAGAAAACATATCAATACTGTTTGCAATTTTGTTGTAGAGAAAAGGTCCCAAAAACAGATAAAATTGTTGAGCAAAGGAGGTCGATAAATACGAAGTAGGGCAAAGGTTTTTACGTTTATTAAGGAATAGGAGAGTGTTTATCCCGTTCCTTAGTATAAATAGATCTATACCGGAGTGTTTTTTTCAATACGATATACAAAATAAATAATTGCCTAGTCGTTAACGTATTAGTCATTTGATAGAGTTTCGTCGTGGGATACCTATAAAGAAGGATACTAAACTTTAGAATTGTTCTTTGGGCATATTCGAGTTTAATAAATTTGGTATTGTACGCACCTTCCCAAATGGTGATACAGTGCACAATGAGCGACTGAGACTATGATAAATACATAGATTTGATCACAAGAGGAGGAACTATGTGACTTGAGGTTTTAAAGACAAATATCACTTTCCGAATAATAGTAGTAAGTCAATGTGTGGTTTAAATATCAGATTTCTGTCACTTATAACGACATGGTATTTGTATGCATTTGTGGTGTGTAAGATCGGACAAAAACAATTAACAATTTCATCACGACGAGAGAGTGCTATTATATTAAACGGGGAAAAAGTCAGTCTTGTATTGTTCCTCGTAGTGAATGTCATGTATTGCGTCTTATCAGTGTTGTCAGATCATTGAGTTGTAGCTATTTAGTAACGATGTTCAATCCATTTTGTATTGATAAATAAACGTTAAGCCAAGTTTTTCATTAAACACTAGTGCCGTATCCTGGCCAAAAACAATAATCTTACCATTTTGTAGGATTAATTGGTAGAGGTCATTAATGTAGATTATTGTAGATGATAAAAAGGGTGGGACTTAAGATGCTCCCTTGAGGAACACCGTAGGTTATGGGAAGATCGTCACTTGACCAACTATTGATTTTGACACATTAAGTACGCTAACTCAGGCTGTCTTTAAACAATAGCTGATTTCTCCTAATGCCAATGTGATTCGGTTTTTTAAGGAGTAAGAGAATCGTTACTATGTCAAATGCTTTTTTAAGTCTATAAAGAAAGCCAAAGTTTTACTTTTGTCATCGAATTTTTTTACTATTAAGTCTGTGAGCTTAGGGAATAACATCATATGTAGATCTGCAATTTCGAAAACCATATTGTGAAGGAGAGAGAAAATTATTTTTTTTAAATAGTTGTGAGATTGTTAGTAGAAAAGATAAAGTTATATCCATTTAATTTTTATTATATTAAGCAAATGAAGTAGCCAACATTTTGTTAAAACGGGCACATCCCAGTGGACCACAATTCGTAATCAAACTTGGAAAATTACATTTTATACTTCTAATAGTTTGATGTATGATTTTTAAATGTTTTTATGAATTCGGTAAAATAGATTCACAGACAATCCAGAGCGGCATAGTTTTGTGCGTTATACTGTACCCATGACCGATATCATAAACGTCTTACCAATCCCGGTGCGCGTGTTTATGGCTAACCGTTGGCAGGCGGCAGCGCCGGCGAATTAATAGCACCTAACTCCTCTTGTGTAAGCGTACAGTGCAGCGAGTATAAGTAACACTTCACTCACGTTTGAAGTTTTGCAGCTTCTTGTAGGTGGAAGGGCGTTTTCCACTAAAGCGAGCTATAATATTAGCACTTTACGCTGACTGTGTTATTGTTTGTTATATGGGCCATTTATTATTTACGTAAAAAACGATTTTGGCAATTTTAAACCTCCCTTTTCGCCCCTTTCACATGTGAAGACAGAAACCTTTATGTACTCCCCTTATAATCCTTCTTAGATAAGATTTTAGTTTTCATAGAAAATGCTGAACGTGATGAAAAGTCGCTAGAAAAACGTCAGAAACATTAAAACATGTTAATGGTTTGACAAATACTAAAGATTTTTGATTTTAATATTATACCGTCGATCAGGGCCGTAGCTAGGGTCGAATTTGAGGTAGGGCAGCATTAGTTACAGGTAGGGCGGAAGTAAAAAAAATTATCATAATTGATCTGCCGTCGAAACACGGGCTCCTAAATCAATCACCATGTATATCACCATCATGTGAATAGTTATTCGTAGACAAATAATTACTGTGACAGTGCATGAGCATGGATCTAAGAACTATTAAATCCTCAATGATGAAGAACAAGTGAATAAGATGGTTGAACTTCCAGATTTGGATGTAGAGATCCACGTCTGAGTGAGAGTGAGGTAATAATTAATTATTGGGTGGGGTGATACGAGTAAATAGAAACGACCAAAAATACCATTAAGATCACATTGTTTTGCGTACTTATTATAATAATTAACTAACATAATAATAAAAAACATTTAAAACAGCTGAATTCTACGATTCGCCATGTTATTAAAAATGCGAAGAACTTCGTTCAGATCAACTGATTTTGTTCTTTTTTTTTCAAAGGCCAGAAATACCATACCAGCCATTCTCTCGTGACCCATTGACAGCCTTTGAGGCCTATTGATTGCAGTTAAAGTTGAAAACGTAGATTCACACACTGCAGTGCTACATCCTATGGTCGCCACAGACGCAAAAAGTTCATATGTATCTTTGAACGCCTCTCGTTGCCTGTACAAAACTTGCAATGTATTTTCCATTATATCCTCGTTACGACTCAAGTAAGCTTTAACCACACTAGCCTCTTCTCTTGATGGAATTTTCAGACCTGAAAAATTAGTTAAAATTGTAAATTGAACATGACAATTTTTTTGAATTATTTTTTTTTTTAAACTTACCCAAATTTTTCAGTGGAACCATTTTATCTACATCCAACTCATCAAGACTTGCAATCGAATTAATTAAATCATCGTTGTCCGAAAACCTTCTTTGTAATTCAGCAATTAAAATGTCCAACGTTTCGAAATACTCAGACTTAAATGGCTCGTCGTTCTCATCTATATTTTGTCTGGCGGAGGAACAGGGGGTGTACGTCAAATAGTCATCCATCCGATTTGGTTTTACTTGCCTCTTCGAGGTCTGTGTCCTATTTTCAGATTCGCCGCAGTCATTGCTTGTTAAAGACTTAGCTTCTTCCAGAATTTGATTATACATTTGATTTGATCTTAATTTAATAATTTCATCTTTGACACACTTTATGATTGTTATGGCATCTTTTAATCCTGCGCTTCGGGCTTGCAAAGCTGCGTCTGCAGGTTGTAGCGTGGATAAGATTTTTTTGGCCACAACCATGGCTATTCGGAATTCCAGATCAAGCATGACTTTTTTAATACCTATACTCTTGGCGACGTCATCACCGTTGAATCTGCCATTTTTAATTTCTTTCAAAGTCTGCAAAATCGATGAATAATTATCGTATACAACTTTTGTAACTGCTAAATGTCCAGACCAGCGTTGTTCGAGGAGTCGGCCAATCCTTTTTCCATCATATAAGGCAGCTATTTTGCCATGATGAAAGAATTCATGTAACATGATGCATTGGTCAAAAAATAAACGAATAAAAGTCATTTCTGAGATAGTCCTGATGACTATTAAGTGCAAGCGATGGTTATAGCAGTGGACGTAAGGAATTTTTCGGCCCAATTTATTTTCTATTCTAGTCGCAACTCCTGAAACTTTCCCACTCATTACACTTACGCCATCATAGCATTGGCTAAGCATACAAGAGGGGTCAATGTTATTTTCCGTGAGAGTATTTAACGTTAATTCCGTGAAAGTGGCTGCATCAAGATTTTCAGTAGTCTTAACCATCAGCAACGACTCATTGACGACACCATCCTTGACGTAGCGTATTGCTAATGCAATATTTTCGCGGTTATTTTTATCTCTCGTCCCATCTTCCATTAGAGTAAACCATTTCACGTCAGATTCATTAATATCTTTGACAATGGAACTTCGTACCGCTTGAACCATTGCTTGAATTATTTGATTTTGAATTTCGGGTGAACGATATGTTGCGTTTTGTGGTATATGAGTGAGAACCTCGTTCAAATTTGGATCTTTCATACATGTGTATTCAAATAAATTCTGAAATAATCCTTGTTCTTTTTCTTCTTCCAAAATATAATTTCCACGCAAAGCTAATTCGTTGACAATTAGAAATTGTATTACTTCCATGATAGACTTTACATAATACCTATATTTTTCTAATACTTTTTGATTTATTAACGTTTCAACACTGCTAGATGTAGATATTCTTTGTAATTTCTCCTGCCACATCGACATAGCTTGAATATGAGAAATTGATTTTTCATGTTTTGGAAAACCAGTTTTAGAATCAGTGGCATTTTTCCAGTTTCTAAATCCTGTGGAAGTGTACGAAGTCTGTTTGCTTCCATGAGGTAAAAATTGCTGGCATGGATAGCAAAAAGCAGCATCTTTCTCGACAGAATACTGCAACCATTTATAACGCTTGAACCAATCGGAAACAAAGGCCCTGTTGTGTTGTTTTGGATATGTGTCTAAAACAACTTGTTCTATTGGTTCTCCGATTTGTGCAATATCAGACGGAATACCATAGCTAACGTTACCTGTTGCTACGGAACTAGGAGTAGCGATTGTATTTGGTGCTTCCACCTGTTTTGAACAGTTAGGTTTTCGTGGTCAATTTGCTCCTCAAGTCTTCGTTTTTTCCAAAGAAAGCCCGTATATCCATCGCGAAATAAATGAATCTTCAATTTATAGCAATACAAATAACAATTGTATCGATTTTTGTCTAAAGCACTCTTCACCGTACACTTCACTTAACCAAACTACAAACAATCATAATCAATCTTTAGGTCAGGTTTAAAGAGATTCCCATATACCATATTGCAGTCTATGGTACGGGATTCTGCATCACACAGTGCCCAGTACACGCTCAATCTGGATCACGATCCAGATCTTGCCTTCTCGCTCTTAGATAAGACGGTGTCCCTTTCAGACTCCTACGTGAAAGGGACATAATTCAGTTGAATCTTCAACTGTTGACAATTGTAAACAATTGAAAAGGTGGCTAAAATGTCATGGGCGTCCGCAAAAGGGAAAAAAATTAGCTGATTGAGAGGTTAGTCATCGAAAGTTTAATCTAAAACTTAAAAAAATAACTTTTCACTTTTATTCTAATTAATAATGTCAATTCATTTATTGTTCTGTAATTGAAAATATATTTTAGTTAACTTAAGTATTACTATGGAAGTAATTAATAAATTAAGTCATTAATATTTTGAGGCTACAAATGACATTAATAATTAGACAAATGTAAATATATTTAGTAGCTTTTATCATAAATAAAACGTTTAATACGAGATAATATAATTATAAAAATTATGCAATTATGAATAATCGAGTAAAAATATTTCTATAGATTTACTTATATAAAAATATATAGAATCACTTATATAGAAATATATAGAGTTTTATATAAGATGAAAATTGTTAAATCAGTATGTATTAGTTTTGAATGATTTGTATTGTGTATCACTATAACATAGGTACTGACAAAATTATTATAATGGATTATAAAAACGGTTATTTTGACTTACTACTTTATTTCTTTTTCTATGTTTTACAATTAATCGACTTGAATTAATATTTTCGCGTGTAGCGGGCACTTTAGCATGGTTGTTTACAAAAACAAGTACGAAAAAATGGCTGATGCTAACGTATGCGCACAAAAAATTGTGATGAAAAGGCCTATAAACCCTTAGAATAATAACTATAGCCCTATTCTAATTCTTTGTATAAACCCATCGCTTCATGAGATGGCGCTTCGAATGCCATCTATACACAGAACAAAGAATTATTATAATATGAAATGAATGTCACAATCTGTGGTAGGTAAGTATTTTCGGAAAAACTTAGATACCTATCGCTACATTTTTTTTCTCAAACTATGAACAAACAATTTAATTATAATAATTTATCTTAGTTTTAGATATTTTTAAGGTAGGGCATTGTGGTTTCAAGGTAGGGCATTGCCCCACAATGCCCCCCCCTAGCTACGGCCCTGCCGTCGATACGTAGGGCGCACTGAAATTTTTTGGAATAAATGAGAAAAAATCACTGTGAATAATCAAAACCGAAATTAATGTTTCTCAAAATATTCTCCGTTAGTATAAATGCACTTTTCCATACGAATAAACCAATTCTGAAAACATTTATGCCACTTCTTCGTGGTGACCTCGGAAACATGTTTTTCATACTCTTCGACAGCCTCTTCTGGTGATGAAAATCGATGACCGCGTAATTTGTTCTAAATATTTGCAAACAAAAAGAGTTCACAAGGTGCCAGATTGGGATTGTATGCAGGATTGCTCGTAAGTTCTACAGTTTTTTTCCTGTTTGGCTGTATAAAAACTGGCATTGCCGTAGTGCAAGATGATACGACGTTTACGGTTATTTTACGGAGTTCGTCAATAACTTCCGGTAAACAAATGGTCGCCTACCCATCACTATTCAAGATACAGCGATTCTCCAAAGCAATAGTGGCCACTTGTCCAGTTTTATTAATTAATTAATAAAATAAAAAATAAATAAAAAGGCACTTTCGAGGCACTTGGCTCGCGCGCCATTTCGTTTGGTTTCGGCTCATCTGGATAGACCCATACGGTCAATTACTAATTTGCTTTGGGGCGTAGTAAAAATCCATATTTCGTCATCTGCTACTATGTATTGCACTAAATTTGCCGTCCCTACCTTGAATCTGGTATGCATGGCATTGCATCAAGTGACGTGGTCAGCTTTGTGAGTCTCGGTCAAATTGAGTGAGATCCACCGCGAGCACAGGCTTTTCATAACCAAATATTTGTGCAGGATTTAATTGTCTTTGACTCACGCCTATGCCTAGGGATAGCGAAATCTCACGGTAGGTCACATGCTTGTCTGTTTCGATCATACGGCACACAGCATCGATGTTTTTCTTGTTCACAGCGGTAGACGGGCGACCGTCACGAAATTCGACATTGAGATTGGCACGAGCGCGCTTGAATTCTACAAACCAGTTATAAATAGTCGTCGTGCATAGTGTTTCATCGCTAAAAGCAGTTCGAAGCCGAGCAAAACTCTGCCGAGCTGTCAAGTTACGCTTAAAATTGTAGAAAATCATACTACAAAAATTTTCACTACATAAGTTTATAGTGATGAAGGCACGCAATTTTTGAAATAACGCCACAATATATTCACAATTGACAGTTAGATGGAACAAAATGTATTCTATAGCCAAATAGTTCCATTTTCAAATGTAGTAATTACTTTTTAAATATTTTTTATGTAAGTGGCCAGTTCCAGGGACATATAGTGCGCTCGACGAGCAAACTTCGTATTATAATTAAAGACGAGATCGCCAACAACCTTAAAGTGAGGAACTAAATCAATCAAAAAACCGCAAACAATTAATACTAAGATTAGTATACAAAAAAATGTACTATAGTTTTCATTTTAAGCTTTGAAATAATGAACATATTTAAGGTTCTTAAAACACAACAAACAATAAAAAAAAACCTTTATATAAATAAAATTTTTAAATAAAAAAAAACATATAGATCTCAATGTTTTTTGCTAAACAATTTATTGTAATTTGTTCATGGGAAAATACACATTTCAACTTATCATGAAATATTACACACTATCGACCCGCCCCGGCTTCGCACGGGTGCAATGCTGATACTAAATTAAATACACTACAGAAAAAATATGAACGTTGTATATAAAAACATAGCGGCCCGCTCCGACTTTGCACGGGCATAAAATATATATGCCTATGTCACTCAATGAAAACATGATTAAAATCGATCCAGTATTTTGGTTCATTCATTACTGCCCTTGGCCTGCACGCATTAAATTTGGAGTAAAACAATTCCTCTTCCCTATACTTACTATGAAGATTTCCTGCTATCTTTGGAATATCTAAATTCATACAATTTTATTACATTACACATTTTACTTATTTACTTTTACATTTTCACCTAGGTATTTATTTTATTTTTACAACAATTAATATATTACAGGATGTCTTTATACACAACGTTTACAGCTTTCTTGTCATTAGACAATACAAACATGTTTTCTCTTGAGGTTACTCTTGAAAGAGCGACATACAGTTGGCCATGTGAAAACAGTCAACGCTCAAATCTAAGCCTGCAACGTTGAAGGTTTGACCTTGCGATTTATTAATGGTCATTGCAAAGATGTCTTCACCGGAAACTGTAAACGTTTAAATGGAAGGGTAAATCCGATGGTATCAGAGGGATTCGGGGAATCAATACATCTTCTCCGGTACCACATCCTGTGAGTATTGTGCACTCTATTATGAAAGTTTTCAGTGATTTTATCAGCAAACGCGTGCCATTGCAAAGTTTAGGTGGATTCAGGTTTCTTAATAAAATAACAGGACAACCTACTTTCAACACCATTTTGTGAGGAGGAGTCCAGACGGGTTCAAAGAGTTTAGAAACTCTGTAGGAAAATGAACAGCTTCTTCCAAATCGAGAACAGTATCCACCGAGTAATATATTTTCGTCGGCGCATCAATCTTTGAAATAATCAAGTTATTTACCTTATCTACTTGTTCATTAGTTGGTGACAGAATCGCTCTTTCTTTAAACCAAGATATTGTCTTGTAACTTATGTCATCAATGTCAGGATAGACTTTGTTGACTAACTCTTGGATGTTGTCTATCAAAACACAAAGGTTTTCAAGGTTAATCCTTCCCTCACTTTGTGTTAATTCTCCATTGCCAACTTTTAGCAGCATCTCTGGAAATAGCCTGTTCTCACGTGATGATGACGAAACCCTCATATTAGTTTTAAGCTCTAATTTATTGACATGTGGCCAAAGGTTTGATCTTTTTAGGGAAGCATTTATTTCGTCAGCACGTGTTCCTCGAGTCACAACTGGTAGGATTTGTCGAAAATCTCCTGAAAACAGAATTGTACATCCACCCATAGGTGAATTTTTGTTGCGCAAATCGCGCATTGTCCTATCCAGTGCTTCCACAGACGACTTGTTTGACATGGTAGCTTCGTCCCAGACTATTAATGAGCAGTCACGCATCAATTTTCCTGTATTGCTCTGTTTAGAAACACTACAGACGCTGATATTGTCATCGGTGGCGATTTTCAGCGGGAGCTTGAATGTAGAGTGTGCGGTTCGACCTCCTTCTAAAAGCGTAGCGGCAATGCCGGATGACGCAACAGCTAACGCAATTTTTCCGGTAGATCTCACTTTTTAAAAGCAGATTGATTAAAAATGTTTTCCTGTACCTCCTGGGGCATCAAGGAAAAACAATTTCCTTCATTGTTATCAATTGTTGATAGTAATGCAGTGAATACTTTTTCTGATCGATGTTTAATCGTGGCTCATCTTGAGCTATATTTTGTAAAAGTCTTGTTTGATCGTATGATATTTCTCTTGTGTATTCGGCACTGTTAGTTAAATCTGAGCTAGTAGTATTAGCTGGCATCGGCAGCCCAAAATCCTTGATCGATTTACCCGAAAGTAATTGCAGTACTTTATTCAATTCAAATAATGCTTCGTCAAATATGTGTTGATCATATTGTATATCATCTGAGTTTAACTCTCGCCGTCGTCGATTCAGAATATCACTGGCCATGTTTTCTTGAAATTTATTCCATAGATTAACAGAATCAGCTACTTGACAAAACGCTACTATGACAGCAAATAAATATCTTAATGATGTAGCTGAACTACAAACAGCTGCTTCTGATAATGTATTTTCCCAGTGAGAATCATCTTCCAAGAGCCCCATAGTTTTGCATGCTGCTTGATAAGTATTGTAAACAACACCTTGTACAGTTCTTAGGCGTCCAAAGGTTGTCGGGCCTTTTACAATATGCAGTAACATTCTCAGATAAAAGCATTCACTGTTGTTGGGATGAATCGTGTAGACTCTGCCAAGAGCATCCGTTTTTACTCGGGAAACCATCAACCGCAGTACCTTGTTTTCGCCGTTGAAAAGTTTTAGAACTCTGGTTCCATGTATAGTAACTTGGAACTCTGTCATATGTCAGTGTTTTCGCGAAATCATCTTGAGCACATAACTTGAAAAATGCTGTCAATGTTGTATCCCGCGGATTATTAACAACTTCTTGTATATTGTTCTCCATGAAATATACCCTTTGTCCATTTTCTAAATGAACTGCAAGGTGGACAATTGTGGGAGCCCGGTCGTGCACTTCGAATGATAATATCCTCCATACAGCTTCAGAGCTGCAGATGTAACGTCCAGACTGATATTTTTCCACTTCATTTGGTGATTGTATGCTGAAAGTGGCTTGATCACTACCTTTATTAATGTACTTAGTAACATATTGGATTGACTTTATCGAATTGCACAACTCTACATTGATGTGGGCATCAAAAATTTTCAAAAGGAGCCGATTATAGGGAACGATCCATCGGTTATCAATATCACGGTTTCGGACGGTAGCACTTTTCCGCCTTGTTCTGGCGATCGTCGACGATATTTGGGATATCCGTCATCGCTAGTGATTGTTTGAGTTTGGAATGACTTCGGAAATTTTTTGCTGCATTTAGAATCTCGCATACATGGAGAATTCGGATTTAAAGTCCCGCAAGGGCCGTGTACCATATTTTTCTTTACGATTTCGTACAGGATAGGATCTTCATCTTTATCCGGCAACTCAGCTGAAATGACCTTGTCAATTTGGTTTGGTCTAATTTTGTTCACTAACCACACCAGCAGGTGCACATGTGGCAACCACGTTTTGCCATTCTATTGTGTACATATGACAGCGCGGGGGACCGAATATATGAGACTTGTTAATGAGGTGCAGGAGTTTCTGTACTTTTAAATGGAAGACTCTGTTAACTATATCATATCTGTCTTGTGGACTTAAATTAGTGTTAATATTTTCTTTAATTTCCGGCCAATTTGGGTTACATGTTGCAGTTATAAATAAATCAGGTTTGCCGTAATTTCTGACGTAAGTCATGGCGTCTTGCGATTTTTCGTGTAAATATCGAGGTCCACCTGTGAATGATGAAGGTAGTATAACTAACTGACCAATGCCGTTGACATGTTCATTCGCCTGTAACGCATCCTGAAGATGAACGTAATTTTCGGCTCTCAATTTAGTTTGATTATTACGGATGTAGGCCAATCTCTCAGATTCAATTTTCGCATATTGATCGACCAAGTATTGGTTTGTTAACATTCCATATCTGAGCAAAGTGTTGAAATTGTTACGTCTTGTCATTATACGGTAGCAATAGTAGTTCATACATGACACTGTTTTACGCAGAGGTGTTCCACCGATTGGATCAACTTGAGAAATATTAATGGCATAACCATTTTCTCCACGACATAGCATCAAAGGATATTGTAAGCTGTCATAAGATCTGTGTAACTCTGAAATTTTTTGCAAATTATCATCACGACTATGCAATACAATATCTCTTTTGTCAAATTGCTGTCCAGCTATCACCACTGCTACCTCACTCGTAGAAGGTGCGTTATATCGTCCTCTGTGTTCTCCAACAGGAACTTTATTTGCATGGATTACGACATTAAAGTCAGGAGTATCTGCTGGAATACGCTCAATCGCAGTTTTGAAAGACTGTATATAGTAATTATGAGAATGTAACATATCTTGCAGAGATCTAATTAAATCTCTATCAATTGGTTGTGCAACACTTGAACACCGCGTAGATGCTTGTATGTCTGGATCTGCAATAAAATATATTTGCAGAAATTTGTGATCATCGGGTCGAAGTGGTAGCAAGCTCCCAGCTAAGTGGTACACTTGCCCTTGAATTTTAAATGTAGGCATGAACCCACGCTCAACGACTTGCTTGCTCTTAAAAGAGGTCATTTGAAATGCGTTATTATAACGGCGTATATTGCGCATGAATTGTTTGGATTTCTGATGATCACCCGTAAGAAGAGAGTGAAGTGGTTCAGGTGGAGGGAGAATTTCTTCTAATTTGACTTTTCCTTGTAAGCAACACATGCCTTTTGATTCGTCCTTGAATTTCAATGCCAAGCAATATTCACATACTACTGACATAGTACCTATTGATACTATACGATCGTCCTTGTAAGAAATCGAAGGATCGTAATTCATGGCAGAATTTTCTTTATTTACCCATGAATTAGTAACTCGTGATAATGATTCTCTGGCTCTCTGTATTCAATGTCTATCCCTATCTCGGCTGCGGCGAACCTCACGCTCTATTGAAGATTCTCTCTCTCTCAGCTCTATATCTATCCTGAAGCTGACTGAGTCGAGCCTCACGCTCTACTGACGATTCTCTGTCCCTCTGAACCGTATGCCTGTCTCGATCCCGGCTGCGGCGAACCTCACGCTCTATTGAAGATTCTCTCTCTCTCAGCTCTATATCTATCCTGAAGCTGACTGAGTCGAGCTTCACGTTCTGTTGACGATTCTTCATCTCTTTGTGAACGTACTCTTTTAGCATTCACTGAACTACGACCTATGTTCGAACGACGACGTCTTCCAGACATGACTTTATAATTTCTGAACAAAGTTGACTCAGTTCTAGACTTATGTATGATTACCTACCTATGAACAAATTGCCATATTATTGGTACCTATGTGCCGCAGTAAAAACATCTAAATACTTACCATTTAGACACAAATGATAATCAACAATCATAAAAACAAAAGATATCTATTCTATTCAGTTCTTTTTTACTGGAATAACTTAAACTACGATTTTAATGAAATCAACTTAAAATACGATTTTAATTAAATTAAAACACCTAAAAATAATTTGCCATGCGTGTGACTAAAACAAAAGATAATCTACAATCATCAAGAACAAAAGATAGCTATTCTATTAAGTTTTTTCTGAACTTACTTAAGATTTTTGAAAATAATTCCCTTATTATTAAATTAATTGATTATTATTTATCGTAACTTATAATTATTAATTAACTGATACGTTGTCGCGCTGAAAAGCACGTTTTATCAAGTACTGTTATTTTCCTCGCTAGAGAGCTCCGATAATAAACGCGTCCGATTGCTGCTAAATTCAAAGTGCTATAGGAAACCGCGGCCTCCGACGCGCTATTTATAGGCATGCCTCCCGCACTGCCCCGTCCGGCCGGTACCGCCGCCGCAAACGCAAATTTAAAATTTGTAATTTCTCCGAAAATATTTGTTTAATTTACATGCTGTAAGGAACCATATTGATCTATATTAATTGCACACTGTATTTAAGGTACTTAATTCGATAAGGATTAATGCCGTATTGCTTAAAATAGCTTCGTAAATAAGCCATTTTCTCACGTAAAAAGTAAACAATAAAAATGGTTAATGTGGGTTATCCCTAAAAGATAAACATATACCATCGCGGACTTTTTGTAGACCTTTTATGGTGTACAATACTGTAGTACATTAATTTGATCTAACTCGTAGGGTTAGGCAGCGTTTTGCTAATTGCTAAATAAGCCTAAAAATAGGTTAATTTACGACATCACGTTAGAAACCTCTAAAATTAGCAATGTTGCCTTAGTATATTATGCATGTATTATACATATAAACCTTCCTCTTGAATCACTCTATCTATTGAAAAAAACCGCATCAAAATCCGTTGCGTAGTTTTAAAGATTAAAGCGCACATAGGGATATAGGGACAGAAAAGGCGACTTTGTTTTATACTATGTAGTGAAGAGTGGCTTTTATCCTTCTCTCCGAGGTAAGGTCATGTATAGAACTTTTATAAGCCGGACGCTTCCTCGTGGGACCCTAACGTAAATAACGAATGGCCCCTTCTGAATCTTGAGGGTGTTTAAGCCAAGAAATGTTAAAGTTGAGCAAATTAATTTCTAAATTCATGTAGAGATAATCTTACAAGAAATTTTACATCAATTAGGAATCGTACAAAGTATCATTTCCTTTTTGATTGTTATAAAAATGAGGTGACCATTTCAATTTAGATGAACGCAATATGTATTGGTTTCAATAAAATGAACAACAAATTGATATCAAAATAAATAACACAATATTTTATAATTACGAATATTATTTGATGACCTAATTTTTTCTCAGAATATTGTACACTAATAAATAACATCAATATAAAAACGTCACTGCTTGATGTGCATAACGTTTTTTTTTTTTTAATTTATTCTGTCGTGGATGAACTTATTTAGGTCTATTTGAAATTACGAACTTAAAAATTTAACAAGTTGTGGAATGTAGAAACCACTCAGATTTCACAATGAAGTTATAAAATGAAATATATTAATATAAAAGTTGTATTTTATGTGAACACGAATACGACCACTTTCAATTAAATATGCTTGGAGTCGAGTTTTTTATCACCCGAATGCCTAGAATCAAACCTTCTTATTTTTGATAGCTGGTCTTCCACGTTGAACCCTCCACACTGCGAGGCCGGCAGCCTAACGTTTTCGCCAATAAGCATGCTTTATTAATGTAACTTAAATTAAGGACTCATTGGTCAATGCACCCGCATTATCTAACTCAAGTTATCTATTATCTAACTTCACTTTGAATCCAGAACCCTCTGATTCGAATCCAACGCTGTTTGACCTCCCAGCCACCACTGCTCAATATGTGTATAATATTCATGTATGTCACAATATATTATTTATTTGACTTCGTCCGTCCCTAACGCCACTGCTGCCGTACTGAATTTTACAGGACATCGTTTAAAGCGAAAAGAATAGACAGTACTCAATACTTTCAGGTGAAGTCAAACTTTCTAGACCGAATTAGTTTCGTACTCATTTTTTGTCCGCACTCCACGTCGAGAACGCAAACTTTACTTCTTGAAGTTTAAGTGGTCATTATAGCTAACTTTGCCCGCGAAGTTTGTATTTTGGTACGTGTATTACAAAATTTAAGTGTCGTAGCTCGTAGCTGAAATATATACAAATCAAGAAGATTATTTTCGGTTGCACACTAACGACAAATTTTGTTTTCACACATTACAATGCAAAATGTACATTCATTCAACTTATCGTTATCAAATAAGTCGTATTTCACGAAATTAGGGATTTAAAAAAGAACTGTACGAATTATGAAATACGACTAGTAAATTAAAAAAGAAATTGTACCTAACTATTCGCTATACCACCAACACCACCGTACATTTTTCAAAACATAATTTCACCTGTAACGCGTAAGAAATGAAAACGAGAATTTTTCATACGTTCTACTTATTTAACCAGTTTGAACTCTATGAGAGAACGAACAAATGAAATCAAATCAAAAATATCATTATTTCGTAGGTAATAAAATTACACTTGCAATTCTTCATTTGAAACACTTCATTAATAAATTCTTTTCGACATTACCACCCATTTCAAATGCTAACTCACCGAGAGAAGAATGGTAAAAATCTCAAGGCTTGCTCTTTTTACTCGTCAATGCAAAGGATTGAGTAATTAATAATATAGTTAACATTTAAAAACAATATGAAGTAACCTGATAGCCGAGCAGTTCAATCCCAAGGGCTTTTTTCATTAAGATATTCAGACACGATCATATAACATTCTTTTAAAGAAACGTCTAAACTCGTAAAATAGCTATTTATGAATTTCAGCTGGGATCTTATTATAAAAGCGCACATACTCCCCCTTAAATGGTTTGTTAACTTTGCTCAGACAGGTCTTATGATCAGCAAAATCATTCTTATGTCTAGTGTTAACGTTATGAATGTCGCTCCTTTTTTGGAACGATTCTATATATCTTTTGACATATACCAGGTTTTCGCATATGTATTATGATGCTGAAGTTAGAATATTTATTTCCTTAATCTCATATATTTACATCTACGATACTCACACTGCTAAGATCCTAACCCTCCTTTTAACTTCGCCGTAGTCGAATATAAATATTGAAGTTTTTTTAGAAAACAATTAATTTCTTCGTATGAAATTAGAATTTTCAGGTAATAAGACACATAGTTAATAGATATGTAATTTTTGTTCAGTATCAACTATTGTACTAGACCAGTTTCACACTACGTTTATAAAGCTTGTGCTAACATTTCTCCACTTTATTTCGGTTCGCCGCGTGTGGTCTGAGAGAGTATCCGATAATCTTTTGATAGATCAGTGTATAATCCTTCATGTCCGAGAAAGATATCGAGTGTTTTATGTTATGAGCTTTTGCAAACACAGACAGAGCGTACTGAGCGAGTGTTGTAACCTTTGGATAATTCTCTTTTCTAGGTATCGTTTTTAAATCAATAAAACATGCCATTAAACATGTAACGTACAATTCACAGTTTATGATCATTAATTCAATTCTAAAACATTTCTTCAATTTCTAAAACATTTCTTCGAAAAATTGTGATAACTTTATTTGGTGCCTGTATTGGTAATTTAGAAGCATGGTCTATAGCTTATTATATAACCGAAGGACTAAAAGCTAATTACAACTAGAAAATGAATAGGATAGAAAAGACGCAATAAAATAATATAGGCATAATCGGACTACGTGATTGGTACAGTAGGCAATGGTTCATTGTGCTGCATTGAGAACGTGGGTTCGATTTTCGCACAAGACAAACTTTCATTCAATTAAAAATTAATGTTTGTCTTGAACCTGGGCAGTTCTATGTATTATATGTACATATATATTTACAAGAAAAGAGTATCTATACGTCATATCTATCTGGAACTAAAAGTACAAACCTCATTTAGGACCAGATGGTGCTGTGTTTAAGTACGAAAAAGAAAATTTGCATCACCAAATGAAACTTTTATGAATCTCTTCGTATAACATTTTTTCTATAATAATTATCAACCAAAAGTCACCATGTGACCATTTATCATTAAAATTTAAATTTTCTATAGCCGAAAAACAGATGAAACCATGAAAAGCCACAAATTCAAGTCAATACCTTTCCAATGATACCAAAATCATTTATTATTTAGTTGGTTTTGAGAAGTAAGTGTTTTATATAATATCGAGAGCCCAACAAAATTCATTAAACGAAGATGAAATAAAATTTATAAAGATAATTACGTTATATAAATATATATTATGAACGATTTGCATAAACTTGATTCCTAGTATGTCTAGCACACCATTAGCTTGCCTTGATCCTGGGTAATTCTATGTCTTACATGTATATATTTACAAAAAAAGTATATATGTGCTATGTCTATCTAGAACTGATGGCATAAGACTCGTTGTTTAATTTCGGACCAGATGGTGCTGAGTTTAAATCCGAAAAAAAATTTAGCATCACTAAATGAAACTTTTACGAATCTTTTCGTATAACATTTTTCTATAACAATTATCAACCACAAATCACTATGTGACCATTCATCATTAAAATTAAAATTGCCTATAGCCGAAAAACAGTTGAAACCATGAAAAACCACAAATTCAAACCAAAACCTTTCCGATGCTACCGAAATTATTTATTATTTAGTTGATTTTGAGAGGTTATTTTTTTACATAATATCGAAAACACAACAAAATTCATTAAACGAAATTGAAATAAAAATTTGGAAGCATAATTACTTTATATAAATACGCATTATGATCGACTTGCTTAAAGTTGGTTCCTATAACTTACGCTTACCTGATATGTCTAGCACACCATTAGTTAAAACCAAGATCCCTTTAGAAATGTATTTTGTGTTTGTTTTACGATGTTGCCATGTATATTTAGTTATTATAAGAATTTCGCGATTAAACTTTTCAAGATCATTAAAATGTTATTTTATAAATGAGTATTTGTTAAAATAATGTGTCATAAAATTGATCTCCCTAAGCTAGATCGTTGTACTGTATATCAAAAATGCACACTCATGAGACTTAACAAGGCTTAACGAGAATCCCCACTACCTATTGTTGTTTATAGCTGTTATTTCAAGATCTTATAAATAGTCGCTTTGTTTTAACTCTGAAATGTCACTGCGCACGGCACAAAATCCACTAAACAGTTCCCCGAATCACGCCACTATCGGCGCAACCGAGAATCTTCGTTCTCACAATCCCTACTGTCAAGAGTGTGTTAGCTTTAGAAAATTGAATTGGATTTTAGACTTCAAAAATATGATTGCGATGTAAAATATAATTAGATAATAAAAAAAATAATTTTGTGTATTTTTCCTGAAATCCTTTTATTAGTGATATTTTTTTATGAGGCAAACAAAGGCTCATTCCATAATGACACGTCTACAATTATATTAGCTTTTGTATTTAAAGAATTCGGTTATTTTAAAAATTCATTGAAGTGTAGTTTGAAAAATTAAACAAATGACAATTTGACGCCATCCGTAGCGGTTCATTAGTAAATTGGGGTATTATAATTAATAAATTTCCTACAGTAAAATTCCGACACAATGTACAGTTATTTATGATAAACTATTTTTTTTTCAGTTTATTCATTAGTGTCGTTACAAGTATAAGTACTAATAATTGGAAAAAAAATCGATATACTTTTTTGAGCAATTGAAAAGTTATTTTCAGTTAGAAGTATCCGTTACGGTTCAGCAAAAACACAAGACGGCGCTTAAAAAATAAGTATAAAATTCTTTCTTTTATTTTTATGAGTAGGAGCGCACTGCCAGTGAAATACGAAATCACTAAAGGCGTTCTTACTTACATGCCAGATTGAGTAGTCCATTAGATACCACATACTGTTGTTTTTAAGCATTTGACACTTGCACATAAAAGCATTACAAAATAAAACCTGGTCACCGCAAGTGGGACTTGCATCCTGAGGCTTTTGTACTATCGAACAATATACGTGTTTTAAATATTTACCAAAATATGTGTTTCTTCTATTCACGTCGGTATCTTTAAGTGCTACCTACTTACACTTAGGCGGTTATTGTTATTTATTATTCCAAGTTAAAACTTGCATTATAATAACACCAAGGTTAAACGAATATACGTATATTTATTTCCACGTTAAAATAAAAATACAAAAAGTATGAAAGAGAATGCCTTTCTTGTAAATATGAAAACCCTTTTATTTTTAATTTTTGTCTTTAATATGTTCTGTGAAAAAATCATCCACCTACTATTAGACGTCAAAGAACAAAAGCCCTTTAAAGATAGTACAGATGGATAAACAGACGGACAGATTGGCGAAGTCGGCTTAACAAAAAATGGTTCTGTTTTAACCTTTGAGTACGCAACCTTAAAGAGTGGAACTTCGATAATCATTTCCTTTGATCGTAATAATAATAAAAATATACCTACCCAGATGAACACAGATACTCCTTATTTTGAAGTCGCTTAAAAAATACTGACTTTTTATGAAAAAAATGTTGTAAAGTATTTCAGGAAAATTTTTGAATTTCAATGCGTCCTTTAAATCATATTTCATTTTTGATTTATAACACTGATTATGCCGTAGTCGAGATGAGAAAATTACAATAGATTATCATTCGGAAAAAGAACGATCATTTTTAACTATCAAACTATCTAAGTCAAATTAAAATTTTTACCTTTTCAAGTTTTGATTGTTTACTATTTACGCTAAATAATTCATAAATACTTAATAATTTCAAATGAACAATTTTAAGCTCTCTAATATGAGCTGACTCTTGCAACTTACCTAAAGTAGAAAGATTTTTAGTATGGCAATAAGCGTGATTACATTTGATTTTTTTTTTTTTGTATTTATTTTGACATGAATATAAAGAAGGCCTAGTTCAATGGCCCACTTAAAACGAAAGGAAGGTCAAAGGTAAAATCATTTCTTCGAAATCATCAGTACGTCAAAATTTTGTTTTCACTTTACGGCACAATAAAAATAATAATTTTCTCTACCCATCCCTATAAACGACTTTTTCAATCCAAACTTTTCACGAATGCTAAAAAAACCAAGTATTTATCGTTTACCGAATTATGAATAAAATTTAGTATCAAGTTTATAATAAGCAGACAGTTATAGACACAGCAGTGACATACTCAGCATCAAGCTTTAAACAGAAACAAAACGGATATGCCATCATTGCCGTTTCGCTTCATACAAAGCGTTAACGCATTCGAAGGGGAATCTAGCAGACAAAAGGTTTCGTACTTTCAGCTGGTAGCCGCTGAAAATCATGAAAAGCGGAGGAAGCGGCGCGCGCCCACGACGTCGGCGGCGCCATCTAGACGTCTACATGGGCTCGCCCACCGCTAAATTAATCTGGCGATGATAGCGTCACGGCGAAGCGCCCGCCGCGCTGAATACGCGCCGAACGCCCGCCGTAAATAATGGTCGGAATAGAAAATAACTAAAGTACTAGACTGATAGCTATTGCGCATCCATGGCAACTCGGTGTTTTTCTGTTTTTTTTTTGTATTTACTAATTTTCCCATAAATAGATTGTTGACGATAAAACAATTGAATTTTAATATACTTTCCTACAAAAATAGTAGATCATTCACATGGTACAGAAATATGTACATTATATAAAAAATTGTTATTGCAATTTATGTTTTTATTTTTCGGAATATCAACACAACAAAGTATATGGTACCGACGTAGAATTAGAATTTTTTAAATATAATACAAGCGATTACATTCTAATTCCCAACATACTTAAATTTTTATAACTTTCGTCTAAGTTGTTAATAAATAAAGATAAAGAGTCTGTAATTCGTTTGATTAAATTTAATTCGAATCATTCATAATTGCTGTATTAAACAGCAATTATGAGTAAAATACGTTTTACCTCAGAAAATATCGTATATAAGATTTCTAGAAAGGAGACTTAAATAAAAAAAATGTCACCTATAAAACTAGTCTGGAACAACTCTCCGTGGCCCGTAAATTTTCAGCTTGGGTCTGTTTAATGAATTACACCGGCTGCAGCCTCCGGCGCAAGACGTGCATCGATCAACGTCGGGGGGCCATAACGACCCCTTGAAAACCACCTCCTACATCCAACACCCCCTCGACGGGCCCAGGGGTGGGCTAACACCGCCCACTGGGCAACGCTCGGTAAACTGCCAAACTTCTGGTTATGATTTTTTTCTTCTATTTAATACTTTTAGCTTTTCTAGTCTCGTACCTCTAAAACACTATTACATCCTTAGAACTCACTTAGTCAAAGTCAAATCGATCATCTGCGATGCGGTAAACGAATTCAATCATTACTTTTGATTGTACTTCAGACCTACAGCCAAGTAATTGGCTGGCAAGCAGCTCATTCGTTGACAAACTAAAAAAAAATATCATTTAATTCTTACTTTACATGTATAATATTTCTACAATGAAGAATTAAACAATGGTTAATAAAAATGCCTTCGAACCAAAAATATCGTCTATTCGGTTATGCCAACCATCGAACTGACAAATAATCTCTTAACTCAAATCGAATCGCAACCACTTGTTACACGCCTCACACATTAAGCCCTCGGTCACGTAATCTGATCGATCAGTGAAGACCGCGAAAAAACCCCAACATGCGCTGGAGGCCTCAAACTTCTCAAAACAAAAAAAAAGTTTGTGGGAGGGCATAATAGAACGTGATTAAAAACCGACCTCGCTAACAACAAAATCGTGTTACATCTTCATCTGGGAAATGATTTGCGAAAATTTTTAGGCACGTGGACTTCGATACGTATTCGAGCCAGACATAGGAGACTATGACCTTTACAATCTTTTCCGGGTAGAGATTAATTTGAGATTTGATTATTCAATTTCAGGCAAGTTTGTACTGAGAAATAAGTAAAAAGAGGGAATGCAGATAATGAACGAAAATTTGTAGATAAAAGAGAATTTTGTTTCGATTTGCATTTTAATTCATAAACTGACTTCGTAAATTGAAGCGTTTCAGAGACTAACTTTTCTACTTTTTGTTCTTTCTTCATCATAAATTATCTCATTGAAAAATATCATTCTTCATTATAAATGATCGCTCAAAGAGTTTCAAATGTTTTATTATTCTATCATCATCACTACTCCACAAATTTAAAATCTCGAACTTCATTGTATCCATACTATGTGAAAAAAAACACTGGATAATTGCGAATAGGAATGTAAGGTTCCGCACAAATTCAATTAAATATGTCAATATTTTATTCATCAAGTCTCAACAAGAATAATTATTCTTTGTTTTTGATACTACCGTAAAGATAGTAGTTTCGGAAATTCTAAAGCTTTGAAAGACCGAAATTTGATAATATTCAGAACTGTTAGAAATCTTAAATTTTTATAGCGGAAAGTTAAAAAATGTTTCCAGTACATGAGTATCCATCCAAGTACTCCACCACACCAACTGCAGGTGTATTTTGTAACGATGAAAATATTTTTCATGTGATGTAATTACAAATTAACATTTTCGGATTTTTTCCTTTATTTTCTTGCTTCTTGTCGTGAGTATCAAAATATAAGCGATGAATGGCCTTATATTTTTATTGCGATGAAAGATAAGCTTTATTTTTTTTCCAGATCCACTGAACTGCAGACTTACGTATTTCATATTAATTTCAACTAGATACCTCCACGTGTTTCCAAGAAAAAGAGTCTTGATAGACAGCCAACCAAGTGACCCTATAAGGGTTCTTTTAATGTGCGCAACTCTAAAAACAGTTGGAGAAAATCCGAACTCAATAACGGGTCGTTGTGTGGATTGCGCGAGTACCTTTATAATTCTCGGAAAATTTTCAAAACTAAAATAACTTATATAAGTGTCGTTACGTGCACTTTCATACGGGATAATTAGGGATGTTTTTTTCACATACAAAAAAACAATTTCATTTAACATACACGAAGCATATACAGGTACATTTGACAAATAATAAACTTTATTAAATCAAAAAAGTGTATACAATGATAAAAATATTTTTTCATACATCAAATTTCATAGAAAACTATCTTTTTTCCTTGCTATGATTAGGATATGAGTGATGTTAACTATAAAGAACTCACATGGGTCAGTTCGGTATGCAGTTTGCAATATATATTGCAAATACACTATATTTATCTACACACTATAATTATACACACACTACGTATTTGCTGACTACTGTAATTTAAGTTTTTACTGTAATTTATAAAAAGAAACAGTAAAAAAGTAGTTATAAAATATATTGATCACTGTTTTATTAAAGTTTGGAAAACGTCGACGATGTTTTTGTACAACTTGTAGAAGATATTGGAGTTGCTCCTCATTTTTCGTTAAGCAATTATTGTAATTTTCTAATAATGCAATACCCTGTCACGCTACGTCATTAATTACTGTTAACCCTTTGAAAAATTCTAGGTTTTCTTTATATTCTTTATTCTCGGACTACATTTTTACGTCAGCATCAAGGAAATCATAGGGTTAATCAAATATTTGAATTCATAGAATATTTAAGAAAATTTAAGAAAAAAATGTTAAATTGATTACATGTTGAATTTTAAACTCGAATAACTATTAGAGGAGTTCATTTTAGAAAAAAAACATAAGCGACATTTTATTTAGAGCGTTCAATTTTCTTCAAAAACATATATCGCTCATCTCGATATATTGGTTCAAAAATGAGTTATAAAATTAAGAATTAGAAAAAAAATGTCCCATGTTATTTAAATGTAAAATAGAAATTTACGATGAGCAACCTTTCAATATTAATATTAAGAACTCCCGTTTTCACAGGTTTCTTTTTGTCTTGACTGGAAAGGTATTTCACTGCGGGTTTTGAAAAAAAAATAGTCGATTTTTGAGCACTATGTATTTGCTCACTACTATAATTAAAATTTGCTTACAAATTGTAATTATAAGCATAAGCTATAGCATTTATAACAGAAGCACAGATTCATATGACAATATTAAGGAACCTGATTTTAAAATAAAATGTTCTTTATAAGATCTAAGAATAAAACCTCTTTTTTATCAAACAACGTTTCTGTGCACGTGGTAAGTTAGGTTCAGCTCTGTTACGAACGCCTGGTTTATCGTATCTATCAACGTCTGAAGGCTCTCGCAGGCTTTGTTCGTCGGGAGCTGAAATGGGAGTTGTGGGGTTGGGGGGTGTCTGTCTCGTTAGTAGCCGCACATTGCAGTCGACCATCTAGACTAATGTTCTTGCCAGAATTTTTTTTAGCAACGAGAATTTGGGATATTATAAGTGAATTATCAAAAATAATCCGTAAACTGTTGACCCTGCAGGCCATCCCTGAAACTTTCCGATATGATATTTATTATTGATGTGTTTTTGGTTTATAAATATTGTCTACGAGCTTTGATCTCAAAAAATTTAATAAATGTTCCCTTCAGGCTGGCCCTGAAACTTCTTACTACTTTCGCGCTCAGAGTATTAAAATTAAAGAAGCAGTAAATTATCTAGCTCATCATGCGCAAAAGGTTAATTTTTATATTATATCTAGCTCTCCGAGCTTAAAAATAATTTTTGATACGTTTTTAGTTCTTACGATCCAATAATTTACATGTACTAAAAATTCACTTTTTTTTAAAATATTTCAACTACAATATCTTTGGAACACATTGATTGATTTTGATCTGCTTTATGGCACCCAGCGCAGTTCCTTAAACAGAAAAGATGACCATGTACCAAACATCAGTCCATCAAGAATTTCACTTATACATATTTAAAAAAAAATTTTGTTTTCGAATTCTCCGTTAAGGATATCATTCAATTGTACCCATAAATTTTGATGCAGTTTGCAACAATCGCTGTTGTTTTTTAAGCAGAGGTGGTTGTTAGATTTTGAAATTCATTGGTAAAGTAGTTTAAAAATCTAAAAAACGCTTTATGAAATTTTTTTCAACACAGACACGTACAAGGAAACATACTGAAATATAGAGATTATTCGAAAAATGGTAAAAATAGATTTCTATCCTCCCAATTTATAAGAATTTTTCAGTTTTCATAGAGGGAAGTTAAGAAATGCAATTTTTTTAGTATTTCAAAAACAATATCTTTTGAACACTTAATTCAATTTTGATTCGCTTTATGTCATTCAACGTATTTTTGTAAGTAGTAAAAGGTGACCAAGTGCCAAACATTGAGAATTTCATGTTATTTAGAAAAAATCCTTTTAAATATTTCGTTAACGATATCTACTTACTATAAAAAGAGTAGTTATAAAAACATTAGAAAAAAAAACACGTTTCGAAAACTTTTTCTTCAACAATATTTTTTAAACTTATACTTAATACTTTTTAAATGATCATTCTCCGACGATGTTTTTTGGACAAATCAAACTATTCTTATGCAGTTTGCAGGTGATGCAACTGTTTGGGGAATAAAACTGATTAGACTTTCGTATCGATCGGTAGGGTGGTCTAAAAGTTATTTCTAAATCTGAAAACTTTATTTTATTTTTGAAATACCTTAAACTGTACCAACCATAATTAGTTCAACGTTTCAGGAAATTTATAAAAAGTGGATTCCTTTTGAATGTCACAAACTATTTTACTATCGGCTTATTCATTCAAAAGTTATGAGAGGTTTACACACACAAACACACACGCAGATAGATGTACACACGTAGACACACACATACAAACACGCGTGCAGATACACACACCCAGAGAGAAGGAGAGAGATAGTGAGTGGGAAGGGAGAGAGAGGGAGTGGGAGAGATACATACAGACCCACAGAGACACACAGGTGCACACACACAGACAGTTATCACTAGGAAATCGGTTGAAATAGATTTGTAGGACCCTAAAACGTCAAAATCTGATGAAAACTCGCTTTTCGAAAATTGGGATGAAAACAATACCTTTACAATTTTCACAGCGGAATGTTAAAAGTAATGTTGCAATCCCTGCTGGCTTACCCATGGTTTGGGTCTTTGCTTTATTAATCGAAATAAACCCTGGGCTGATTGAACCTCAACTATGTGACCCCCTTTGACACGAAGACTGGTACCGCGCTTGATAAATAGTGATATGAGAAAAACGTTTAGTTTAAAACATTTGCTGACTTAGAATAGATAAAGGTGCGTGAGACGGTCTGGCTATTTAAAGAGAATGAACGACAATAAAGTGACAAAAGAAATCTATAGAAAGAATTTGTGAAGGGTCTGCAAATGGTGCCCAAGGAAATCTTACACAGACGAAATTGATGGCATATTAAAAAACGAGGCAAACATTGAGGACCCTAAATCGAGGAGCTTGCGTTAAATGATGAATTTGTCAACGGACCGAGAGACATACTTAAAGATGGTACGTAACCTCAAGCTAAATAAATAATCATAGCGTCTATCAATATTCATATGCAATGTTGAATTAAACGAATACTTGTACAACATAAATAATTGTGTATAAAAAAAAATAAGATAGGTATTAATTGGAAATCTGAAAAGGTATTACAGTAATGCAAGATCCCAGGTGTCCCAGACAAACGTTAAATTACAAAATGTGATCTTTTTTCTACGGAAGTATATTACTACTGCAGTGTAAGAAGTAATTTAACTTACTGTAAGAACAATTGGCTACTACAAGCCGAATGGTCATGCTGGCTTCGGAAGATAACTGAGAGGTGTATCTGCAGAATGAGAAGTTTATTCTGCTCAAAATCTCCAAATTCTAATGGGTAGTTTTTTGATTATATAAAAATTTAGTTATACTTCTATATTTCAGGTAGTCCTGTCCAGGCACTTTATTTGCTGGAAGCCCCCCCCGCCCAGCATAGTTAAAATTTTATAAAACATAATATTAATTATAATAATTTGACATCTGAATTTTATAGCACGTACGTTGTTTGGACAACTATTTCAAAACGTATCCTAAGCAACCAGAATTTTCAAAGTTTCTATCCACCTGCAAGACATACGTAGTTGAAGGTCAGCTGCAGGTACGAGCGCAGAGACATTTATAAAATAAAAAAGACCATTCGGCAGCCGAAATGGAAGTAGATTTTATTTTAATTTGATATGTAATTCATACGGAATATGTAATTTTCAGATTTTCAAACTTTTAAAATGCTGTAATTTCTAAACTAGTTGACCGATTTGCCTGAAATATGAACTCGACCTTTATAACAGTCCATAAAATGTTATGTATGTATGTTGAATGAATGTAATGTATGTTGAATTTCATCAAGATCTCTGAAGAATTATAGACGCTATAATATATATATATATATATATATATATATATATATATATATATATATAAACTTTTGAACCATATGTGTTTTCTGACTCAGCTTGTCTTGTTAAGTCGGAAAACAGCAAAATTTTCAAAAGTTGCTTCATGAGAACAAAAACAATAATTAGATTTTATGAAATCTACTAATAGTCTTTTAAATGACTCTTTATCATAATTTTAAATTAATAAATCAATAAAACACGAAAAATGTAGTGTAATGCGTTAGCTAAATTTTCGGATTGTAAAATTTGACGTATGTCTAAGGTGCCTGGTACATTAATCGACAATATTTTACAAATAACTAATTGTATGCATACAATGGCCACTATTAAAATAATTTTATATCAATTGAAAAACTTATTACTTTAAATGACTTTTGAAATTATGCTTTCACTTTAATATTCATCAATATAATTTTATTAATTTACCTCAATTATGACTAGAACAAAACGCAATGCAAGAAATCAAAGAACAAAAGTACACTTTAAGGGCCGGGTCTATGTAAACAAATACGAACCCTAGGAGTTTTCGCTATATTTTGGGAAGGCATAAAAAATAAAATACAGTAATTAGCCTTATTTTTTTAGTAGAATAGTTTAATGTTTATTTTTGGCATTTATAAAATAAAACAACTGAAATATAATTAAGTTAATTTAATACTTTAAAAAAAATATCTTAGAAAAAAAGTCTGATAATCATCTTTATTAGTAAAATGAGATTTTTTGTGAGTATTTGGATTTCATATGGTTATTATGTACGCATTGACTGTCGCCCTGGCTACCAAATGAAAAAACGTCTTTTCCACCATATCATGGATTTTTGTTTGCAGGAATAAGTATTTGTCATTGAGGTCCGCATCAATTTTACACTACATTTGCTATACATAGCATATACGACCATACTGACAAATGTGTGTGTGTGTGTGTGTGTGTGCGTGCACAAGGACTATATAGCTTGAAGTAGCATAACAGCCAAACACCATACCGATGCATGATTTTAGAATAAACAGTACTGAAATCCGATAACGTGAGATGACGCGATTGGGAGATTAGATCATAGTTATAATCAAGCGAGGGTCTCGTGATAGGCCCTTAACATGTTAGCACATCGGCGTCTTTAAGAACTACACCGTCTATATCAGCGCTCTTTCGTAATGGACTTAACTAAACAAAATTACAATTTCAAATATCCCTATACAAATGTTGGCAAAAGTTGAAGCTCAAACTCGACCTTGTGCGCGGCGCGTGCCGCCCGTGGCGGTGCACGTGCACCCGCGGTCTGTACCTATCGACGCGCGTATATCGTTCGCCGCACGTGTAACTGGCAGCTGTGTTGCCAACTCCATAAAACTAAGGAACAACAGCTCACCAATAAAAAGCAGGAGAAAACAGTGTAGATAAAGTGCAAAAAGGCAGATTTCATACTTTCCTCATATAATTAAAACAATTTCCTACTTTTATTAGTTACTAACACTCACATACGTTGTTATATTATAACATTGATTACAACATAATAAAAAACAAAAATCAAAGTAATATTATTTTCCATTTTTATTCTCAACCACCTACCTCATATTCAGTTTTTTTAGCCTTATTTTCCTTTTTAAAATCACACACATTTTCGTTAAATTTTTCGTGTGCCTTTTTGTGATTTCAAATAAGTAGATTACTTCGGATTAGGTGTGTAATGCTCCTTTAATAGTTGTATGCGTTGTAAGTTATATTTCAAAACTATACATTTAAATGGTTATCAAAAAATATTTGCGTGGTTGTAATAGGGGGCGCTGAACGCTAATTGAACAACAGTAAAAATTAGGAATGAAACAGGAAACAGGGGTGTCAATGTGAAAACAGCAAATCTACTGTTAAAACAGTAGGGTTGGTAACGCTGGCTGGCAGAGCCACCTCGCGGCGACCCAGCACGGGACGCTTTGATTGCACTTCGAAGTGCATATATATATATGCGCATGCTTTGTTAGGATTGCCGTAACAAGTCACGTGTTCTCGCGACCGACTGGCACGTTAAACTTAAATTAAGTGTACAAAGTCTCTCTAATTATGAATTACTACGTATTACTTTAAAAGATTATGTAATTCTATAGCTCACTTTATATCGTCAGATTAGTCCGACGCTCTTAGAGGTCATAGCAATGAAAATCATACAATAATAATAAATATGGTTCATAATGGTTGCATAAGTTTGTCGTGTTAAAGGTAAGAGCTGTTTAAAAATGTACTTCTATTGTATAGACGAATTAAGGATAAACAAAAAACATAACAATAGTCTCATATTGCTCATTTAATTTGTACCAAAAAATTAATTCTATTGATGACTTATAAGGTAAAACGAAGGATGAAAGAAAAATAAAAAAAAAGAAGATAGCAAATAAACCATTAAACAGTTTATAGTGACACCTGAAAACGCCGAGCCGTATTACAATACTTTAACACATTTTTCGGGTTTAGTGATGTTAGTACTCTCACATCAAAAAATTATATACCTATCAAAATGAATTTTAAAATGTATTGTTTTTATAAACAAATCACACGGATTAAGCTAATGATTTGTTTTTGATAAATTCAACACAAAATACTCTAATTTTAAAATTATGAAAAAAATAATCCCACCAAATGAAGATTTCGACCGTTGCTATGACTACGTACATAATCCATTAGTACAGACACCTCGAAGACATATTTACTTTTCATATTAAACAAAATAATTATTAAAAAATATATATCAAATAGGTAAATAGTAATGTTTTTCTTAATATTTATTTTATTGTACTCTTATTATCTTATAAGTGCAATATGAATGTGTCACAGAAGCAATTTAAGTACAGAAAATTACTTGACTTTGACAAGTTGAGAGTAAAGCACAATCTTATAAGCTTCGCGTTTGTGGCGTGTAGACGCAAAAGCAAATACTGCTAACAACGTTAAAGGAGACTATCGAAGTGAATTTACCACATGAAACTATAGTAGACATATAAAAAAGACTTATTCGTTGTTTTAAGACGTACAAAACTCACTAAACAACATTAGATATGTTTTTAAGCTTTGGCGAATAACTTGTTTGAACCCGCTGTTAATTATTTACCCAGATGTATAATTTATTCTCATAGGCTTTTGTTTGTTAATGATATTCCGTGATCAGATTTCAATCGCTAATTACTACGAGACGCATAATGCAATAACAACAGTTGAGGTCACAATGGATAGAGCATGTCTGTACGTGTTTATCGTGCAACGTTTGTTTTGCCCGTGACGTCATCTGTTTAGTGTAAGCACCTTCTCGTGATTGTTGTGAATTAGCATTATGTAAAAGTATAAATTAGTGTAGCGTGAGTACGGTGTTAGCTAAAACGTTGATTTGGTGGTCACTGTACAGAGTTTGATAAGAACTACTAGAACTCAACGGGAAACGATAAAAATCTTCGTCAAAATATGTATTAAAATCGATATTTAATTTAAAGTTCAAAAAAAATTAAATATGTCGTCTCATGTGAGTCATACATATGCGTGGAATTACAGAAAAGGCAAATCAAAGGAAAACTCGAATCAAAAGGAATTTCTAAAACATAAAAAGTCAAATGCCGAGCAAATGTCAGAGGTTTTGTTATGATTTTATCTTGTAGTCTAGTCAAGAAGTAAGTTTTCTGCGAAAAATAGTTAAAGGTCTCTTAAAAATATGAGCGATTGCTCATTTGATTTTGGATGCAATTCTGAAAAAGGCGTTTTTTTTTTGTTCCGCAAAAAAAATTGCTTTATAAACAAAAAATAACAAAAGAAAAAAGGACCTCCGTTTCTTTGGTAATAATTTAAAAACTTAAACTCGATAAAGAAAATTTAAAAAAAGCTTCTTAAAGAGGAGAAAATTTTCAAAAAAAAAATGTGTTTGGATATCTATATCCATTATTTATAATTTTAATTTAGCACTGAAAATAGGCTTTTGCGTGACCCTTATAGCCTGAACGCCCCGCCGCTAATGAAAATGTACCATATAAAATATTTTTTTATAGATTGAAATAGAATTTTAAACTCTGAATAACTTATAGTGTCATCTGGACACTTGAAGCAACGCAGGCCGATTAGAAAAAAAAATCCAACTAAATTTTTTGCTTCTTATATATATATATATATACTAAAAATAATTACTTCATAAAAATGTTTTTATTTGTTTATTACGATTTTTTTAAGTTAACAAAATTTTAAATATCCAAAAATGTTGTTTTTCTTTCCCAATCTGATGGTGTTTTTAACTATCGGGTCTTTGATCAATGTTTTAGTTTTATTTCGATTTATTTTAAACCCACTGACATTAAACGTTCTTTTATGTACTTCATTATATAATTGAAACCTGAGGTGTTGTCGCTTATACACATAGTAATAATATCGTCTACAAACGATAGAATGATAGGAAGATCAATTTATACATCCCGGTTTATTCTTACTTCACTACTACTCTCTTTAGGATTGTTAAAATATTTTCCAATAAAATGATTAAACAGGTAAAAGTGGGTTTCTATATATGCCTAGCTAAAAGTGGGTATCTATATATGCCATCTATATATGTTTATTTTCGTTTGGTGACATTTTACCATCTAAGGCATAAATTATATTATACATGTATTTTCGGAGACAAATGTCGATTCTGTTGGCTAAGGTTGTACTATCCCTTATTCTCTGAATGTCGTATAGAACATAGCTCTACCGAATAAAAAAAATCTCTTTATCGAGTAGCAATATGTGAAATTTTTCTAGTTTTGAATATGGCATCATCCATCCATCTGCATCTCATAAAATTTGTTTGGTATTTTTCCGTAGTTTCGAAATCTCTATTCAAAAGTTTCAAGAAATAGGAGGCGTAGATTCTGTAGTCTTCAAATTTATGTATTCTTGTAACTGATTACGAATTTTATTTAAAGATGGGATTAATTTATTTAAAGATTTATTAGATTTTATTTAAAGGTGGCATTATTTCCACTCTGTTCTAATGTTCGCATTTTTCCAGCACACTTTTGTAATAGTTTTCATAAGTTGTCCTAGAAATATTTTATTTAATACTTAAAAACATTTCACTTTATTTTACATAATTATAGTCACGTGCCGGTAAAACTCATTCACCTTTTGGTCCATGCGTTGTGTGCTTTTTTCCTTTCCTTTAATGACATTCCGAATATTTCCGGAAAACTGTGCTTTAATGGCCTTTGTCTCCTTGTCCTCCTTAAATCCAAGCCTTATTTGATGCAGTTTTTTCATTCAAATGAACATCTCTATTAACCGTTTCTACTGCTTTTTTCTGATCTGCTCTTGATATCCTTTAAGTAGTCATGCTTCATCTTTATCGATTGGACGTGTGTACCCGAAGTCTCTGTGCATGTATGAGCCGAAGAATTAATATTTCTCTTCGGCGTCCTTAAAGCCTTACATTAAAGCTGAATATTTAAGAAATCTGTTTTTCCACAATTATGTCTTCATAAAATTTACTTTGTTTATGCAGATCTGTTAACTCTTGATTAATTGTTATTGAGCTTTAACAGTTTTTCAACTGATACGTAAATCAATAATATAATATGTATTATATATATTATTATATAAATTAATAGTAATAAGACAAAACTGTGGAAGGTAGGTTCGCATAAAGCGATTCAAACGAGGCTGGCGCCGCTGAGGTAATTAATTGCAGGCTGCACACGGCGGGAGTTTTCCGATTTCCTAGTGCAGCGCTCGACATTGATCGATGCACATCGTAGAAGAAGCTTTGTACGTGCTCACAATGAAAATGAAAAGTCTGAAAACATTTTAGTCTTATACGTAAAAAGATCTATTTGTTTCCACTGCACAGAAAGTGGCCATATTTCATAGCTTCTAACTAGCACCAAGGATACTCATGAGCATATTACATAAAGTATGGTAAAACATTTAAAATCAAATGCATTTATTAGTTTGTGTCTTACATGTTACAATAAATTCCATTACTTGAAATATAAGATACTGATATTTTCTATTTATAATAACTCCATTTTGCCACGTAAGGTGAAAAAAGGTTGTGTTGTATAGGTATTCTTAATGCAATATGATGAAGTGGTATAAGTAGTAAACGATGCCATCCGAATGATGAAAAGATTTATCTTCAAACCAGAAGGTATTGAGTTCGAATCTTGTATATGAACAACTTGATTAATGAGTCTTCGATTAAAGTCAAATCGAAACACTCGTTCCGTGCTTCAGAGCATTCAGGACAGCTTAAGCCATCCGTCACGGTCGTCGGCACCGCAATGATTCCTATTATCGTTACCAGTCTCCATCTCTCAATGGACCAATAGGTACGGAGAACTTTAGGTCCATGCGTTTCAATCTGAAATAAAAAGCTATGTCCTAGCAGCGTGATGATAAAACGCTTGTATAATCGTTCTAGCAAGACGCCATATAAATTCAGACCACCTCGCAAAAAGATAAACTTCTATAAGTTGCATATGCTTAGCCGGTGGGTGCGTACAGTCACCTTTGTCGGCATAGCCATTGTGGACGAAACAATGGAAGCCCCGACACGTGACAATGGCGCGGCGCTTCGAAGCAACTTGAAAAATTAACGCGTGGAAAGAGCTGAAAGCCGGCTCCCCGCCTTCACGCCCGCTCGAACGCTGATATGGACATCATCTAGATAATGGTCTTTAAAGGTCTATTCGAAACAAAAACTACTGTGTTCACTTTTGCTTTTCGTCACAATCGATGGCGTCAGCTGCGTCTCTTTCTTCAACTATATCGCTTGAAGATTTACATGGTACTAATTAATAGACTTACGAAGAATTCAATAAAATCTTTAAAATTTAATCAAAATATCAATAGAATGAATGAATTAAAATAAAATCCTAATTTTGCAACAATTCCATTTTCACATTATATTAATGTTGTTTACAATTAACCATTTTTAGTAAAAAAAAAAACTACTAAAATAGTTAATGAAACAAATGTAAAATTATGTTTATAACATTTCACAATTCATGCATTAAGCAGTGTTTAAATCATTTTTTTAAATATATAAATAGATCATTAAAATCTATTTAAGTTTGTTGACCTTTGGTACAATTCCACAATACCATTTGCAATAATTTAAACCCTATCTCAGAAGATAATTAACGTTCTATGCCATCACATATTATTATATTGATAGACGGTTTTGTAAACCTATTTAAATCACGGTCCCAACATGCTCTTAACAATTCAATTCACGTAACTAAAATTAGTGATATTGCTAAAATCATGTAAAGTTTTATCTGCAATCATCAATAGATATATCACATCGCATGACGTGATATGTATTATTTGTGACGCAAGATATTTATGCTACATTTGGAGCATCCATCCATTAGCACGTCACATTCATAAAACACAAGAAAAGTGCATTATACAAACAATCACGATAAGTTCGGGGAAAATTTATTACCATCATATAACTAAAACACACAGCGCAACAGCCCATCAGACCTTAACCTGCCCTTTCTTGTGGATGGGCTACCAATGTAATGTCCGCCAGCATGGACACAGAATGTGATTCCTTTATCTTTTGTGTTGATCGATGTCAATTTCAATCCGGTCTGGCTTTTGATTCCAACCTGACTTATGATCTGATCCCGTTCCTACCTTAGTTTTGGACCCCAATTCCGTTCTCAATTTCGGCCCTGCTCCCCCTTCAATTGTTATCCTGGTCCCGTTTTCGATTTTGCTTTTCGTCCCGATTAAATTCAGTTCGTCTACCAGCCACAGTTCCGATTTGACGAAGGCGGGGGCGAATGCTAATATCAAAATGAAATATAGCTGTATTACTCGGGGATAATTTAGCTTTCTATAAATTAAAGAATTATTAAATTCGTGTCATCTCATAAATTTATGAATTTATCTATAGATGAAGCAAGGGGTAAAATTTGGCTGCCTCATTTCCTTAAAAATATTGTAGCTCTCTATATGTAAAAGAATTTTTGATCCCATTGAGTAATTCGGTTCATCGATACAAATATGCCAATGAAACCGGAGACAGATGCTAGTTTATTTTTCCAAAAACTTACCCATGAGTGCGAACAACATATCACCTAATTTATCTGTCATCGGATCAATGGTTTAGGCGCGCATAGGGAACAAACATTTATTTTAAATATTTGAATTCCTTCATCTTTGTATTGGTTGATATCAATATCAATCTTGATTTCATTCTTGACTCCGAATAAAAAAAGAATCACATCCATTACTCATATTGTAAGTCATGGTCATTAGTTTATACCGGTTGGTTTTTTTATTAGTTTATACTGTTAGGAAAAAGAAATTTCAATTTTTCCCCAATTTTTAAATTTTCCTGGCAATGTTTCAATTTTTCTCTTAATGAGAACCTTTAAAAACATTTAAAATTAAAAAGTAATACATTTTTTTATTCATTTTTATTTAAATAAATTCTAGAAAATGTATAGATATTTCAGCGTCACGAATAAAACACCAGAGTGTACAAGCGGTGCGGGCGATGACCACTTAAATAATGTTTCATATTTGTAAAACAATTGAGACACCCATAAATTACAAAATAAATAAAAATAAAGGAAAAGTAATAATTGAGATGTATTAACTTCTGCCATCAAATAATGCATAAGTGCAGGCAGCGTCGTTTAACTCCGGAGTATAATGTAGTACAATCAATAAAACAACAGCACATACAATTAATATCGCAACAATAAATATACAATGTCCGGCTTTGCTTCGTTACCTGTCCACAGCATGGAATGCTATATGTAGCACTTTTTTTAATTGCTCATAGTATTTATTAAAGTTTATCCCGTATTATGTTGTGTTACTGTGGTAGGTAAGATAGATTAAATACATCGTTAAGTCCTCATATTCCAACTTGCAAAAACGAAATGTCATGATAATCGGATAAACTAGGATTGCAGCTTTTTATATAAATCAATGCTACTTGATAAACGACTAAAGATGCATTCCCTGTAAATATTATTATTTTCCCACACATACTCCAACGCAAGTTCAACACAATGCACCGGGCCCGCTGCAAGCGATACGCGGCTGCGGTCTCAATACGGCCCAATTAGTCGAACGCAGACTTCCGCACGTTTTTGCCCCGCCGCTAATGGGCGAGCTTCGATGTAAGGGCTACCTGGGCCTTTAATATGAATAAAAAGATGGATAGAGAAATCGTTAATAAAGTCCGACATCTCGTTTGCTGATTTGTTGCAATAAAAAATCAAGATAATCCTCTATGAGCAAGTAGGTAGCGCTTAAGAGTTAAACTAATAGTACATAATTTTTCAAAGCCCTTGACAAAAAGGTCATTATTGCTTTTTTTTTAATTTTGATCTTTATATGCATTGGCATTTATTATTTTTTGGGCGATAAATAAAAATAGAGATAGTAAATGTTTCAAATTGCCAATTAGACAGAAAGTGTAGTAAAAATACAGTCTTAAAGATTCAATAATATCATTTACAGCACACGGGAAATTAAGTACTTTGCATTTAACAAAACAAGAAATAACGAAGAATCTTTTAAGTTAAGATTTTATCGTTGAAGTGAAGTTTCTTATCACAGGTTGATCAGCAAAGAGTGTACGTGACACAAAGACGTTAAATTCGGTCTCTCTTCCTTACGCTCACTGCTTGCTGAAAGAGGAACACAGAAATCCTTCCTCTCTTCCAGTGCTTTAAGAAAGGAGTTATATCACGAATAAAATAACAATATTTGCAAATTGATACGCTTCTATAAGCTAAGCGTGATAAAAATTAATAATTAATATATTTTATCAAATATCCTAAGAAACGGCGTTCCTACTGGTGTCCCATAACACCAATTTTAGTTATCTTTCTTAATATTTTAAATTAGCTTTTATTTTTAATCATTACATCAAGCTATTGCGTCAGGTTTTAACCATTCCTAACATTTTGAAATTGTTTCACCAAGTGTGGGTGGACAACGATTATTTCTGCCACTGCACCAAGTCACTAACAATAGCATGCCCTAAGAAAAAACGGCCCAACATACAAACAGATTGACTTTCACCAAATGGTCAGCGTAAGAGTTCTGTTTCGATCTTAAGGGACGAAATCAAACATTAGTTATAATTAAAATTTCTTTATGCTTAACAGCCACCCAACAGTTCATGAAACAATGTGGACTATATCAAAATTAATGAAATTCAGTTTTTATTCATAACCTTTAATTGTAGCAATTAATTGCACGATTTGCCTCGCGCCTATCCTGCTTTTAAATTACTTCATTTATCAAAAACAACGTATACGTATGCCCCTTAATGAAAAAGTTCGGGCAAACAGCTCGATAGGCGCAGGCAACAATCATTCGGGTCGTTCGTATTATGCATTCGCTTGCTATTTTGTCCTGTAGAGTTTAGTATTATTAAATTTTATGATATAAAAAATTGAAAGTCAGCCAAATTTATTTTTCTAAGGAACTGAAAAGTTCTAATACGTTTTCATTTTTTAATTTATGTGATTATACCATATAAAAAGATGTGTTGCCATCGTACAGGAAAAATAATTACGATTGTTGACAAAGTTAACTTACGTTTTGTTCTACAGAATAAACAAAGGAAATGGAAGCGTTGGAACAGCGGATACAAGTATAAGATGGAAGGTGGAAAAGGAAGAAGGTCGAAAAAGATACTAGCTCCTAAAAAACATGGAGAAGCATGACTCTAGTAGCATCGAGTACGATGAAAAGTGAAATGGATGGCAAAGTTAGGAATTTATTAAAAAAATTGGAAATAAAATTAAGAGTTATGTACAAAAAATAAATTGTCACCGTTGTGCGGCTCTGTGGTGTGGTAAATAATTGGTGAATATGTTTTCATCGATGCATTGAGATATCTCTCTCTAATATTATATCTTGTAAACGGCAACAAAAATCTGGTTTAATAAATCTATTATACCGAGAGGTTAGACTTTACGGTGCATGTGTATGGGAGCGCAGACATGCAGAAATGCAGCTCGCCTCTCGAATATGCAAAGCGCACTCACGACCTCGCGTAATAGCGCGTGAGACGCTCTGCCCCGCGTGCAACGCAAAAATCTAGATCCTAGAGCGCTATCCATTTAGCCCGTTCTCGACTTTCATTTAAAAGGCTCGCCTTTAGTCCATTTATTCAAAGCGAACGTTTTTCATGGATAACCAGCTTACATTCGGCTTTTGTAAGCAAATGAATTTCTTAACAGTATTAAAATGTAGTATTACATAAAACCAATAGCTAAAATAGACTTAAAGGGTTTTCCTTTACATTTTATTCACAAATGTATATGTAGAGACTACACAATCCCACATGATGCAATATTTGCATATATTTGTTTGTTTCACTTACAGTTTGCAGTGATTTCATGCAAGATCGTCGGTTTCGGGTGGTTAAAATTTGCCCCTTTTTTTGATATACCACCATTTGTCGGCACAAATTTTTGTAGGAGAGCTCTTCCGTCACACATATTCGCTCTGCATATTTGTCCTGACAGTCTATTTTTATTCATAATTTCCATATGACCACATACCTCTTTCTAGTCTAGTTACTAAATATTTTTTTAGACAAAACCGCTTTCTGATAATACTATTCCTATATTTGAAACATTTATACTACATTTTAACATTTTATTGTATTTGCTGCATTCATTTCCCTTTCAGCATCTCTCTCATGTTTAACGTCATTTGTAAACAGATCACCCAAATACACAAACTTTTTCACTTGCTCAACTTTCTCACCTTCTATACATACACTATTTTTATTAACATTCCTATAATACTCTATATTATTAACATTTCTATCATAATTATTATGTATAATACTATTAAATCTGTTCTCAAATAAACACAACATTTATTAATAAAAGTATATTTCAAGGAACTCTAAAGACAAGTCTTACTGTCAATAAAAAATAACATTTAATACTTATTTAATTTAATTTAATACTGGTAATTTCTTAAGGCAATTAACAGTGGGTTATTCAATTATTGATAGAATTAACGAAATGGAAGCTTTTTTTATATTCTTCGGAATTGCATGTTACCCTACCATTTGCTGAATTTTCTCTGGCTTAAGACCTTGCACACTCAATCACTCCATTAGAATGGACCACATCCAACGGGTGCGGTTACTTGCGCCACTCCACTAAAAAGGGGATAAATTGAGAATCGCGCCATTTCAAAATCGCATCATGAGTGTAGATATCGTACATTTTTTGGCAGTGTAGTACATATTATCACGCCTGTTGAATTCAGTACGCCCAAATAAAGATCCAGTGTCCATATATAAAGATCCATAATAGAGTGATCGTGTGTTACAAATCTTACCGTTTTCCATAACGTGCACTTAAAAATATTGTGCACTCAATCTGTTGTACACAGTTAATAAATTAATTAGATTTGAATTAATTGCGATAAGCTGACAACAAACAGCCTATCGCAGGATTAGATTCTGTGTTCGCTAAGTGAACACAGTACTGATTATACTCTCCTACTTCTTTTTTATGTAGCATATTCGAAGGACGAACGAGTATACAAACCACCAGATAGTAGATGGTCATCGCCGCCCATTGCGTTGTCGGCTTCTTGGAAGGGTGTATAGTATCCAATGTAGGAGATATCGGGCATATGGAGAGGCGAGAAGAGGGAGTGTGCTATCGGAATTCTCACCGCTGGACAAAACGCAACAACGAAAGCTTCTATTTCACATCTGTGTAATATGAGAGGGTACCTCATCGGTTGAGTCGACTCGTCTTTTTGCTGCAACCAAACTGGCCATAGTATGGATCTGCCATGTACCTTTCTTGCATGTCCTAAAATACATTTTTGTACGTGTGCGCATTTTTGCGCTTATAACTCAAGAATCGCTGTTCCGATTAAAATTATTTTATTGTTCTATTTTTAATACCGAAACACTTTATCTGATCAGTTTTAATATACACTAACCTTTTGTTTGTAACCTTTGTGAATACACAACGATTTTTTTACTTATTTGTGCCACTTTTTATACCGATTCGTAACAGCAATTTCCAAGGGAGGATTATCAAAAAACAGGGGTCATATTCAAAAGCAGAAACGAGATCCTTTCACAATAATATTAGGCTAAAACTAAATAAATTAAAGTATAAAATAATTTCCATAATAAAATATTCGATAATAATATATTATAACGTAAACAAGCGAGAGGGGAACTACCCTCTATACAAGATAGCTGCGCTGCTCACATAGGCGTATTAAACTTTCAAGTTGCAAAAGTTTGTGCAATATGCTTAAATGTGCATTTTCAATAAATGCGATGAAATTGGACACTAAACGTAATTATAACCAATTGCAGTGCGGTGAACTAGGTGATTTATTCAACGAATTTCTCAGTGGCTACAGCAAAGGGCGCGTGGGTCGTGGGCCGATATCGCACAGAAAACAAACAACTGCGCGCGCGCACTGCGTGAATCGTGACCGCTTCGCTCGCCCGTACCTAGCTTTAATAGATTTACCCAACGTTTGAAATGATACTTTAAGGGTTAGACATCGTATTTTTGTTAATATTTTCATTTTTTTTTTTAATGAACGTAATGAAAAGTCCGTAAAAATATAAAAAACTCATTAATTTTTTATTGTTCACGAGCTCAAGATAATAGAGCATATCAAAACCACGTAATAATATATTCATCATTCGACAGTCAAGTACCTAGACGTTTACTTCTTTACATTTACGTATATTTCTACCACCATTGTATTTATTTTCATGTTTTTTCAACACGATTTTTAGATAGCTAATAGTCATCATTACTAGGATATTAGTGTATCACACGACAATAAGTAACTTACAAATAAAAGATATCTTTTCTATGGTTCGAAACTAGATCTAAATAAATCTTCCGAATCTATGACCCACACACGAATGTGTAACGTAAATAAATGAGACACTTGCCTGCAACATGCATCAACATGCAGCATGCAACCCGCCGCTAATCACCAAATCTGATCTTCCACTATGAATCCCTATCTAATGAACTGAATATTGATTCAGGAGAATTGACATATATCGAACACCTAAGCAAGTGTTAATCCTTTATTTATCATAGTCCGCTAAATGGTTATATAATTATTTTTATGTACGTTTCATGCCAACTAGGCACATCCCCAGAAAAATGCAGACATCCACCAGGGCATAAGGAGTGTTAAAACAACCGACAGAAGCGCTTTCAACCACTTCATGTGACATGCGGTCATGCACTAGGCAATATTTTAAAGGGTGACAGAAGCCCTCTATCAACAACCACAGACAATCACCTATAGACATGCCTGTCAATTGTCACAAACTAACTATCACCAATCATTACGCAAATAGTTACAGGCGACCGTTCAACAATGCCGATTGATGAAAATTGACTTGGTGTAATTATGGATCTCACGCAATAGAATATGTAAATAAATGAATTTTAAATATGAGGCTTCCTCTAGAGGGGTGAATTGGAAATTTAAAAAAAAAATTGCAAATTGTAGCATGCGACGTATTAAATGAAGGGCTTATTGTGAGGGAATTAAATACATTTTTTTCTAAGATCTTAAAATAAATAGTTTCATTTATTTTGAAAATAGATGAAAACTATCCGACCCCTTACTTCCGAAACTACTGTGCTTAAATTTTGAAAAAATCCAAAATTTATTTTTTTATTCTTTTAGACAAGAATTTTGATTGCTGAAATTCTACCACCGTACGCTTCATATATATGTTCTGGCACATACGATACACGTGGGCGTCAGTAATCATTTACTTTCTAGTGGCCCACATCTTCGCTTGTCCCTTAGCGATTTAAAAAAAAATAAAAAACCTATGAGAAGTTTATGGTCTTCAAATAACATAGTAAATCTTTCGTCATTAAGGATACAAACTTACCTTTGCAGTTGTTTTAGTAACAACAAATTTTGGTTATGAGTTAAAAAAACATAATAGGTGACACCATAAGAAACCCTCTCCACGCGAGTTCACCTCAAACATTTTCGAGTTCAAAGTTTTGCAATATATATATATCCAATATATATACTAATATACCCCTCGCCTAAAATAGTTTTTGTCAGATATCTTTAATGTCCAGATTCTTTCTCTGTGCTATTTTATTACGTGTAACTGTTTATCAATCGCCGACCTAATTTTGCAATACGAAGATTACGAAACGATATAAACGTAGTGACGAATTAACATAAAAAAATTTCCTTTTTACGTTTATTTTCCAAGGTGGGTAGATACCAGCGGGCTATTTATGTCAACTTTTAAGTTGACATAAATGGCCCTCGGGCAACAATGCAGACTCTATCGTTTTAACAATAGAGTCTGAAATCTTATTACTATGCCTATATTTCGACAGTATTAATCTCCGATCATGCAGCTCAACGCACAAAACTCTGCCGCTGCGAAGTTAGTCAGGTAAACATCGCAATGGCGTAAAATAGAAATGCGTGGTGCGGAGGAGAAGAAGGAAGAGTCGAGGACAGCTGGATCTGCGCATTGCATCATTCGCATATAAATCCAGAGCGGCAGAATTTCGTACATTGTACTGTAATAAAACGGATTATCCATCCGACTCGATCCTTTCGCACAGACGTCGCAGTCGTAATCGTGCAGCGCGCGGGGCGGTCGTGTTCGACTTTAATGAACTTGTTATTATAAATTGCGGATGCGTTTTGCCTTGCGCGCTTCGCGCGTAATGGCCGAGATCGCCTAACGGGACCGGCGCTGCACCGTCTTGGGCGTGCCGTTCAAAAATACGCTCTTTATTTGCGAACTTGCATTAGTTGCACATCTGTGTTGAGGGGAAGGGGGTCTTAAAAACACCACGCTTGATCACAGGATCGAGGGGGCTTAAGGCTTCGTCACGTAGTCAAAGAAATCTCTTGCTTTTTGGAACTATATTCAAATTATGGCGCGCGGCGTTCAGCGCTTTTTAAACTCACAGGTGGCAACACTAACGCACGTATGCAGGGACGCCAGCTAATTTAAAATTGACAGTTTTTTTTAATCAGCAGTAGTGTGCTTATATGGCATTCTATTTGTAGTAAAACGTAAGTTCTTGTTACAATACGTTATTACATAAGTTTTGTCTTCTTGATTGTATTAACTTTCTGTTTGCAAAAAATAATCGAAAATCATATTTATGAATTATTACGTGGGTGGTTGGTGGTGGTCTTGGTATATATACTACGGTTGGTCACCGGGTCGGGAGGAGGGGGGTAAAAAATTGTAAAACATGGGTCACGTAGTATGGATATGTTCTCAAATACAAATAGCACCAACCGTAAATGAATTTAGGATAAACTGGTATCCTTTTGACTTGTAATTTCGTGTATATATTAATTAAATGAACAAATGATGTGATAATTCCAATCTAATGTGATGTTGAAGTATATATGAGTTCAACGTACCTACTCATCTATAATTTTAAAATATTTAACATATGTTAGTCAGCTCAGAGAGAACTTTTTCATTACTTATTAAATAGATTTTGTTATTCATTAAGTAGATGCTACTTTAACGCGTGTTGTTTCGACCTCATTTGTTCTTATTGAATGTATGAATCCTGATTTTAGATACAGAATTTTAAAAAATTAATAAAACTACTCTCTAATCTTTATTGCACAAACTGCTGACAAACTATATTTTGTGCAACTTACAAATATAAAGCGTGCTAGTTCATTTACTATTTAAATAATTTGATAATGAAAAAGCCCAAGATTGTTTATTAGTAGAATAATTTAATGGAATGAAATGGAGAGGTTAATATCTCAAATTCCGATTTCAATCAAATTCAATATCACTTTATTTTCCTCCATCCTTGTGTTTGTCTTTCTCTGCCTCCTCTCTTAGTTTCAGTGTTTTTGTTACAAAATTCATTTTGTGATCGTTCTCATTTTGCAATACCATTTTATTTCATTTAAAGAGAGATTGACATATTCTTTTAAAGAAAAGAAATTATCTGATGATTGTCAATTTTTTCTTCAAGTTAGGGTTGTCACGACATTTATCATTACTCACCTCAGGCCATAGATTATCCATTATTAAAACTGCTCAGGGTTTCTTTGAAGCCGTTTCCTGCGTTATTGTTTAATGGTAAGTATGAAATTATAGCAATAGCAGTTGGTAAATGCGATACGAATATTGCAACGATGGAGACCAAAACTTCACTCCCTGGACCCTGCTTTTGATGCCCTAAGCACCGGATTAGTCGTCTTTTGCCAAGCGTTTCTTTGGTTGTGTTAGGATATATGTTTTCTTCTTCTCCTTCAAGATAATTACTTTAATTAATGGAAAAATTGTCTATTTCGAGGGTTGTTATATTCATACGCTTGAAGTTGTTTTATGAGAACAAAAATTGTGAACAAAATATTGTAAAAATAACTAATAGTTTTGCTTTCAATAATTAAAAAGTATGAATATTATTTCTATTCGTATCCTTTGCTTTAATATGCTTTTGTTAATCGTTTTCAAAGTATATTCATAATATAGAATTTAATATATTATTCGTGTGCCAAGTTGTAAAGGTAGCCTGCAGGTACCTGTCGCGCGGTGTGGCCCAGCGCCGAACGCGCCACCCACCGGCCAGAGGCGGCGATTAAATCCATTGCTTTGCCGATTCTATGTACATCGCGACTTAAATTGATAATCGGTAACAAACTAGTAATTTACGACAGTATATTCAGAATTTGTTTCGAAAATTGACACAATTACAAATACCTACGCGCTTTTTATGCATATACAACGATAGTTGTTTGCAAAAATCTGTCTATCTATTTATTTTTTGGCATGAAGTTTGGAAATTGCATTTACTACAATTGTCTGATTTTCACTATTCTCAGTTTATCGCCTTCAGACGATTGAACGAAGTATTTTCACAATTATTATTTTCAATAATGCTAAATAATATGTAGATGATTTTTTCATTACAGGTACTGCTTTTCCCTGAAGCGCAAAACTACTTATTTCAACCAATTTTGTCGCGGCTATGGCGTTTACAAAAAAAAACAGCTTATGAAATATTTAACCGAAACCGGATTCAGGCTCACGTTACCGATCAAATACGAAAACCACTGACGGCTGCTATTCCATCAAATTTTATTTATTCCAATCGAAATGAAGATTCCAATAGAAAAAAAAATACGATTATGTAAAGAGGAGAAGACCCTACATATTATTTATTAAGCTCTATAAATAATCTGTAGGGTTTTCATATTGTTTTTCGAATTCGTTTTTAACTTAGAACAACGAAACTTCCAGTCTTAAAATAAGCTATCAAGTCAGATACCGACAAATTATGCTAATTTATAACGGTTTATTTTTATTTATAGTTTAAAATTTATTTCAATTACTGTTTTTTTAATATAGCTAAATTTTTCTTTCATGTAATAATAATATTTAAATTGATATCATGTTACGTTTTAACATACAAAATGTTTTTTCGATCGCTTCAGTAAAGGCCGATTTTCAACGAAAATGCGAATTTGCTCTGATATCGTGAACTCTAAGTGTACAAGAAAATGTCATTTTGACAATATTTGATATTTTATTGGAAACATTGCAACAACTACTATAATTGGAAGTTATTAGTGGATTTATTTTAAGTTATTAGTAGAGAGACAGTTTTAAGCCTATTTAAATACGTCTTTTTTTAAGTTACATATTTTTATATTGAAGATTGACTGATATGCTTTTTGATTTTTCGAAAATAATGACAATTTTTGTCAATATAGGTTTTTTTTTTCAATCGGACGTTTCACGACTTATGACCTGCATCGAATGTGAACGGGACCACTGATATCAGTTTATAATGACCAAAAAAGTAAATTTTTATACATCGACAGTTTTACGAGTCATTAAAAATATTTAATTATTTTTAAAATTGAGAACATATTATTTATATCTACTTCATGAATATTGTTTTAATGCAAATTGTATTGTTTTTGTTTTATTCATTTTATTATTGAGTACACTTTCAATGTGCCCTAAGGTCGTGTAGAGCATGAAATCTGCAATTGTTTTATTTAGCCATTGCGTTACTTTGTACTGAACAGGTCAGTCCGAATACAAAGTCTCTGTCCACACATATCATATACGGAAATCGGCGACGTTTTAGGTATTTGTTACTTAAGCGAGGGCGTGCCCTACTAGAGACTGGCGTCTGCTTTTAATTCTTCACAATATTTTTTCGGCCTCGCTTTAGTTTAGTATCGGTTCGTTTGCCGCTTCGTGTCACAGACAGAGAGAAACGGTTTTCCAGTCGTAACATTTTAATAAGTGAACTATTATAGTACCTAATTTGAGGATGAAGTGCGTATTGTTAAAATTTGCAAAATATTTTCGTAAAATTAAAAAAAAAATTGATATCGACTAGAAAAAAAAATACGAAATAATATAGGTAAAACGTTTATAATTTCTCATTACAGCCATTAGTATACCGCGTACGCGGTTAACAATCTCGCCATCGGCCGGTGTTTGCACAGTACGCCAAACACGATGTACGGCGGGCGGTAACGAGCGCGTGATGGGAGATGTGCGTCCGACTGCAGCGCGCGGATTCACCGCCGCATGCCGCGATGCGCTTCTCAAACTGTTGGAGCGCAGAACGGAGAGGAAAACGTGTTCTTAAAATGGCGCCGCAATAATAGACCTTTATCAGGAATGACAGTATCGCACAGAGATAAAAGTCGAAAAAGAACTCACATCGCTTTTTTTGACATTTTACAAGGTTAAATTTATAAGAAATTAACAATAGTCTTGTAACAAAATTGACAAACTCATTCAATACGACCATTTTTTCACTTTCTATAACCCGCATCTTTACTTTCGCGTTTCCATGTCGTACTTCATGCTTAACATCAAGATCGTAGTTAATAGCGTTCTTATATATTGTAAAAACAAAGTCTATATCTAACTTGGAACCACTTGTTCTGCTTATATGATTTTTCTTTTAACGGGATCAGAATCTAGAGTAAAACTGTGGTTGAAATCGAAAGCGAAACCGGAGTCGGAATCGAGAGTAAAATAAGGATGATGGTTTACATCGCGATCGGAAGATGTAAGAGATGATGGAATTAATTTTGTGACCACATGAATGAAGCTGCTGGCAAATTGCATAATACGTTGATATGACTTGCATTATCCGAATAATATTAGCGATCATATTACAAATATGAAAACGGAATAATACCGCATTAACATTATAAATGATTCATTGTATCTAAAAAGAAATTGACCAATGAGATGTCCATTCGTCACCGGAATGATCATTATGAAATTCATCATTAGTTATCGAAAATTAATATAAAAACCAATGCGCGCAGATTTTATTCATTAGTCTCACACACGAAGCCAAATTAAAGTAATTCAAGTGCTAGTAGCCTGCAACAGCAGCAATGGTTTTATATACGAACCAATGTTTAGTCCATTAAAAGAAATGTTTTACTTTTTCACCAAAATGAGTTCCAATATTACCATATAGCATTCTTATGGTTAATATTCCTCCCTACGATATTGGTGACACAAATTCGAACTCTGAATTGTATTTATGATATTTCTTAAGAATAATATAAAATGAAATACAGAGAAATAATTTTTTCCAGATGTAACATTTTCATCTCGCATTTTTCACAGATCTTGTAATACCCTAAGAGAAAATATTACTAGAGATGGTACAACGTCACAAAAATCTGTTTGAATATAGTTACTCAAAATAACCAATTATAGTTAGTTCTTTCTAAACTGTTTTTTCAAGGGTTTTCACGTTGTTCAATCAATAAAAGCATTTAATTGTTTTCTGTACTCGGTTAACAAAGGCTATATTTAAGAATAGGATTAAAATACATCAATCAAATTAACAGCAAATGCAACAAAATTTCGTTAAGTACCCGAGCATTATATCATAATTTTTTAATAAGCTATTTAAACATTTGCGTAAAATAATCTATGCACTTAGCCATAATGTGGGTGCAATTCAGGATCATTTCTGAAAATAAAATAGGTCTTAGAGATAGTTTAATCTCTCATTTAGCAATGAAAATACATCATATAAATTATATTATATCTCGCAGTTAGACGATGCAAAGTTTGAGAAACAAAGCGAAGTGCGCGGGCGATCTACGATAGTCCGCGAGAGGGCAGGCGTGTCGCGGCGTGCGCACGAGCGCCCTCCGCCCACACGCCGCCCGCCCGGCCCACGCACTAACTGCACTCAGTCACTGTACACGTACACTCAGCAAAGTTATATATTCACGCAATAGAATTTACTTAACCGCTATAATAAAAATATGAAGTATGAAATATTGAAATAGTTTATTAGAGAAAACTTTGAATGAGTTTTACCTTCTCTCGTCTTAAAACAATACAACATACTATATCGGTAACGAAATTTATCCAAAAATTAAAAAAAAAATTATTTACAATTATGAACTGATGGAACACTATTTCTGAAATGAAAATATATGCTGCAATACATTAACATTACTCATCTAAATATAAATATTACTTAAATATTAATACTTATTTCAATTCTACAATTTAGGTCCAAAAAATTATAATATGGATCAATTCAGGTCTACACCTGAATTGATCCATATAAGGGAATGAAATGGGAATGAATGGGAATTGAAGGGAATGAAAAAAATTATAATTTTTTGGACTATATATGCTTAATGTAGTTACAGCGCACGGACTATTATAGTCTTATAATAAATACCAATTATTATAAGACTATAATTGTTTATATAATGCAGAATAATTATTTTTATTCCTAGATAATAACGTATATATAGATATGAGAAAGGGATTTTGAATTAGTTTTCCATATTCAAACTATTTTTAATTCCCATGAGGAAAATTGATTACTGGATAATCTGGATATCTACAATATAACAAACATGACAGTTTCCGAAACACAGTGGGCCGGCGTGAAGAGCTAAGGGCCAAGATAAAATTGTGAAAGGGGTTCATAGTTCAACACTGGAATGATTAAAGTCTGATGCGACCATAAACATGAAAGAATATAGCTATATTCTTGAGTTTGAAGAGCTCAAAATGCATATGTATGTACATTTAGACCCCTCTGAACTCTAAAATAATGGGAAGTTTTGGCGTTAATCTGCAGGATCAATAATAAGAGTAGCGAATCATGTTGAAATGTCTTCCCCATAGAAACAGGTGGCTTTACTATTTCTGCAGGGTTAGCAGTATTCGACATTTATTTTAAACGCAGTTGTTAAGTAGAAATTTTTATACGAGTTCATTATTAACATTTCAAGAAGTCTTATTAAAACAAATATTTTATATGTATATATCAAAACAGTAATAATTATTATTTTTCTAGTGTTATGTATTGTCTATCTCTATATTTTTTTTTGTTCCTAACCTGGGAACTGCGGTATAGAAAATTTTCTATGAGTTACTATACATTTTTTATAATTTTGTTGTTTTTTATTTTTTGAAGCAAATGTTCGACAGTTAAGGTAGCACGTATTACACAAAACAGCCATAAAAGTCTAGCTGTATTTTCAAACGCTAAAGCAGTATACCTCCAAACAGCGATCTTAGTATTTATACATTTCCCGTAACTTTCTGTATATTCAGATATGACTATAAAACTTTATTTATGTGGCTTCGTTATAATAATACGTTTTCTCAGATGTTTATGTTTTACTCATCGTTAATTATGCTCATTAATGTTAGTTATACGTAAGCTATTTCACTATGCTTATGTTAATTATAACAATATGTATTGACATGATAGTAATTTATGGTAAGTTTGCTTGAAATTTGCCGTATCAATATTTTGCCACACCACATATACACCCCAAATAGTCACAACATCCTACAAACTTTATTTCATATTGAGGGCTTACACCTCAAAACTCTCCGCCCACTTCTGGTTGGAGTCTGCTAAAGATCGTCCAATGTCGTGGCCATGTCCGTGACCGGCAGCTTGAGGTTTTCCCCGAGGAATGGCGTCATACGACTCGAGTTGAGAACTCTCAATCAATTGGCCTATTGCGTACAGATTTCGAACCGTTCCGTTTCCAAGGTATCAGCTTTAGGATGCCTTTTTAATTTCCTATGATGTAAACCATTCCACATTTACAGGCCCCATAAACACGCTCTATATACACGTTTATTATTTTTGTAGAAAGGAATCTACTCCGAAACATGTAATTATAATTGAAATATGTTTTAGGGGGCTATTTTTATTCCATGACTGATAATGAGAAGAGTTAGAGGGTGTTATGATTGAAAATTTTTTTCAATGATAAAAATTAGCAACTGATTTTATCGCTGTACACTCGTTAGGACAAGAAAACGGGAAAATTTGCATACTATTGTACAGATAATTTAATAAACATTAATTTTGTCACTTTTAAAAATTAGCTTATTGTAATAAGAACGAAAAAAAAATGAAACATTATGAGGCATATACTTTTAAATTGTCCAATATTTTTTTTTTATAAAAGTTATTTTATGCAATCACTCTTTTTATCGGGGCACGACCCGTCGTAAGTGTAAAAGCGTGGAACGCTTCGTGTCTAAAGAAAATACTTGTCTTAACACAAAAAGTCTGTTACACCAAAACTTTAAAAAATCAGTCACCCGCCTATTGTACAATGTTCGCACAAACCATTGCAAATCCTTTCGACCTTCTCCATTTTTAAGGATTCACACTTCTAAATGGACACTTATAAAATCACTTCGTAGTCCGTCTGTCCGTCTGTCTGTCAGGACCCTTTTTCTCAGGAAGGCGTGGAAGGGTCAAGTTGAAGTTAAAATCAAATACCTATGTTTGTGGCGTCTTGAATCTGTTAATAAACAAATTTCTATGCCAATGCAATCAAAAAATACAGCCAAGATAAGGCCATTTATGCCATACATTTTGAAACTCGCAAATAAACCAAAACCTATAGGGTACTTACTTACCATGACCTAGAATCATGAAAAGGAAGACGACACAAGTAAAGGGAAAAATTTATGTATCAATAATTTATAGTTATGTATATCATATGAAAAAACATTTATTTGTAATTATAAATTTACAACTGGCGTGTAGACTATGACAAGACATAACACAAATATGTGGGAAATTCGTTAACCTTACGCTATGAAAACTTATAATTTTCAAAAATTCGACTATTTAAAAAAAATCAAAAGTATTTTGAAAAAAAAAACAAAAATTTCAATATGACTGAATTCAATATCTTTCCATCATCGGTATTTGAAACAGACTAAATCATCAAGACTCTTGTTAGATGAAATATCTACATGTATAATTAAGTCTGTACGGAACCTTCAGGTACGAACCCTATTCGTACTTGTCCGGATTTTTTATCAGACTATAGTAAATGAACTTGACAAAAAGATAGTCTCTTTTTAATATTTTTGTGTTTGTGATAATATGTACACCAAAGAAATTTAGATCAAAACTGATTTTTAATCTCATCAGTAATTAAGAATCCTTCCTTTGAACCTAACAAGAGCTGCGTGAGGAGCCAACATTACAAACATTAGGTCCACACCCGGTAGCTTAATGTTTTATGTACGATGTAAAATCTTAACCATATTCATGGCCTAAAGATTTCGGCCTGCACTCACCTGGGCTTAGAAACGATTATTAGGATTCCGATCTAGCAACATAAGCCATGAATCGAGGAGTTGAAAGCACCAATTTTTCTGATATCATCATCAACTTCTTCTTCTTACAACTTTTCTGGTTGAATCAAATAAATGAAGCACAAATTCAATCGATTTATTAGAAGCAGGTAATTTATCTTAAGGAAAAGGTCGGTAATTATGAAACTTCAGAACTTAGTCTTCATTTCTGTTGGATTTTTCGTCTTTTATGATATTCTATTGTGTGAGGTGCTAAATCGCAGAAATCCATAATTAGACGCCTACTGATACCACTGGACGGATCGGCTCACCCTCTTTATATACTTTTGACAAACCATACAATCTAGAGGCCTATGGATTCACCGGTATCAAATTTCTTTTTTGGATTATTTAGTCAATAAATATTTAGGAGACGTTAAATTTTGTTTAACTTCCGCAATATATTTATTGGTGGGATCACATTTTAATTTTTGGAGTTATTTTTCGTTATTAATTATATTATTAATTTAATTATTGTAATCTGTAACTATTTGCGTAATGGTTGGTGATGGTTAGTCTGTGATAATTGACAGGCATGTCTATTGGTGATGGTCTGTGGCTGCTGGTAGAAGTGCTTTCGCCACCATTTGACGTATTGCATGACTGCATGTCACATGAGGAGGTTGGGTCCGTATTTATCGGTTATTCTTAACACTCCTTATGCCCTGATGGATGTGACTGCCTGCATTTCCCTAAGGATGTGCCTAGTTGGTATGAAACGTACGTAGAAATAGTAATATAACTATTTAGTGGACTAAGATAAATAAAGAATTAACACTTGCTTAGATGTTCGATATCTGTCGATCCTTTCGAATCAATATTCAATTTTTTGAATAGGCATTCATAGTTGAAGAATAGATTTGAGGGTCAGGGGTGGGTTGCATGTGTGCAAAATGCGTTTTATTAAGATTTATTCAACGACTACAATAAGTACTCTATTTTTTTTAACAACACAAGTTTTTTACATAATTTTAACTATATATTTTATTGTAAATACCCATAACCTCATAAATTCCACTGTTTTCCCCATTAAGTGCAATCAAAAGTTAATAACAAATTGTAAGAAACCGTTGCCGTGAAAATTAAATGAAATTTAATTATTATGATACATTAAAATTGTATGTTACAAAGATGTTCCAAAAAGTAATTATTAAACTATCTCAAACAAAGTACTCGTCAGTTTTTTGATGGAAAAACAATGGAATTTATAAGAGTAAGTTATTTATAATAAAAGCATAAGTTATGTATTTTATAAACAAATTGTAAAGAAAAAAAGTGGTTTCTCTGTGTCATAAACACGGCCGTATATTTTACATGTATTTTAGATTGTACGTAATGGATTACATTTTCTTTGAGGCTAATATACGTATCGTTATTTTTCAATACTAAGAATTCCTTCGGATTTCGTGTAGTTATAAACGTATCAGTAAAACGTACTCTAGGCACTGCTAATTGTGTCTGTAATAATCGGTGTTCGCACATAATCGATGTCATGTCTATGATGTCTAGTCCAGCGTTGATATAGCCTCGGTCGCCCCAGCCGCAGGTGTACCGGTACCGTCGTTGATCTGCTCGGACGCCTTCATTCTTTTACGCCCCCGGCAGTCGTGTAGTGTTTTATGGATATTACTGACTTGTTGTTGAAAAACCCTTTTCAACCGTATACGATCTTTACATTTTAATTTGGTATTTTTGACGATTATAGGCCGATATTGCATTATTTATTTCATTTTCTTACTTTAACTCTATGTTTATTTTCCATAACTTTTTCTCGCTAATATTTTATATTGACAAGAGCTAACGATGGAATCTCAAAAGAAGATCGTAACTTCTTCGAGTCAAAATTTATAATAAGAAGAAATTTTGTGACGCAGCGAAACCGTCTCAAAATATCGGCTCTACCACCGCCGCTGCTTCGCAATCCCCATTAAATGTAACGAATTCTTCGATCCTCTACTTAAGGAGTGGTGTGATTAAATTTTTAATGTAGATGATAGATATGTCGCTGCAGCATCAAACTGTATCCCCCGATTTTTTTATCATCAGTTTTCGTAATTGCCTCCCACGATGGAAGCAAATTTAAAAATGTAGATATTCACATGAAAAAAATATTGTTTACTCATTATAGTCGCTGAGGAAGTCGTAGTAAAACGACAAAAGGTCTAACGTAAATCAAGATTGAAATCTAAACTTGTCATACTAGTAATTTCTCTAAGATAAATTACTTATATTTAACTAGCGATACGCCCTTACTTCTCATAATTATCTATAACCAAATGATTTCTAGCGGATCGATAGGAGCGGTCACGTGATGAAGTTTTAATAGACGTCTTTAGGTTAAGTAGGTAATTTTTTTTTTGAGGAGCAAGGTACTGCTTGCTACTCTAAAAAAATATATTAACTTTTAGGGAAAATATAACACAAAATTGCCATTCATTGTGATAGAGGCATGCTATAGTCAACTTGGCTGCAGCACGTAAATAAGTCAGCTCGACCGCTGTAAAGCCACACTCTCACAGAACACAGACGTAAAATAACAATTTCCAATATTGCGTTTTGTCCATGAGTGAGGGTTTCGGTGGCCCATTCGTTCTTCATCACCCTACAACCTCCCTCTATTACTCCTTCCGCACTGCAACAGCTTACCGCTTCCTCCATGAGATATCCTATTGTGAATCTACATTCCTCCCCAAGAGAATAGCAACGCACTGGTAACTCCTCCGAAGTCACGAGTGTCCTTGGGCAGTGGCGATCACCTTATACTCTGGTAGCTTTCACGCTCGTTTGACCCTCGATAATATTATAAAAATTAAAAAAAAAATCTGTTAATCCGATCTCTACTGAACTTCACAAGATCACACGCAGAGTTAATCTGAAGATTTCCTGAAAATTTCATGAAGATGAATCCGGGTGTTTTGGAGTCCATGCGGAACATACACACAAACATCGCCTTTTATTATAGATATATGGAACACGAGATAAAATAATACATCCATTAGAAATGTTCGATAATTTCATTCAGAATCCACGACGAAGCGTTTCTCATTATCATATTTTGAAAAAGCAACATTTAAAGGCTAGTCAAATGATTCCGAATTCGAGGGTTTTATTAGTATCCAGTCACTTAATAGTTTCATTACTCAACTTTAGTCTCCGTCATTAGAATATTATGGCATCATATAAAAAGATTAAAAATTATAACAAAAAAAATTCTCGCAATCCAATGATTTTACCAATAGCTATTGAAAATGCCCTCTCGTTTCATTAAAAACCCTTATTCTTCATCGAGTCATAGATAACTAAATTAGAACTTATCTACGGGTTAAAACAGTCATTAAACTCTTTCAATACCCTCCGTCTCTATCTTCAAAATCTCGTTACGAAAAGAAAGAATTCACGAACATATAAATAAAGAACTCAGAGTTACTATACAAGGAACAAAAAAGTTCCAATATCTATCTGCCGTTTCCATTTATTAGATCTTCATTATTGCGTGTAACAAAAAGAACTGATCTAATGACTTTCTTGTAAAGTCTTGTCATTTTTGTATTTCCGAAGCGATGATATTGATTAATTTGTTATAACTTTCCATGTACGTAAGCACCCTTATGGTAAATAAGAAATATTTGTATAGTTCTTTCTTTCTCTCAATACCCTTTCCAGTCGAGATGTATGAAACAATATTCATTTACAATCGTGTAACTGATTATTTATTTTCGTTAAAGGCTACACTTATACTGAAATACATTCTATTTTGAAGCAAGTTCCATTCATTTCACGTTTGAAATACAACAATATAATTCAAACGACTAATCAATATATACACAGTTCTCGTTCCCATCAATGAGAGCGAAGAAATAAATGCAAATAAAACATATAAAAGGGGACATGAAATCTACCTTTATCCCTCCTCGCGCCGGAACAATCATCCCTCGCTTTGTATTTATTGTAATCCTTTGGAACGGCTTAGGAACGTTTACGGTAAAAGCGCCGCTCCGGACAACGGTCCGTTGTAACGTATCGCGGTAAATAATAGCATTACAGAAGAATCTATCGGTCGGATACCGGCGCTCCAATAATGCCGGTGTTTGATCTGACGCAGTGAAATAACGGAGTCGTTACGTGGAAAACCACCGTCTCGAACCGGTTGTTAGCGGGCCTGGTTTTTGAGCTGAATAAGCATGTTGTTCGGAAGTCCAAGCCTAGTCTAGCTATTTTGGAATTAGTTCTGGAAAAATTTAAAGTAATTCCACAAAAAAAAAGGGCCTTTAAAACAAAAGTGCTGGCCAAGCGCGAATCGGTCTCGCAGAGGGTTTCGTATTTATAGATCACCGCATACGTACTACGTCTTTGTTCTAAATCTCACTCTTTATTCATGGTAACGGAAATTAAATCATCACATCACCTAACATGTTGTTTTAATCTGGCTTAAATTTGTTTGTAAAAAAAAAAGCTTTACAAAATAAAGGAAAAATAAAAAGTTATCGTAAACTAGAATTTCAATTCAATTTCTTCGCGTAAATGGACGACCATGGTTGCCTCTAGACCTAATTACATTTAATACCTAGATGCTGTTTTACTAAAGAGTAAAACTAAGGAACAATTTTATAAAAATTTTCTATTCACAAATATTTTCCGTTTTCCGATAACATTTAAAAACTAAGATTTTCGTCTAAGTTTTTCCGTAAAATAAGACTGAGAGCCTATATTCTGTAATTTTTTCAACGTTTTATACTCAGTAATTTTAGAGATAATGAGAATTATGGTAAATTTTCGCATAACCATTGTCATGAATATTCCATTAAAATACGATTATAAAATTATGAAAAATATGTATTTTTATAACTTACAGCTAACCCGTTCATTTTGATATGTCACGTAATTTTATTTACGCTACACGTATGTGATTTAGCTATGTAACTCTGTATATTTATCAAACTGCAACTTTTCTCGTGTAGTAATTCCGACAAAATAGACTATGACAGAGAAGCAGAAAAACGGACACAAAAGCGATTACACAGCGGTTTCCTTTTTTTGTCGCGTATACGGAACCCTCAAAAATAAATGAAACATTACTTAAATACAGGCGTTCAAAGGTAAAGTTATAAGATTAAAAAGAAAGTACAGAAGTTTGGTCAAATTTCATTGTTTTTGATTGCTTTTGAACTATCTTGCGTCGGGCCTCGTTACAGTGTTAGTCGTCTGTCGAGACTTACAAGTGAACTTAGCACTATTTCTTTTATAGCTAACTTCATGCTGTTAAATTTTCGTTGCGCCTCGCACACACCACACGCTTCAGTGTGTTGAAAAAGTGCAGTTTCAAAACTCGCAATTTTTCCATTCATTTTCAAATTGTAGGTACACTAAACCAAATATATTTAAGCACTTGTATTTATGGGTAGGAATGGATACATAGAAAAAAAAATGGTCGTAGTTTGTGAGTAATTCCATACTCTGTACTCAAATAATTCTATGTCATATTTTTGATTATTACGGATAGGCACGAAGAAGGGCAAAAAGAAAATATACAGAAAACTTTAACGTCAACACCTTGACGGAAAGACGGACTGATGCAATTGTTGTCCTAATCGTAGTACACCGGTGTGAACTACGATTAGACTTTAGGATTTATGAAAAAAATAGTTGAGCTAATCAAATTTTAACTTACAAAGATTCGGTTGCAATACATGTAATAAGTTCAACTATAATATTATTTCTTTACGTTTACAGATAATTTAAAAAATCCTTTCTCTGAGACGCCTGTGGCTAACAGATACCAAACAAAATTGATTGAAAATGTTGTTCGATTTGTTTAATACGCATTTTTACAACTGCACCAAATTTATGAAATTGCTAGCTTTTTTTTCGCGGCTCCGCTCGCATGGACATCGAATGAATTGTTTCATTTTTTGGAAATGACCGATCACCCTGTCGACCATAGATCCCGATGTTCTATCTTTCGATTTCAGGCTCCACTTTTGATTCCGCTTGTAAACCCGATCGAAATTCTAGTGTGTGTTCAAAATAATAATTCACCCGCCGCTCTCCTCGTGTGGACGTACATTGCTATATTGCTATAAAGTTTCAAACGATTCTGTTCAGTCGTCATAGCGATTAAGTTACAAACATCCGAACATCCAATCATCCCAACATAGACTTTTACATTTATAATATAGATAGCATCACAAAAATTCAAATGCCTATTATCAATTCAAACTACCTCCTAATAGCACAGAATAAGTAATAGCCACCCTAATGTTCTTATCATAAATTGAATCTTATCACATTTGAAATCGAGCCCCCGTGAAACACGATCGCTGCGCATTTAGTATAATAGTTACACGAATAGGTGTTAATAGCAATTAGGGCTACAATTAAGTAACTGTATTTGAGAGAACAGGTAACCTCCTCTCGGCCTGTATATGCATAGCGTTAAACGTAACAGATCCAGGTATCTAGATTTATCAAGATGCAGGTGCGAGCCAGCTGCATCCTAATGCAAATGCTAGTTGATCACGATAGGTGACGCTAATTGTAAAAGCGATTGTGATGATAGCCAAAACCAAATATTAAAAGTGGTAATTCTGAGAATTTTTATTTATAGCGTAACTTCATGCATTATAAATAAACATTAGACCATTTTAGTCGGTATATTACGAACGCGTGATTTCAATTTTAACATTTTCAACTATAAAAAGGGTGACTCCAGCTAACAGTGCGAACAGAGAGTCTAATTTAATTACTTCTTAATATTCAAATTAATTTCTACCGTGATTCAATTTTTTGTGATTGAAATATCAATAAGACTTTCAAAGACGTATATTTGAGAATTTTATAGAAAACTCAAATATTTCCAATTTTACCAATTTATATGCTAGCGAACTGATTTAAGGGAGAAAAGTTGTGTACATGTATACTATATGAATGAAAATGTTCAATATAAATGAATTTCTGATTAAGTATTTTCTCAAATCACGTAGGCTGACGAGCGAAGTTGTAAACTGGAAAACGTATTTTTAATATCAACTTAAGTACCACACTACTAACAGTTTTATTCCACTTTTATTGTTTTTAAAATATGACCGCAGTAATGAATACCAGTGTTTAGTTAGTATCCCACTCGCGACGCTATTGCGTCTACCGACCCTTGTGGTACACTGATTGTCATAAACATAAATAACGAATTATAAATAAATTTAAAAGGTTACTGCTGTACTTACCGATTGATAGAATACAGTTGACACGTGTTGTATAATGTTTTATCTGAAACAGTTAATTACATTATCAACCAAAAAGAAGTAGCACGCTAAAGATGAAGAATGTGTTATCGTACAAACACGTATCATATCTCAATACAAGATTTTTGTCTTGTTAGTATATTGTGAAATATTTCAGTTGGTAATTTTATGGGTTAAATTAAAAATGTACAAACTCCTATCACAAATTGCGTGGTTAGCTGGAAGTCGCTGCACTGTTGAGTGTACGACCCGATAGTTTGCACCGTGAAATGTTTTACGGCGATTTTTATGCCTCAATTAGGTGCATCCGAGTGCGCAAGCGCCGGCAACGGGCCGATTTGCCTGCGCGGATCGTCGATCCCATCATTAGAGCTTTTTAATTAGCTGCCAGATTGCGATCTCGAAACAGCAATTACCTCGCTTTAATCTTGGTTCCTTCTTGCGTCTCGGTGCTATGGTAAAAGAAAAAATGAATGTTTCGTGTCGTTTGTATGATGTTATTTGCTATATAATATCGTAAAACGTATCGATATCGTAATACGAATCAAAATAGTGTGTAAGGTGATTTCCCATCACTCATAAGTAACAACAAAGAAATCTATCTACCTGTTGGATCATTATACCGAACACAGTACGATCACAAAACTTAACTTTCATACGTTCCTACACTTTATTTTCATACGTTCCTACAATATTTTTAGTTTCAAAATGAAAGTTGGACATTCTGAATTAAGAAACGATTAAAGTATCATTTTATCTTTTTTTATACACTTGTAATATCAAAATACTTATACGAGAACATGTCACATATTTATAAATGGACCTGACATTGTAATTTGGTTTCTTCGAAATTTAAATCAGCGTAGTGTAATGTTCTATTCGTTGCTAGATAATTTGGTTTCTTCGAAATTTAAATCTGTTGTGAAAATACGACTTTGAATGGTAAAATCAGTGAATATTCATTCGAAATTGTAACAATTTAAAACTTATTTTATATTTGATTTATACAAAGAATCTCAGGTATACATACAATAACTACATTTGCAAGATGACCGATATATAACGAGGCTTCGGCGATTTCGGTGAATCGTTACGTTACCGAGCGTTAACCTTAAACTCCCATCAATAAAAAAATAAATATATTTTTTTACTGAATAGGACTTCTTTCATTACATTTAAATGACTGCATATTTTGCGTCTTTGAGAGCATTTTTTGTATACTTTTCCCATTAACGCATTTTTTAATAAATTTATAAAATAGTGGTTACATACGTCTTCCATTTTATTATCGCATTTATTAATTTAATTTATTATAAAAGCATCAGTATGCCAGAAATATAACATTGAGGGCGTGATCTGATTTACTTTGTAGGGTTTGTTTTTGTCTATGAACAAGCCCGCGATCCATAACGTCATCATAATAACTATTGCGTGAGTGGAGTTTCTCTAAAAAATGTCTTATCTAAAATATACCGCTTGCAACATTATCTGTAACTTAATAGTAAATATTTGTCTATCATGCTCTTATTTCTAATTCTTATATAATAAAGTTCCGGTATAAAACAAGGAAAAATTATTATTTTAAAAACTAAATTATTTTCCTCTATATCATAAAGCTCCATCATCCAAACCACATTTTACTCACGGCGAAATATTCACATATCGTGGTCGTCGAGAAATAAATTAAACTCGGCCGTGATGTAGTGGCGGGAAATATTAGTGACGGTCGTTATTATTGTTATTTTAATTACTATTTCGCACGTGTAATTTTCCCCTGCGGAAACAGTTGGTCCGCAACAAACGATCCGCAAGCACGGACGAGCGGACAGCGATGCATGTTATTAGAGGATGAACTCGGAGATAACGGCTAATTTGACGATCGCTCAGGCGCATGGCGGGCCGGGGGGCGGGAGGGACGGGCCGAATGAGCCGATCGGTTTCTGTAACGCCGTGATGGTAAATTGCAGGTTTTGTCAGTCTTAATGATATCAGAATGGGTATTACGGGATAAATGTGTTCAGGAGGTTTGTTTGGGTTAAAATTTAAAAAAATGTACAATTAGGCTATACACGAATTCCATTAATTGTTTATTTATTGATAACGACAATTAGTATTTGTCACTTCGTTTAGTTAGTAACGTCACAGCTGTTCGCAAGTGTTTGTTTAGAAAGCATAAAAATTATACAAAATATACCATATGTGTATAATGAATGGAGTTCCATAGCCGAAGAAAACATAAGCAATAAGAGATACCCAAAAATATTGACATGTTTTCGGACTACGTGGAGAAACTTCAAACACTTCAATGTTTTTGTGGCATACTGTAAATTTTTCGCAACTCTTTGAGAAAACGATTATGACGAAAGTAATAATATATTTATAGCTTTTCAAAATATTTTCCTTTTCGTTTTACACACTTTTCCATTATCTGGAATCATTTTTGAACCGTGGATCTCAGAGCATGTTTTTCACACGCCAGTTGAATTCTATATCATAACCTTTTCTGGATCTTTAAATATCAAATCTGTAATGTAATCTTTAATTTTTAAGAAAAAAACACATGATGCAAAGACCGGTCATTCACCATTCATCCGATCAAATGGTAACTCATCCTGTATTTCAACAGGATGGGTGACAAGCACCACCTTTACAGAAGCCAAGAATTATCGTCTTATTCGCGGTATGCGGAGAAGCATTAATGATGGTCATGACGCAAGAGGGTAAAACTTCACGGACGTCTCCCGCTAACTTTTTTTGAGAACACTAAACAAAGTTAATGTACCACTCAGCGTTAACTATTTTTTGTTCTTCAAATGGAGTCCAATTTTGGATTTTTTGCCCTCGTCTCTCGCCACTTTAATTTTTGTTAGTTTTCCGTCGCTTCGAACGAACATTCATAATACTCTCATCTATGAATCGTAACGGATAAACCCATATTTTTTCTTCTGTCACAATGTTATATATAGCATTTGAAAACATCCATGATCGTAGTCGAACAATACACGAGCCTGTTTCTGCTCTGAAATGAGTTTATGAGGAATCCGATGCCAACAAACTTTCTTAACTTTTAAATATTGACTGATGTTTCTTGAATTAATTCATACCATACGACTCCAAATCTTCTCTTAGCGATTGGCCGGTTTTCTTCAATCAGCCGCCAGACAATGGCCGCATTATCGTCAGTGCGATCGCAATTGACGACAGACCTTTACCAACTTCGTCGTGCGGTGAAAGACGTCTACTATTCATTTCAGCGTACCAACGCCATACGGCGCTCGGTCTAGGTCCCATTAAAAGCATTTTGAAGATGAGCAATGCAATTTCGAGGCGAAAAGTCACTTCCTAAATCGTAAAAAATCATTGCCCTAAATTTTTTTCACTTTAATTCCATTCTTGCTACGGACGACGAACTGCGATTTGCTAAAAAAAAACACTATACAAAGGATTCCCTCTTCTAATCGATAGATTACATCCCTGTTTTTAAAAAATGTAACATTGGAGTGTCAAACACTTTGACCAGGCGTAGTAAGATTTTTGGTACGTCCTAAGCAGGATACTCGGAAACGTTTTTTAACTACAAAACATATTTTCGTTACATCAAGTGCTCCTCGTGTCTACCCATCATAAAGAAATTTATACATACATATGACTCGCCCATAGTACAACAGTAAAAGGAACTGGAGATAGTGTTATTCGCCCCTAGGAGACGCTGGCGATGCAGCCAAACGGGCAGCGGTCAGAAGTCATCTCGTTTGACAGCGAATTGGATTGCGCTGGCCGTCTGTTAGCTCGCTTACCTAACTCTCCTGTACGAACATAGCAATGTAATACACTTCTTTTGTACGTTTTATAGACGATAATACTTGAGAAGATCTTGTGCGAATTTCCTGACAAGAAATTTCGAGTGAGCTTTAAAAACTGTAATAAGATCTAATAAGATTTTTGCTAAACTAACCGAATACATTCGTTGATTTTACTTCTAGGTTTTTCCCACGGCTCTACGTGTGTGTGTAGGAAATCTTGATAGAACTTATTAGAGCAATCTTTATTAAAACTTGAACATTAAATCTAAGCTTGCACCCATATCCTGATACCGGTTTTTATTTTATTCTCGTTTTTACCTCTCTACTTCTCCCAGTCGCCCTAATCTACTTAATATTCATCTTTCACCTTTTCCCTCTCTCTCAAATCATCTCTTTCTCTCATTTTTCTCTCCCTCTCCAAGAAAATAAAACAAATAACCGTAGCAAAATAAATAAAACAAAAATAATAACTTTTAAATTGTCTAGTTACCAAAAGATATACAAACAAACGTACGGGCTAAGGGTAATATATGTGCGACAATGAGTTTTAATATAAAATTTAATCAAAAAGGGTTTAATTATTGCTGATAATGAAGACGTAAAAACAAAAAGACAGATGAACAACAGCCTAAATTTTACGAGACGATGTGTTCCATCAAAATCAGCATAACCACTTTGAATCATAAGAAGATATACACACAAACGGACAAATATACAAATAAAAAGTAGGCTTTATCATTTCCCAGAGTTCAAACTATCTTTGTACCAAATTTCATCAAAATTGGTGTTTCAGTTTACCAGTCAACACGTAATACACACAGACTGACCCATAGGATCTTTCACAGTTATAATTTTACTGTGAATTCATTGATACAACTTTCTAATTACGTATGTTGCACCCGGTTTTTTTTTCAGAGCTTTCAATCTAAAATCTGTTTTCAATGAGCATTTCACGAGTGTTAAGTACTTTTTTGTGTTAAGTAAACGTTTTAGAAAAGGATTTTACACTTTCAAAATCCATTCGGATCAAAATCAAAATCCATTTGTCTCTGACATAATTGGAATGTAACAAATCTATGTCCGCATCGATACGACAAAAGTAATGGTTTCAAAAATGTCCTATTTTTTTATAAACCAAACATCGTATTACTGCTGCCATACTACATTTTTCGCTACACCACCCACCCTATTGTTCGAAGTAGATAATCGGCGAGCGCGGACCGGGAGTCGGCGCGTTCGGTATCGCTCTGATGATTCTTAGATATCAGATCCAATAAATACGTGTAGATCTTACGAGATCGGTCGACAGCGGGAGTAAATGGCGGCCGCGCAGTAACGCCCCTTCGCTTTCTCGTTGACTGTACCGACAAATCCTCATGCGCTTAACGTGAGAGTCAATTGTTTATAATCACGAGTTCAGTATACTTCGTATAAAAGCAATCTTATAACAGCAGAGTGTAAAGTATGGCTACCATTGACCTAACTCCGTTTATATTCCTGTAGATAAATAGTTTTTTAGTATTCCGCTGACCTTAGATCACTGCCTATTATTAGCTGACAATTACTAGCTTTTGCCCGTGATTCATTCCCATTGACAGATTGAATACCTTCACCTTTCATATCGAAGGATTTCGCTATCAATCATTATCTTGATCCCGATTCTGTTGACTATTTCCATTATGATTCTATTTTCAGTTTCGATACCCCTTTTCATTCTCAATACCAATCACGATTTCGCCCTCGATTCCGACCCTGGTCTCGTTTTCATTTCTTGATTGCTCCAGAGATTACTCGATAAGATAAAGGATAAAGGAATTTATTCTAGACCCACACGGACGAAGTCGTGATCGAAAATTCGTACAAATAAAATAATGAACTGACTCAAATATCGCAGAGACGGCATCTTGGCCACCGCCCATACGGCACGTCAGGCGCCGTCAGTATTCTCGTATGCTATCCGGCCGCGTTCGGTGAAGCTGTTACAGCCCACGGCCTAAAAGCATAGAGTCATTTCCACAGGGAAATATTTTAGTATGTTTCAGTCGCACATTCCCCGTATGCACGGGCATGTAGGCGTACTTTACAAATTTTCATCTCCTTCTTATTGCAAGAGGAAAAAAAACCATTCTGGTCAATGTACTTAATGGCTTTTCATTATTAATATCAAATTATTATTAATTTTATTACCATTATCCTTTAATTACTTACAATTCTGAAGAAAGTAACTATGCATATTTTGAAACCTCTTGGCGGGGTACCTTTTGTTTCCTTATCGACGTTTAAAACTTCTGCAAGACATTCTTGTAGCGCTTCGTCAGCGGGCCCAGCATAACTACCTAGAGAGGACCAATGGAACTGTCACTTTTCATATATCCTGTTGCGAGAAGGATAGTTCTGTAGAGGGACTCTTCACCAGGGCGTTATGCTAAGCCCGCTGGAGGCACGCTTGCGACCTCTATAAAGCTGACTCGTTAATTTCACAGCGAGCGCGATGCGAGACGGCGCGCGTCGCCATTGCAACGTCACGGCCGTCCAATGGAGCGGCGGCGCGGCCGGCCGAAGTTGTTTAAGTGATTATTGTGCGTTTCGTGTTTATTAGGATCGTTCCGATTCAGAAACGCTAATTGGAGGTCTTTTGTATCCATCTTTATCTAATGCAATGCATTCTATTCTTATGTATGTGTAGTACTAAAATCCAATATCGCTTGGGTCTTTACTACGTTTTAAAATAAGCGTTTCGTCACGTCATGACTCAATATTAATAGTTACGATGGTTCAATAAAAAAATAACTACACAATAGTTTCTGAATAACTTAATCTGAACTTTAAAATTCATTGTAAGTTACGCTTTGTCAACAACTTCAACCCGTTCAACCAAAAATCCATTCTCGATTACGCCTATAATTCCCACTGTTATGTTTCAGGCTAAGAAATATCCTCCGTCCTTTTTCATGTTTCACAGTAGTTCTTCTAAGTTCAACTACCATTTTCAGTGTCACATTTCCCAACGGTCTATTCATTGGCGATTCTTCTTCTTCACTCAATCCTTGAGTACTCAGACTTATTTACGTTAAACCCGCAACACGTGGACACCGGAGCTCCTAAGCACTCAAGAAAGCTGTGCCCCAAACTGGCTTAATCCACGGTGAGAACATGTCTTCGACTTCCATACAGGTTTCTTCACGATGTGCTTATTAATGCAAAATAGTAACTATTATTAATCAATATAACTCAAATTAACTCTAAATAAAAATAATAAACAAAATTCAAGTTACTGGGATCAAAAATAAATGAATTAGGTAAGCTTGTATTTTAAATTTCGATCAATAGAGCAAATAGAATTTCACTCTTTCGATCGACAAATATCAACAAAAATTTAATTCCCAATAGAACAAAAGTTACGTACTCTACTGCCAAACTTCCAACTCCATCATTAGATCATAAAAACCCATCAAAGTCAAAGTGCAATATATAACACTCCAACAAGCCCAAACCGGCTAGGATGTTTTTTTCCATTATGGAGTTTCAGTGTCACCTTCCGGTTTCATTGTCAGACCTTGAAAGCCAATCATGGTCAAAATGCATCTTAAGACAATTCCAAGAAGCCAAAACATGCCTAAATAATTAATTGTGGAGTCCCTTGCAAAACTTCCAACTTCATCATCAGGCTCTGAAAACCGACCATAATCAAGCTTGTCATATCAGAACAATACTAACAAACCCAAACACGAATAAAATATGTTATTCAGTTATACGGTTCCAATATCAACCTTTCGGCTCCAGCATCAGACTCTGAAAGGCAATCGTGGTCAAAGTGCATTTTAAGACAATTTCAATAAACTCGAATACGGTTATGAAACGTTGTTCTTTTATGAACCGCTAGTATTAGTGCGTAAATTCTATCACCATTATCTGAACCTAAAAATCACTTATGGACAGAGTACATCTTTAGGTAATTCCAACAAGCTTAAAAACATTTAGGATATGTTATTCCATTTTGGAGTTGATATATCTACCTTCTAGCTCCACAAACAGATCAGCCTTATGATAGCATATGGATGTAATGTTATCAGAACTACACAAGTTTCACACAGATCTAATATTAGAAGTGTGTGAAATTCAATCTAAAGTTCTGTAACATAGACGCATACAGTACAACGCACTAAACTCTGCCTCTATGAAGTTAGTCACGAAAGCGTTGCAATGGCGTAAAATAGGTATGCCAGTATGAAGAAGGAAGGATCGGGTAGCGTTGTACCTATGCATTGCATCATTCACAGGCAATTCAGAAAGTCAGAATTCAACAATTGTACATACATAAAAAATTAGTAAAATCATGTTATAAAAGTACAACATCATAATACTTAAATAATGTGGTATGACCTAAGTATAATATGTTTGGTCTTATAATGAAATGTCGCACGCGGTCCGTAGTTCTAACCCACATTGTCCTATGTGGCCCTTTGTGATTGTGACGACCACTGATTTAAACTATTTTAGACTACAATCGATTCCAAATAAAGTTTAAAGTTAAACTGAAGATCCTTACGTAATTTTGTTTCACTCTTGAATATCTTTGCATAACATGAATCGGAAAAACTTCTGTTGTTGAATAACGTAGGCCGTTTTTGTGGTGCCTATACTGATTTAATGGAATCGAAGCTCAGACCTAGGTAACCGACTCCTGTACTAGAAGATAGTTTGAGAGCTGCTTAAGTTGAACAAAAACTACATTTCCTCGATATACATTGCTCACTTGATTTTTTTTTTCATTTCCAGAATATTAATTCTTTGATGAGCAGACAGCTCTTAGTTTACCTTAATTCTTGAATTAGATAAAGATTCTTACACAATACACAATTATTTTAAATGTTTTCTACATGCCTAAAACAACCCTTATCGGTTCTGTGTTACCATTCTGTTTGTCATGGCCGTTTCTCTCAATAACCACTACAGCCCCTGGCACAGACAAACAAATAGTCAATAATTGAGATTTTTCGGAGTTATAACTTTTAATAAAGTATTTTGTGCAGGTCATGATTTAAAAGAACTTTGACAATTCAAGGTACATTCTTTTATTTTAACTCGTACTAGATTTTGATTATGCCAATAATGTGAGAATAGAACTTTTTTGTCATATATTACCACTTTTGTCATATATTAAAACCAAAGTAATTTATTATATTATACTTTGCTTTATATTTCTTATAACATATATTAATTATTTAAGATATTAATACATTTTTTCCTCGATATAAATGTTTGTTAAAATTATATCGATTCTAATAGTCGAAATCAATCTTACATAAAATAATACATTCTTAAGAGACTTTTGGGAAAACTTCGAAACCAATATAAACTTCAAAGCGCATACAAGTGTATTTAGCGCATATAAGTGTAACTGCTTAGTGAAAGTTTTGCAAGGTATTTTGTTATTGCACAGTCTGTGCATTTTATTCCAACTTGTCAAATTTACTCAATCAAGACTTTATGTCTGAAAGCTTCTAACACTTTCATCGGCTTAAAAGCACAAACAAACACAACCCATCTCGTTATGTAAATTCTTAAATAAGTAGGGAATACACATTTTATAATAAATATACGACATTTACGAAACGCTCGCTCTATTGAAATTATCATCTATAAAATCCGTATCACTTATTCAGGGCCATATACTACTACGAACAATTTTTATTCTCGTGATCGGAGTACGCAGTCCTAACGAGCAATGTAAATCGTCCACTCGGCAATATCAACGCAAAGAGTTCGGTCGCGTCGCGGTCGTTTTGTGCGACGCGCGCGCACGCTCGTGACCGGCGTCACGCCGCACCGGCGCGCGCGCAGCCTCACCGCTTTATCGCATTAATTATTTCGAGGACCCTCGCATAGTTCGGAAATTTGTTCTTAACTATGAGTATTCCAATTTGAAAACCTTAAATTTTATCCTAAATTCTACGGCGTACTAATTTCAATCCCAAATTCTCGTAAATTGACTATATATTTTGCGTCAACATTTATTATTAAAAACGACAATACTACAGTGAAACCGATTAAATACGAGTCCTATTCGCATGAAAAGGATTATGAATCCTGATTTCTGTATTATGACTTTTCTTCTCCTATTTTTTCGTTTGATCGAAATTTGTTTTTAGTATTAACATAGTAAAATTAAGACATTTTGTTAATCCCTAGATCAATTCAAATTACTAGTCCTCGATGAAACTAAGCAAAACATTTTATCTGTGTCTTATCTCTATGAATATTTTCCTTTTCCCATTGGAATTTAAGCAGTTAAGATTTTCTTTTAAGCTTTTCTGCAAGTACTTTAAGAAAGATTTATTTCTTGTAAAAACTGCCGTATATCGTGATATGTTAATCACTCTAATAAATTGTTTTCGATTCTCTTTTTTTCTACAATCCATATTATAGTATAAAAGGACTGTCTTATGTTTTTTATAGAAATCAAATAAATTTATTTCTTAAATATTTATTGCAATCTAACAAATTTCATATTTTGATTCACTTTAGGCCATGCTTTCAAATTTTATTTTATATTCAAGGTAACACTTTTTTTGAGCCCGGTAATTTATCAGTGTATTTATAATTCTCAATACATTCCAGTACATCGCACAAAATTTTCGATTGGTTTAACAATTCTAACTTCCAAAAATGCATCATTCAAAAGCAATAACTATGGCATCTGTCTCGTTTCAACTTCCATACGTTCAGTGACAATGAAAAGTCAGAGCGAGCTATACAACCACATTGTTACAACTTATTCATGAAATGTTCCACTTATCTCTGTAAAGCTGCGTTCATAAGACATATTGTTTATTTATTTTTTTTTTTTGTTATTAAGTAAATTGAAATTTCGTGTGCGCCATTTAAAATAGAAACTTATATCTACCCAAAATTTTAGACGAAATAAGCGAAAATCCATGCAATAAATTCAACTCTAATACATATTACCCGTTCTATGTAATAAAATATTCTTGTATACATGAGATAGACGCAATATTATTACGCTATAATAAACATACCTGGTAATAACATCTTGCTTATCTTATTTACCTTTATAATTAAAATTACTCAGAATACGCCGACGTGACGCTGCAAACACAAAAATTTTAACAAAAAAAACCGACTTCAAAACAAAAACTTTTCCAAAACAAATAAATATGCACTAAAAAGTAAAATAATAAATGCGTATTCTTCTACAACTTTTAATCAACCTACTTTTACTACTCATCAATATGTAGGTACGATCTATGTGTTTACTACGCAAGAAGGTAGGTAGGTACCTACCCACTTCGAATTTAACTCAACCTATGAATAACAAGCAATGATCAAAATATTTTTTAGAATTCTTCTTAGTAAAGTGAAATGAAAAATATTAGACTACTTAAAAGTCAATGAAATTGTTACGATAATATAATGCAGTATAATATAAATATTTTTGAGTCGGTGTCTATTGCTAGATATATTGTAGCGTTTCTTTGGCTGATACCGACGAATTCAAATTCAAATTTAAGATTAATACAATTTTGTCATGCATTCCATTGTAAGAACTGAACCAAATTAAAATGAGACCACACGGGAAGCACCAGCTTTCAAATAAAAAAATTATTATCAAAATCGGTTCACCCAGTCGAAAGTTTTGAGGGAACATAAAAAAATACAGTCAAATTGAGAACGTCCTCCTTTTTAATTTTGAAGTCGGTTAAAAATAGGGCGAACATGATAGAAACATAGTCTGAATTATAAATAATTTATATAGTTTCACTTTGCAATTGCAAGTATTGTACCTGACACTACAGCATTTCAAGGCTAAGCTTGTCTGTAATTGGTTGGGCACAACATCGCGTTCATTCAAGTTCAAGGCGTTTTCCATCCGTTCATTGATCATAAATCAAAATAAAGAATGTTGAATTATTTTACAAATTAAATTTACTGGCCGTATTAAATTATATGTAGTTTTTTTTATTTGTGTATTTTTTGTATGAAAATATTTTTACCATATTCCTCTGTACAAAATCTGATCACAATCTATTCATCGATTCGACAGTGATTGCAAAAAAAAATCATTTGAATAAAGGAAACCATGACTTTACATTTACGCACATAATAAAACAATAGAACCTTGTGCGTCTGTACATTGAACGTATGTATAGGTGACAATAAGAGAAAGATAATAACAGAGAAAACAATTTTTTTGTCTGTCTGTCTGTATGTTCCCGCACATCTCTGAAACAACTTAACGGATCTTAATGCAGTTTTCACAAGTAGAGAGAATTTTAATTGCAGCATAAGATACATTATATTTCTTTGTTTCTTATAAACTGGTTTCTAGGAAAAAAAATATCCTTAGTAGAGCATAGTGGCGATGAATAATATATAAAAATTATCTCACATATCGCTCAATAATAAAACGACCGAATTCAAAAATTCTAATTTGTGGTATACGACGAAAAGCCATTCTGGAGGCGCGTCGCTTTGGTTTAAACTGCGAATTAATATAAACTGATAAGTCTAGTAAGGTGATTTTTTTTTTTGTATAGGCTCCTCATAGTACTTGTAATGATATGAACTAATGAAATTTTAAATATTTATTTGTTTTCCCTATTTTAAAATACCTACAAAAAGTTAGGTCATTTTATTACTAAATCTAAATATTTTTCTGGGACCAAATTAAAAACTTTTAATTTAACTGTATTTGATATTTTTCTATTAATTTTCAATTGTTTCTATTTAATTTTCACTTATGAGGAATATTGATCTAAATACTAATGTATATTGTTTTCAATTTTTTTAGTGTTAGTCCAAATTTGGAACGGACGCAATAAGTGACAAGTGAATAATAAATGAAATTATTTTTTTCAATCATTATTTATTTATCTATTTAGAATACTCTTTAATTTTTACTTATGAATAATACAGATTTAGAAATTAATGATTGTATATTTCTAGATCTTCGGTGTTCAATCCAGTTCGGTATCGACATAACACAGTGTTAAGTCAATAATAAATGAAATTTACCCAGTATTTTTCATTTTTATGTTACTAATATATTTGGAATAACAGCGTCATAATTATATTAGCTAGGTATAAACTTTTTAAGGAAGATACTTATAATGTGTGATTTATGGTAACAATACACTTGCATATGATCTATTCATTAAACAACTATACCTATAACATTCACAAAAGAGGCAGTTTTGAACATTACATAAAAAAGCGTCGGACTTACTGAAACTTATTCTAGACAAAAATGAAATCGGATACAAAATGATTGCTTTTAGACAACTTTATTAAATTTATTAAATGATTTCTCCTTAACTATTGAACCAAAATTACACAATGAAGCATAACAATGATTTCACTAATGAATATTTTTGGTTCTCATAAACTCACATGCTTTAATTAATTTCAAAATAAGTGAGTAAATGCCAATTATATAATCATCGCAATTGTTCGAAAAGACTGTTAATTCGGTGAAAATTGTCTTTTATTATAATTACTGTTATGTATTTATACTATATAAAATAATTATTTAATCATATCTTTATTATAAGTAGAATAATAAGATGAAATGGAAATTTTTTTAAGCTTTTAAAGGTTTTTTTGTTTATTGAAATTTCTAATCTTTTGTAATAAGCTTTTTCAAGTGAAATTTCATTAATATCTGGCATTTTCGTCCGTTTTATTCATAGGTTTCTAACATTAACAGAATTAAATTGTTCTTATTTCTACATGAAAACTAAAGGTTTTGTTTTGTCAAATTTCAAAATCTTGATTCTCTTCCTAATAACCTGTTCTTTCTTTTCATCGTCCGTGAAATTATATCCCCATTTTGTTTGCAAATACTTTATATTGGCGAAAAACATAAAATGTCATGTTCATTTCAAATGGTTTGCCAGATTTTCTTGCCGTTTGAATTAATGTTATGTACTGGATTGGTGCATAGATCGGACTGGATTTTAAACTTTTTAATTTCTTTTTCAATTAATCTATGCACATTGTCCTTTTCGTTTTATGTATGCCCTTGTATAAAAATTATGGGTTATCCAATTTCTGTTCTTCAATTGGGATACTGTATACTGACTTTATAAAGTTGTGATATATTTATTTTATTTCCGCCCGCCACAATTATCTGAATAGAAAATCACGTTTATAAGTTGATCGGTTTTTTTCAGTAATTGAAATCAAGTTATCTAATATACAAGATCCAAGTTACGCAGCACCTCCTTTACCTTATGTTTCATCCAAGAAATAACAGTGGACATTATCATAGAACGAGTTTGTTTTTTTACCACTTCTTTCTTTTTTATTCAATTCAACCAATGTAAAATGAATACTATTTATTTTGACTTGTATTAAAAGGCAGAAGTATTTTCTCTAGGGATTTGCATAACTGCTTGTAAGTCGTAAATAACGCATAGATTTTTCTCGTTACTATTTTGTTTATCTCTCTGTGTTTCTAGGCGGCACAACTCTTTTTCTTCTAAATGATTATTACAATTTGTTTCAATTTCCTGTTTATTTTCTTCTATAGATAAGCTGTATTATAGCCATGAATTGCACTGGTCTTTTCTTGGTGAAAAGAATCCAATATTAAATATTGTATTAAACATCTCATAATAATTACTGTATTCACCGACAGGTTTATTAATTTATTCTTGGATGTGTACAAAATCTCTATATAAATCTGTAATATTTTTGACGTCCTCAATATATTCTCTGCCAGTGTTCGCTTGGAGATAGTGGGATTCCATCCGCGGTATGATCCATGATATCTTTAATCAAATCTAGTTCAACTTTCTTGTGGTAGTTGTGTTTCCCTTTAAAATCTTCTTTAATGAAATTATTGGAATCTAGTTTTTTATTTACACTATTTTCAGCACACGGTCTGTAATGCCTAACACATTAATAAAATATTTTACATACTCGTTGTTTCTCATTATTGACTGTAAAATTAAAAGCGTGGTTGAAATTTCTTGGGATTTCCGCATTGGAATATCTGTATTTAGGTATCACAGGAAGTATACAATTCTGGATAACCGCACGATGGAGATTCAAGTCACCTAATGCCCAGTAACTTTCAAAGATTTCTTTGTTTGAATTGTCGGTAAACTCTTCTGTGCGCTTCTGCGTACACTTTTCTGTGCAAGGACGCCTAACAGAACGAGCTGGCATTTGTTTTTTGATTTAGGGATAGACACGTACGGCTTTCCAGAATTCCGAAGTCTCTTTGCAATGTTTTGTTTTTATCTGGTAGAATTTCTTGTGCGCTTCTTTCTAATTTTTGTCAATCCACTGTTCAAATTATTTGAAGACCTATTACTTGATAAACTATTGCTTGAAGAGCTGTTGCTTGATGAACTGCTGCTGCAACCAGTTGCAGCAGCTGAACGCATTACAAATTGTGAAGGTTGTGATTTATTATTAACATTCCGATAGGTTGGATCGTCATTAATAAGATCGATATCGCTATCGTCTGGGTTTATAGGTGAAATATAGTAAGAAATTTATTTGTTTCTGCTATAGGATTCACTATCTTCACCACATTTTGACATTAAAATTCTTGAAGAAGCTTAATCAGAACGACTGTGCACATTTTTAGTGCACTGGATTGCCTGAACACATTGCTTGTTTTCCAATGGTAAAACATATTCTTTCTCAACATCACCTGTCATGTGTATGTAAGGAGTTGTGCCTAAGCCACTTTTCAATATTTCTATACTGTTGAAATGATCGTGAAAATAATAATAATAATATCTTCGGGCATACATACACAGTACCATCTGGTCCCAAACTAAGCAACGGGGTTTGCACTATGGATTCCAGACACTTTCTATACTACGTACATATTTTTTTTTTGGATATGTATATATATATATATATACAATACATAGAAACACCCAGACTCAAGACAAACATTAATTTTTAATCAAATACATAAATATTTGTCTTGTGTGAGAATCGAACCCACGACCCCAGCGCAACTGGGGTCTACCACTGCGCCAATCAGGCAGTCAAATTATTTGTTAGCGACATAATTACATAGTGGTCAATGTCATTCGCTGGCATACAATTATTATCCAATACATTCCCGTTTTGATTTATTAGTACAATGTTTTGCGCGTCGTAATAATAATCCTTATTTGGTGAAGACAATCGATCATTATTAAACATCTCGTTAGAAAATGTAACTCTTTTGGAAAAAACTGATGATTCCTCATTTAATGATGTGCGTGACAACGTCAGTGCTGATTGAATATGTTTCTTATTTACTTTGGTGTATCTATGCTTAGGTTTTTAAAGATTTTTTGTTTCTTTGAGACATTACATAAAAGAAAAAATATGTATATAAAAACTTGAGAGGTGTCAAGGGACACCCGGATGGAACGAAGTTCCTTTCGATTAATTAGTGAAGGAATTGTAATAAAATTTTATTTTTTTTAAGTTATAATAATATTTTTTTTATTATTAACAAATATAATGTTATATAAACTTAATCAGTAGGCTCAATTTTCGTAATAATTGGCTTGTGGTAACTGAAATAGGAAACATATGTTTATTATTATCTGTATATAATCTCTACTTACCTAACTCCATCAGCAATATCCGGAACTTGTGCAGAAACACTATCAGGATTCATTATTATTATTTTTTTTATTATTTATTATTTACAAAAACCTGTATACACTCAACAAAAATAATCGTCGCGACACCACACTGTTCAATGCGAAATAGAAATGAAAATATCTGGCTTGCTTTCTATAAGAGAGAGACAGACAGAGAAACATGCGACGCCGCACAGCTTACAATAGCTTACTATAGCAAAAAGTGTCGTGACAACTTTTCGTAAGAATTTTTTCCGTCTAGCCCCCTTTCACAACGCGCGATAAGGAACTTCGTTCCAAAAACTAGCTTTAAATCAAACGTGTGCACCTGCTGCATTTAATAATATTTAATAAACTAGCTTAACGCAAAGTATGCCATATTTGACATTCATTAGTAAATAACAAAAATACACTTTTCTAGATAGTTCGATACTATTTCACGCCATTTAATACTGAAATGACGCAATACGTGTTAACTAGTCAAACAAAATGTACTTTGATAATTAAAAAGACCTAGTCTGTAATATGTCAAAATTTATCTCCGCTTGTTTCGCAATAAAACAACGTATCATAAAATTTATCGATCGACACGATACTAATTCGGTCTGCTTAATGCCAAAGGCAGTCGGAGAAGCCCACGAGTGCGAAAGAGACGTAAATCATATTTCATCACTTTCTTACTGGAATTATGGCGCTTTCCCTGTATAAGGCAATAGATGCTACCTTTTTAAGACACTTTATTAATAAAACTCTAAATTCAAAAATTTTAAATAAGGTCACTTTATTATTAACAGTGCGATAAAAGCTGCATTATCGCATTGTAACATAAGCTATATTTTATTTTGATACTTTTATAGCATTATATAACAGTTTTACAGCATTTGATAGCATTTTTCCTGGCGTCGTATAAATTGGTACCGTGAGCGGTAGGTATAGGAATTATAGGCCAGACGGAAAGCAGAATCGAGAGGCTGATTCGGGACCGAAATTAGAACGGACCAGGGTCAAACTGACAATCGGATCGGAATTAGAATCAAGAACAGTACCGGAACTAAAATTGAAAGCGGGAGCGAAATGGCACTTAACATCAAAGTCTTTCCATGTAAAAAATGAAGGAATACTTTATATGTCCAAGCAAGCGAAACCACGAACGGAAAATTTGTTTATGATGTATGATATAATACAAGTTCATAGGTAGACACATTCTATTTAATTATGTTAGAATATCCATTTACTTAAGACTTTTGTATCACAAGTCACAAAATTGACTATATCCGATCTAAGAATGTCTCTTGGCAATATCAAAACAATGAATCTGTTATCCGAACACCGTAATTAACAGCCTTTTGCATTTGTACCTCCTTTTTAATTTTAATATTGCGTGCCGATAGACTGCATAACACTCTTAGAGGAGATTTTTGTTCAACAATAATTCCGTACAGGAAGAGTACATAAAACCGCTCGCCACTTGCCAGAAATATCATTAACACCATTTTGATGACTGACCTTCTACTACCATACGCGTCATGCGCAATTTTCTGCCACGTACGGTAAAACTCTGGAGCTATCTGCGATCATCGGTATTCCATATTAACTATCAAGAGGTTTTCAGGAAAAGAACCATTTCCTTTTCAAAAGGCCCACAACGCACTTTCAAGGTTTCGGGTGTCCATGGGCGGCATTGATTATCTATTCTATAATGGATTGCATGCTCGTTTATACCTTAAAAATTCTATAAAAATATGTATGTTAACAGACAAGTCACACGAGTTCATTTCTTTTTTTATAATCATAGTTCACTTTTTGGCACTTCTTGTCCTAAATTCATTATCATACACGAGAAAAAAAAAAAACAGATAAACCATTGCCGGGCGCGTGGCAGATGCGAAACATCAGAACTATTTTGTTTAGAAAATATGAATGAAAAGATCATTTGTTAAAATTCAAATTCCGACATATATTTATTTCATAGATTATGAATAACACTTGAAATACTTGATAATGCTTTAAGAACTTATATTTTACTGAAAAGGCAAAATATAATCACTTTATCACTTTGGCATTTGTCCCTCAAGAAGAACGAGCAAGTTAAAGATTCAAATTCCTATTTAAATACATTATACAATAAAACATATATAGATTTTTAAGATTAAGAAACAAACTGGCAAGATGTCGAGCTGGTTAAATCCATAAATATTTGTCCTCTAAATAGACACAGATTTTATAGTACCCTTTTTTAATACATATTTGCTTTACAATGATTTTAAATTTGTTTAAGGGCACATTTTATATATTCTCAGGGACCTTATTGAACATGCTCACACAAATCCCCCTAAATTAATGCGTAATTTTATGTAGCCGACTAACATGTAAACATAGTTTATTTTTATATCTTGTATTCAATTTATGTCTATCACTGTTTTCTCCAGACATGTCTAAATTATTTTTCACATATATTAATTTTACATATATAAATTAAGGTGTGACAGTTAAAATCCAAATTTCCTTAAAATCTGTTCTAAGATACACACTATGTCCCAGCGTGTAAATGTTGCGAACAGTCTGCATTTGCACCACGAAAATTATATCAATATCTGCGGCATGATCCCAGGCCAAGATGCCGCACGACATCAAATTATGACAATATCATAAACTAGGTTTTTTTGAAAACTGTCAAATATCCAAACCGCCAAATTGACGATATAAGGTTTCTTATTTTTTTAACTGCATATCTAGCAGAGCTTACTCATTTCGCCAACATATTGATATGCGGACCCCACCCTGTTAGCCAGAGCATAAAATATAGTAGTATAAACAAATTCTAATTTCTTATTATGTAATAGAATGTGAAGAATTCGAAAGTGAAAATTTTACACATTAATTTTCTTCGTATTGAAAAGGATGTTATTTATAGTAAACCATTGTTTAACTTTGAGGATAACAATGTTCGCATTGTCATAGGCGATTTGGACTTTAAATAACGATGAAGTGTCATCTGTAAACATGTAATACCTCATGAATATCCCTGACAAGGTTGGGTAAGCCTTTAATATAAACTAAAAACAGGAACAGACCAAGGACTAATGCTTATGGTACCCCCATATGGGTCATAGATCCTATCGACCTTAGGCCATTAGCGTCAACTCTCTGAATCCTGTTCCTCAAATACGATTTCAGAAATCCGAGTACCAAGCCCATAAACCTATACTAATGTCGCTTCCCAGAACAGAATTTCGTGGTTTACACAATCAAATGTCTTGGATAGATCATAAGACACTCCCACCATATCTCGCGAGTTGGTGGCTTCAAAATTTTCTTGGCTCCGAAAACTTGTTGATCAAATTCAACATCAAATTTCGAACAACCCCGTGTGCAAACGAACTGTTTTCATAACATCAAATTGTTACTATAAAAATGTTATTACAATTGATTTAAAATCAATTTTTCAAAGATTTTAATAAATATCGCTAGTATGTATATAGGCCTAAAGTTGATGGAGCTTAATTTACTACCGCCTTTAAATACAGGGATGATTTTACTTCGTTTCATCAGATTGGGAAAACGTCATTATCCAGACTGTTATTAATGAAAGGAAATAAATATGACATAATCAAAACATAATATAATGATCATTTCAATTTCTTTCTTTTTAATCTTTTATTGTAGTGCTTTGATTCTAACAGAAATGATTTTGTAATTGATAATTACAAAATCCCCGATTGTTATACATTTTTCATGTTATTTTTTATAAATAGCATATTTAGTGACGCTTGAAACACACGAAAGATATACACGCACTCGTGTGTGTGTGTGTATATATATATATATATATATATAATGCGTATATAATAATATATATGATATAATGCAAACATTAATTACAAAAATACAATTAACTTGATATTTATTTGTATCACTTGACTGTGTGTCATAGAACTGAACAACTGAAATGTGCTGTATGCACTGTAGGCATAAGACCTGAATCTTTGAATAAATACATTTATGTAACATAAAAAGTAATCAGTCACTTTCTGACGCAAAACCAACTCTTTCTTTTGCTGCATGAAAGAAAGATAAACCAACATCACACAAAAACCATGCATTCTTGTAATATCTATGCATAAAATTCACGTCAATTCTTTGCTTCGTTTCTTAGTAAAAGAAGGAGATACAAAGAAACATACGTTCAAATCGGAAGAGAAAAAAGTATTTTATACATGTTAATGTATTTTGAACGTTCTCTATATTAATAATAATAATATGTGTACGTATATTATTATTATTAATATAGAGAACATTATATTATTAATAAATTATTATTAAAATTATATTATTATGAAATTAAACAAAAGAGCTTAATAATAAGACGCGTGGCGTAACAAGTTAATTAAACGTACCGCACATACAAAGGGGCCTACGCCGTAGCTGCGTAGCGCGTAGGCCGGGGCGTTCACCCCGCGCCGTCGACGCCGAATATTCGTAGACTAAACACCCCACCCTGGAGCGCGTTGAACGTGGCCATGACTAATTCAGACGAACTTATCGCTTTATATTTTCAGATTGCTCCTTAGACAACGTGTAAAGTATTTAATTTTGATTTTGCGACTAATAATTACTTACATGCAATACATGAAAAACTAGTTCGGCGATTAATCGCATGTGTTGATTTTAACATATCATTGTCGAAAAATGCTAGCTGATGCATTCTACCTATTGAATTAACAAAAATGTTGTTTAACACCATGTATTGTATGAATATTATTGTGACTTTTGCACTGCGTATGTCGGAAGACAAACATTCACAAATATGCACGGTGGGTAAACTAGAAGCGTTCAATTTCAGGTATTCGATGTTATGATTTAAATTCCTTTATTTCTAGCCCTATTTAAAGTTATTAACTCCATGGTTCTTGAAAATGATCAGGCCCATCTGCACATACAGCACACAAAGTCATTTCAGAAAGTATTTATTTTGAAATACTACTATAATGTTACGATAGATTATAATTTTTAGTTTGTGCAGAGTAAGACCTCGACGGTTAGACATTTTCATGACCCGTCTAGAGATAGACAAAGGACAATGCATTAGTCAGACATAGTTTCACAATCTTTACGTCCTATGCAACGAAAAGCCTTCAGCCGTCACTCTTTATCGCACCACCGTCGTCGGGCCCCGGGCGTGATAGATTATCCTTTAGGTCGGCTTTCCTTTTTGAGAGCGTCGACCGACGGCGGCGGGGGCGGTGCGCGGGCGCGGGCCGGGTGGGGGGCGCGTAGCTGCAGCGAGCCGACGTCATTGCCCTGTCAACTGAACAATGCTTCACGGGCTGGCTTACTTAGACGGATTATAAGGGAGAGTTAACCATTACGTCTAGACTTGCATCCTGAAATTATCGTACAGGAGTACAAACTCTTCGACTGTAATGAGAGAAGAAACGTTCCCCAGGTGCTTTGGAGCTATTGGCGTATACGTGCTCCATCGACTGTATTTATTACGAAAAGTTGTACTTATTTATGCAAAGAAAATAAACAGTAGGTATGTCACATATATATTGGTATCATAGAGGATACTGAAAAAAAATATGTTATATAATAAATTGTTGAATTAATCGGACGTTAATTTCTACTGCAGTCAGTTCTATAATATAGATATTTTTATAAAAGCATAATATGTTTACTCGTTTCTTAGTTTTATCAACACAAATTCACAGTGAAATAAATTCATCGACGTGCCTATGTTTTCAATTAATGTATTCGTATTACATATATTTTAAATATATGTAATACGAATACATTAAACCTACACTAATAAACTGGTAATTTTTTGTTGGCTTTGTTTGTAGGAGGTCAGGTGGTCTCTGAAACTTTTGTATATTGAATGCTAAACCAATGAAATCTTTTCATTAATAGAGAGCAACATTATCCTCGAATAATACAGACCATAATTTATTTTATTTTTTGTCGTAACAATCCGTTCAGTAGTCTTGGTCATGAGTCGCGAAATTGTCCAGGATGTTTGATCTATAATGAAACATCCAAATTGAAACTGGAGGCGGTATCGGAATCAAGAGCTAGATCGATATTGGAGACTAAAACAGGATTGCGATTGAATGAAGGAACGACGGAGGGCTCATAACAAACAGTGAGATTGAAATCGATATCGAAAACAGGACCTGGATTGAGATCATTATTGCAAAAATGCCCATCATTATAAAAGGGTTACAGAATTCTAACTAAAGAAATACAATCAATAAATCAACAGTGAAACCTTGAATAATAAAGATATCACGACTGTATTAAAGTAGTTCATTACAAAATGAAATATTTTAAAAACTTTACAAAAAGCCAAAGTCTCAAGTGGCAAATTTAACTTTCTAATCGAGAGTCAACACAGATAGCTGACGAGTTTGAGAAAGAAAAAAATATATTTCGCAACTTAAATAAAAAAATTTACTTTCGCTTTGTACTCGCCCAAGTCACAACGCGAAAGCAGATTTGTTTAAATTGAAATTCGGTATTAGCAGATTTTAAATATGTAATGAAACTCATCTTTTATGATGTGATTAATAATAATATATCTTTTTTGTACTATAAATTTTAAACAGCAGAATAAAAATCCATTTGATAACCACCAATTCGAGATTCTTAACAAGGTTTTTAGTTAAAATGTCATTTATAATGTACAATTCGAGTTTAATATATACACATATACATTAAACTCGAATAGTACTGTAAACTTATTAAAAATCTTTAATCGAATGCCGAATATTAATCACTACAAGAACAACACTGTATACTAGACTAACTCGCACTTCGCGGTTTTCTTATTTATGCCTCATTAAGCCGTGCAGCGGTAAATGAGAGTTGTCTACGCGCAGATTTCTTAACGAACTGACATGTTTTCTATAACTAGAAAATATACAATGCCGCTGATGTTAGATGTGAGTGGGGGTTTACTGAAAGTTATAAGGGAAAGGGAGGAGACAGCCTTCCCTCCCCCCCCCCCCTAACCGCCGTGCGACCTTTCACGTCCTACGCTGTACTTCGTCAGACTTTCTAATGAAATAGACGCACTACTTATTATTAATTCGGTCCGTGATTAAAAATTTGCAATGTCTTTCGTTTGTGTGAAGACACTCAGTCAGACCGAATAATTCGTCCGATGACCCGAACTTTAGATGAAAAATCGTCAAATGCGAGCCGGTTTCGCCATCAAGAAGTTCCGTATGGATTTTCTCGTAACACACAGCCTTCTTTCCTGCTGTCAACTAACGTGTATGTTGATATTTTGCTCTATGAAATATTTAATAGAATAGTCATAAATAACATTATCAACCAAAAAATTGAAGATCTTATTACCGAATTCTTATAACTTAGGTAAATCATTATAAACAGAAGCGCATATCGTTTAATTATTTTTAGTTTTGTAAGTTTAGTAATAAAGAGAGTTTGCAAACGTTTAAAGTTATAAATTTTTAAAACTCCATTTTAAATATATGCCTCTAAATAGATTTAGAGCAATTAAAGTAATACATATTCTGATTTCATAAGAAAAATCATCAACTATTTCCCTATATAATATGTGAAACCAAAATTCTTCATAATTAGTTTGCCTCTTGCCAAAATTGTAATTAAATACAAAAACATATTTACCAGAGCTAAATACATTAAATATTTTAGTTCATCATTAGAACATCCATCCAGTGCTGCCCATGGGCATATCACGCTCGCATATGCGATTTTTGTAAATGTAACAAGTGAGAACGGACACTTTTTCTTGCATGTCTTATAAATCATTAGCGCAAGTGTCATGAAATAAACAAATAAGTGAAAAGAAAAAAATCAATTACTAAAAATGTCTTTCATAACGCAACTTAATTTGGCAATCTACGCACCAGTGGGTTAGCACTCCGCTTCAGGATACAATCTTCACGTCGATCACTTAATCGCTCGGCTCACGATATACCACACGCACCAAGGGCGGGCTGATGAAAAAGTGTTCGTGTAAGACAAAAAGGTCCAACTGTCCTGAGGCCACTGACTGGACTTGACGGCACACGACACCAGCCAGGACCATCTCCTCAATGCGTCTTCCAAAGCATGAAAATGCACGACGTTGGCATCAATAAGTTGTACGTTAACGGTCGCCTTTCCCACTGCCAACCTTGGTGTTGGCGGTTTAATTCTGACATTTTCTCATACACACACACCTCTTACACAACTTTGAAATTCTGGCTCTTAAATGTCTATCATACTCTCCTGTTTAAATTATACACTTGGTGTAAGCAATGCAAAGCAATTTACATTTCTACAAATTAAACAGTTTGTACTTAAATTAACAAGAGAGAACAAATAAAACAAAGCCAGATCATATATTACGAATATTAGACTATCATTTTCATGATATTTGAAAACTTGTTAATTATTAAATTGTATTTATATAAAATTATTACATCATTTTAAACTCGAAATACAAACAAGAAAATCATTTTCATCAGATGAAGATAATAAAAATATCACTTTTCTAAGCGAAACTTTGAAATATGTTAAGTGAAAATCTAATACGTAATTCGGAAATTTAATACCGGTATGAACTAAATGTTTAAATAAATTTTGGTTTCAGGTGACGGACACGCGCAGGCTAATAGGTTTTCAGATCGAAGGCTTACAGCTGAAATTGGCCTCGGCAGAGAACAGTGTGCGCCGTTGCTAGAAGTAAAGCAGTGCTCACGCTGATAGCGTTTGTCTGCTTTGTTTCGGTTTGACCGTTTTTTTAACCATTTCCTTAAAAAGGTAGAATTTATTATATTAAAGAATAATTTTCAAAAAAAAATTTAAATCACCAATCTTATGTTTATGCATCAATTATTAGCTGACATTTCTATTAAACTTATGACATATACCTATAAGTTAAAAATTGCGGAAAACCTTTGTGTTAATAAATTAACTTGTATTATTATGTAAATTTAAGTTTATTTTTACGCTGTTAATGTGATTTCAAAGTCTAATCGTTGAAATGTTTTAATATCCTTTACATTTAAGAGATAAATCGATTAAAAACACTCATACTTGCGTTTTATTAGAATAAAAGAAACAACCAGAACATTACCAAGACGATTCAAAAACATGTTGTGTATACACGCTTCTCGCCCTCGCTCAGCTCGTGGTCATGATCACAACAGCTATGGCCGAGTGGGTGGGGTTGTTGTTTTGGCGCGGGCGGGCGGCGCGCACAAAGGCGACCGTCGTCGATCCGCGCACTAATTCAGCGTAGATCGATAGCGCAGCTAGGGCCGGCGCACGGGTGCCCTTGTTAGATGCAGTTGCTACCTACGTTTGACGGTTTTATTTGTTTTTTTGCAAAACAGAATGCAGAATGCAATCATTAATTGCACCATCACGCATGGAAATGATGAAAGTTCCATCTTTCAGAAACCAATGTAAATAGCGGTTTTATAATAATCTATCATTTCAATCTCTACAAGTAAGTGAAAAGTGAGATAGACCTCATCAATTAAGTTATCCGTTAATATCCTAAATTAAAAACTGCATTTAATGAAACCTGATCGGCGACTTGTAAGAATCCATAACAGACAAATCCGGCGCGCATAAGACGACGGGTCAGAGAGAAAGCAGCGAATTTTCTCTGGCTACAAGAAATACTTTTCACAAAAAACTCGAAACGACCTTCGGGGTACGGTCGAGGAGAGTCCTAATTGAGATACCCTCTGTGCTAGAGTTTGAGTTCTTCATTTTTAATTTTTAATTAGCGGGTAATTATCTTGGCTTACGGCTCTAGTTTTTTTAATTTTTTAAATAAAATTTAGAATCCGTTCATTATATAAGCCTATATACTATTATTCAATTGTTCCATGGCTCAAACACGATTGCCAAGCCGTATTATATGACGATAAAGTTTGTTGTTACCTAATTAAGTATTGTCGTATGAACATTCATCGTCACCACAGTTCAAAAATAACACTAATATACATTATATCATTAGGTACTTTAATATGAGAATTTGATGTGTATTTTTATTAATACAATTATATAAAGAATAATCCTAACAAAAGTCCAATATTTTAAGAGTTCTATATTTTTTAATAAAACAACAAAATTCTTATACGACTAACGAAAGTCGATAGAGATGCTTAAGGCGACGCGAACCCTTGCTAAATTTTTGTTATAATAAATTACAACAAAAGGTTAATTTTTACAAATGAAAATTGTGTCATTTTTAAATGAATTATATATTTATAAAAAAAAAAGGATTGCATTACAGTGTGTGATTATTGTATACAACTTGTAATTAATCTCTAAAAATTCCTGTTTATTGTTTTAATAATTTATTATTAGACCTATTTTCAGATACATATTTTATTTTTGTCCATTTCTTATTAACGAGTTACGTAAATATCCGATGACCAAATTCATCAAGCTCTATTAGACAGCTATTGGTTTTCGTGCGCATTCTACAAGGTTTTGTCAAATTAACTCGCTCTCTTGTTACTGAGTTTGTATATTAATAAATTCTAATTTTTTGACGTGATAACATCTTATAAATCGATGAAAGCCGGCTGCACGCACGAAAAAGCATGACTCATTGTCGCGTTCCGCCTGAGCCGACCGTGCGAGCGAGAGCCCGGAATAATATAGAGGCACGGGCCTAAGTGTTCGGCTTGTGACGCATCTATCTCTTTACTGTATAATTCAAGTAAAAAAATATTTGAATTAATGAGTGTAAATAAATGTTAATTTGTCGAAAACATTGTCATTTTCAATTAACTCCTTCTTTGTATTATACAAAATAATGATAATTCAGTGTTAATAATTCAATTCATAAAAAAGTGCACTTTTTCATCAATATTTTTTTATGACATTATCACGTTCAATTATCGTCCGTAAACCGACTTTACAGACAATTTTTTTTATTTTTTTCAAGTTTTATGTTTGCATACCAATATTCAATTGTTTTGTGACGTCCAACTGTATGAAATTTTGAACAGACGTGTACAAACTCATGATGTACAAATGCTTGACCACGATCTGACGCTGCAGCCAGGGTGACCTGGAGACTCGGGGATCATTGGCGGTCCGTCGCGAAATCAGAAAGGGGAAAAAATGCGTCTCTGACCTTTCATGCAAGCTTTTGAAGATTCTTCTTCTGAATATAGGAAATCATACGGTATTCATTGTTATAATATTCACGGTCAATGTTAAAACTAGATACACTCGAATTTTTATACCGTAATTACTCGATTTTTTTCAGCAAATACATTTTTTATTGAAACATTATTTCCAAACTTTATAAAAAGTAAATTTTAAGTACACATTAATAGTAAATTAAATATAAAACTAAAAACGTTTTTCATAATTTAAATTTAATTGTTTTTTTCATAATTTAGAATTATGGATATTAAAGAATTATATCGGTCGGTGACACTTCTTTAATTTAATCTTTAATATTTTATTATGTAATGTTAATTAATCTTTAAAACGGTTCTTCGATGATAAATTGGAAAACAAAAGAGTTACAAACCGGCCTAGCTTTACATGTGTTGTGTACTACATTTTTTTCATAAAAAAAAAAAAACATTTTTCGGTAATTTTTTATTTCTCGATACACGCATCCGTAGAAACTATTTGATTTAAACAATACCATTCTACAACGAATATTCATTAGTTACAAAATTAATCGTAATGAATTAAAAAAATTAAAAGAGTCATTCATATAAATGAAATGAATAATTGACCACCGGAACTCCTTCGTTGCACAAAATGCATCAAAAGCTGTTGCAAGACTATGGCAGCTCTCCTTTCGAGCCAGCCTATTTTCATTCTTGCAAACATGTTGGCCACAACATGACTTTTCCAGATTCGTAATTTGAGTAGCGACTTACTGCAACTATTATAAATAAATTACTTAAATAAGACAGTTTCTAAAAAACCCGTCAGGGACATACAGACACCAAGTGACGGCATTAAGTGTTCTGTTATGAGCAATTTGCGAGCGAAACTTCATGCACAATTACGGGCATAAATTTTTGGAGCATGGCTTTTTACGCGGGCAACGGAATCGTTTAAGAAACTCAGTTTGAGTCGATCGCATCCCAAGTAAGCCAGCGAGCTGACGGGAATTGAAGTTAAAATCGATACGGACGGCGCGCATCGACGGTCCGCACTGCAATTGGCAACAACGGGCGCGCCAAAAGAAAATAGCGAGTCGCCTGCACGCGTGCGGGCGCGCCGAGAGACAGGCGTGCGTCAGTCACCGCACCCTTCCCGCCGAGCCACCCCAGTAGGGCGGTGACACATCTTCGACACTGATCTGGAGTTACAGGTCCTTAGTGATACAGTTTCGGTAAAAAAAAAATAAATAACAATAAAGAATTTTATTGAAGATATGAAAGTAAAGGGAAGGTATTATAGAATTTGATACGGTGTATATAAAAATAATTGAACATTGTGTTTTGAATGAGTATATTTTTCTTTAGCTAAAAAATCTAGAAAAAAATATCATTTCTGTCGATATCTCATTCTCTTTAGATAATTAATTTGAAATATTTTGTCAACTTAGATGAGAAATGTTTCTATAAATTTATTATTACGCGATTTACTTTTCTAAAGGAACTCACAATACTTGTATATACTCGGGAATTCAGTCTTCATCTTAAATTTAAAATATAAGTTTCAGATTAAATTTGAAATTAAATAGTCAAGAACCACATCAATTGTTTACTGCTGTTTTTATAAAAAAAAGTCTACTATATTTCTTTCAAAATTATCATATTAATGAACAAATTTGATAGGAATTGTTCGAATTTATTATCAACACTTTTATGAACGAGACCTTCGAATACGGTTCACTGAAAACTTACAGCCATAACATCTAAACGCCTTTGCACTATTATCCAACCATTTCAGCGCCGTAGGTCGTTCACCCCCTCCACGTCGCACTGCCGACGTCTCACCTCAGTCGGCGTCGTATTTCGGAGAAGAAAGGAGTGAGCAGCTAGGTTATTTTAAAAATGATCGTGTTATAGTGGGTGTAACCTTCCCCCCCTTCCCCCTTTCGCCGAAAGTAAGCGGGGGAAAGAATTGCAACGACGCAGTCTCGCTCGCTCCACCCGACGAGAACGTAAACATTCAAACATTGAGTCTGTTTACGATAACGGCATAAAACTATTTGTGCCTGAAAATAGTCTCATCGGATTTCATTCGACAACAGTGTCAACTTAATATTTCAATTCTTAATGGAAACCAAAAAAACGAGTTTTTGGTTTCATTATCATTTTTTCATATGAGCTTTTTTAATAAAATTCATTCCTCATTAGGATTTTGGTAAACAATAGCAAATCGTATTACATTAATATAAATCACATGCAATACTGTACGTGCCAAACCGAACAGGAATGCCTGACTTCGAGCACCAATGGTACCAGCTGCGAGCTCCGTATGGTAATATTAAGTTGATATAAAATTAATAGATTTTAATTTTTTTAGACATCATTTGTTGATCTGTAATTAAATACGATTCATATATAAATCTAAATACAGGTTTGCCACCATGCAAATTCTGGTAATTGCAATTTTGTATTAATAAATAATGGAATTTATACAAATGTGTAATTAGTACATTTTTCAGACTTATGTTCGCCGTTACGATACATGCAAACTGTTATTTTCTCTTTAAAATCAATGCAATATTGAGAAACGAGTGATAATAAAGAATTAATAACGAAAATGCTTGACGTGGCATGATTAATACAGTGCACTGTTGTCGGCGCTTTACAAGCGTGTTGATAACCTGATAATATGAGCATCGATATAAGCGATTTGACAACCGCGATTCTTGACGCACCGATGAACGCCGTGTCGTCGCAGCGCACGCGATATTCCATACATTTATCCACTTCCGTTATCTAAATAATCGCTATGAACTCGTTCTTCGACTGACAACCCCTAATATGTTCATTCCCCTATTTAAGGTGTCTTCGGACATTTAGATTGATATATCGAATTACATTATTTAAGCATCGGCTCCAAAATCGTATCAACATAGCCAGTTTCACATTTCATGCAATGAATCGCGCCACTTTAACGTCGCCTTGAGCCCACGTGCTTCCCATCCATCATATCTCGTTAGGCTTCAGCATCGAATCCCAACCCTTTCCTTTAAATCCTCTCGGTTCCTCGATCATTTCTTCCCTTTCTCGCTAGCGGTCTAAATAACTTCGTTTACCTTTCAGCACAAATTCTTTCATTTTGTTACATCGATGTTATGCTCGCCTGTTATGGTCGCCTCGGTCACTGCTCTCCTCCTGCCATTCAAGATCCCCGCTGCAATCTTGATTAAAACTTGGTTCCACTTTCTATTTCGAAATCAGTCCCGTTTAACGACGTTGACAAAAATTAAAATTTGATTTTGTTATTGCCATTATTACTGATTTTATGTTTTAATCACTAAACTTTTAGTAATTATTAATGTATTTCCACAATTTTTTTCCCCCAGTGTAATCCGAAAACTTTAAAAGTTTCAACGAGTCACAACCGGCTGTTATTAGTCAGTTATTAAAAATTGTCCATGATTAAACACACAATTATCCTGCTATGCATTGGTTTTTATTGGCGCACAAACGTCATATGTTAGGAAAAAAATGTATCAATGAAAGATGAACTCCATAAGTTTGCTATGAGTGCCGCTTTGTTAAGTCAGTGCATTCAAATCGAAGACATTTTATATTCCTTGTAATTGGCATATAAATAATTATATGCCAAGTTTCAGATAAAGATCTAATAATCTTCCGCCCATCAGATGTCGTTATTTAAAATTGAATTTTGAACTACTTTGGCACACTCGTAAGGTGGTAGGTACATTATCAGAGTTAGTGCATACCGTGACCATGTATATTTGTTATTTTCCATTTTTAATCAATTTCAATGAAATAAAAGATATTAATATCTCCATCCTACTAATATGATCATTATAATTTTTTTTTAAATTCCTCTATTTTTTTAGGCGGTAATTCAACTTTATACGATGTAATATATCGTTCAATAGCAGAATAGTAGTACAATCTATAAATATTATTCTAAGCTATTGACTTCTTTGCCATCTGTTCTCCAAATCTAGCACCTCAGTCCAAAGTGGCGCCGCCCTGGTGCGAAATAAAACTACAGTAGTCCTGATTATACGTCCAAACACAAAAAGGAAAAAAATTACCGAATATACGCTTTTTTTTAAATTTTATAAAAATTATATAAAAAAAAATTATAGCATTTCTAAGAACATTGTACATAATTTATTAAATGGTTGATTTTGATGTTATATTTTTTTTTATCCCAAGGTGGCATGTTAAAGTTACGAATTGTTTTGTTTCTTTTAAAGTCGTATAGTTATATTAATATGCCTTCATGAATAATGAAATATTGAGAATATATGAAACTAGGACCGCCCGTCACGCACCTTAGTTATAATAAGTACTAATACAACTTGAGTAGTGAACTTGACAACTTGGATTGCGTGCTAACTTCGTTCGAAATATATATCGACATCGAACAAAGAATAGATAAAGTTTTATTATCTGCTGTCTTTTCGATAGCGTAAATTTATTTCGACACCATTCGATTCTATTCATAATTTTTTTATGACAATGAAAACTACAAACGTTCTAAAGCTCACATCACACATTTTCATTTTTGACATCTCTCAACCTGAAACATTTTTACAACTCATTATATGTGACGACATAGGAAATATGCCGAAAAAAAAAGGAAACTGCATCGTGCATGGTGTTCGACGTTCGTCTGAAAGCTTTCGATTCGCCTCGCGCACACGCCGCGACGTGTCAAAGCCCGTAGTAATTAGTATTTAGGAAGGTGGTAAGAAAGGCGAGGTCGGAGGCCAGACGGCGGCTATCGATCCGCCGACCCGCCCTCCGACGGGGACGGGCGAGGATAGGGAAGGGGGCGGGATGGAGCGCGGGGGTAACGAATGCCTCCTGCCCTCCTCCGAAGCCTCCGGGCGCACGCACACCGCGACGCAATTGACACACTTAAGGTAGTAAAGCTCCGAACTTGCGGTGACGTAGTTAGGTGGCGGGGTAATTGCCTGTCGTTGCATTTCTTTAAGTTTTATATTATGTAAGTTTTATACATGCCTAAGTTTTTGAAACTGATTTGATTCTAATTAATTATAAGGTATTTGGTATACATACAGAAATTATTGTAGTTTAAATTTATTGTATGCAAATACCTATCATTTTAAAACAGGTAAATAATGGAATACATAAACATTTCAGTCAGACAGTTGCATTATGAAAATCACACACAAAGTTTCTTTGTTTAATGAACAATTGTTCATTCGATTCTTTGTGCGGAATTTTATACAAGCAACTATCGTTTCTTTTTTTATAGTTTTACGATTTCCATTTTGCACGAAACGGTGTACAATTAAAAATTATGTGTAAGAATGAACACACCTTAAAATTTAACCCTTTAAAATGTTCTCTCGAACGTATTTGACAACTGTAATCTTTATAATGAACATTTACAAATCTATACATATATAATGAAAATAGGTTGTCTTTGTTCGCCAATCACGTAAAAACTACTAAACGTATACACATGGGACTGGGACCATTCGATGCGGGATGATTTGTAGATGGTTCTAGGCTACTCATTTTTCGAATTCCGTAAATCATTCGCCATTTTATTTATAAATAAAAATTACCTAGCGAAGCGGGCGGGACAGCTAGTATACATTATAATTCTAATTAAATATTTATACGACTGCCATCGACATATAACTTAATGGCATAAACATTTATTAGCACGAACTTTACACTCATGGGCGTCCAGCAATGTTTCTAAATAACATATTTTATTCTAAACTGAATTATTAGTTACAATTCTAATTAATTTCTTTAGAAAATTTAGATACTTTTATTTCTTTAAATGCATTTATCAAAGAAAACAAAAAAAAAGGAAAGAAGTATTTAATTTATTTATATATATATTTTTTAAATACTACTTTCACCAATATTCATTCCATTTACCGTGTTAGCAGACATTAATTTGAGAATCATTCCAGATATTTCTCTTTTCTATGAACAAAAACAAAGATTAATGGTTTTAAATACCTCGGTTTTAAAATCTAGTACTCAAATTATAAAATCATTTTTATTATTTGTGTACTAAATTTTAGTACACAAATTGTAAAAATGATTTTATTATAAAAAAATATAAAATCGTTCATCTTGTCATACAGGGACGTCGTATTTACATTTTTGTGGAAATTGTTCTAGATTTTTGTACTGCAATAATTAAATAAGAAAAACTATATCTATTTATTCTTTCGCATTGTAATCGCACCGTACTTTTTCATATGGCAAAATATAAACATTCACCCAATACACAACTCATAAAATAAATTTCTTGGCATTCCATTAAATATATATGATTACAGCTTATTCATTTTTTTTTAGCCGAGGAAAAGAATAAATGGATGCTTTCAATTCGACGCGCGTATTTTTTTACTGGGTCGTTACATTTTAATGGCTCTTGTCTTGGACCTCCAATTTGACCTCAATTCTATTTTTAGAAAAAAGGTTAAACTCATTTGAAGTATACAATACCCGTTATGTAAAGTATTGGATATGGTACACTTGAAAGTTGTTCTGTTTATTTTACGAAAAAATTCCTTCCCTAAAAAAATAATAGGGATTGAAATAAAATATTAATTAATTATGCACTTATTATTTTTACGATTACGCATAACGTTTCACAAATTAAATATTTGATTTTAATGACTCTGTGCATATTGAATATATAATGCTTCAAGAGAATGAACTTCATTTGAATAAGATATTAACAGAAAAATTAAAAAGATGTACTTATAACTTTTAACAAAAAAAAATTACACCTACTCATAATAATGAGCGATTTATTTGTATAAAGATATTAATTATTTGCAAGTAATAACTAAATAATCAATACTGAATAAGTGCCAAATAAACAGATAACAAATACAATCAAAATATTTCAACGAATCAAGTTACTGAAAGGGTTTTTACCCTTCAAAGGCCGAGTATAAATCTTTCTTTTTGTCTATTCTATTCATATTTATCTAAATAATCTTTTTTATCATTGTTTGTTTGACACCAACTCAAAATCGTTCATTAGATATGAAGCATAGATGAAATATGATAGATAAAGATTAAGATTGTAAAGACTAATTTGATTTTTGTCTTATCAGTCTATTTTTTAACCTATATAATTTACACATAAAGATTAAGATTGCAAAGGTTGATTCGGTTTTGTCGTTTTAGTTTTTTTTTTTTTAATCTGCCTATTTCTTTTTATATCCCATTCCTCGTCGCATGACAGACCACACGGCCAAACAAACGCCCCGGATGCAAAGTTTTTGTAAAAACCGAAATACCTACGCAAGTCGCGCGACCCAGTTGTCGCGGCGCCGCCGCCCGCTGGACAAAGCTAATTCCTTAGTCTTTGTTCTTGCAAGCTTATTATTTTCGACTTACGGTATTAAACTGTGGCAATAAATAGTGGATTTGATTTTTCCGACATTGACTGAAGTACATTTAAGAAAGTGACGGCAGGATATTTCTTTCGGATCGTATAACCAAAACTGAAAAGGTATCGGTCATCCGGTACACGGTTTTAATTAGGCAGTTATAATGGACACTAGGATTAATATATGAGAGAAACGTAAAATTTCTTATGGAGTCTAATCATAACGTTTTCTTAATTTATTACTGCCCCTGAATAATATGTCTTTATTTTTTCCCGGTAGCGAGTAATTATCTTTCTTTAAAATAAAAACACTAATCAAACCTATTGTACTATATTTACCAGTAACTTTATAAACATAAATAGTAAACCAACTTCATATTGAAAAAAAAAATGAGGAAATAGTTATTAATAAAAAAAATAAACTTACTATTCTTAATAATAACTAAATGACATTTTTTTTATAATTATTCAATTAAGAACGTCGATTTTTTACACTGCTTTATTTTCCACCTTCCTTTAATTTTTTTTATTCTTTCCATTATCGTCTTAAACATGCCATTTTGTATAGGACAAACGCAAAATTATAGACTGGATCCTTTACGACATACCTTAAGTTAAGAAAATAGTCGACCAAATTGTAATTATTAAATATAACTATAACGCTACGTAATGCAGTGCAACCGAAACACGCAGAATGTCGCAAAGTCGTCGCGTCGCATCACATGCACTTTGGGCCCTCGGGGGGGCTGGGGGGTGGCTGTGTAAAATCACCCGCGATCATTTATAGCCGAATCGCCTGCGCTGTGCCGTTCATTGGGAATTTTGGTTAGCGAATAGTACAATGCTTCTTTTGATAATACTAAATAAATTACCCTGAATTCATTGTCAACGATGAAAATAGAATATTTATCTCTGGTCAGCTAACATACCTTGATACAAACCGTTATATTACGATTTAAATATAATTAGAGCGGTAATGGCCGAATGCTTGTCCGAACCGATTTATTTTACAACATTTATTTCCATATTTTTTTTGTATCGTCCAATTCATTTATATAACTGCTACGAATACCACGAAATTGAAAAAATCGTTGACAAATATTACAAAACGTTTAAAACGATCATCAATAAATACATTATTGTTTTCTTTCATATTTGTTCTAACAAGATCGGAAATCCGAATGCCTCGGCACAAGCAACAGATATGAACTTACGTTCATGTTTTCTCAAAATAAAAAAAACACATATTAAGGTCACTCTATAATTAATTTTGGGTGACATCGTATAGTCTCTTGTCAAGGCAGAAGTTAAAATGGATATTAACCTCATAGTGGTTTTACCAATCTTTTTATAAATAAATGTCGTAAAATTACTTTTTTCTGTATGTTTAATGCGAAGAATTACATTATGATGAGTTTGCGATTTTAAATTCGATTTTTCATCAAATTTCCCTAACAATTTAATTGTGCAATTGTGTTGAACAAGATGCATGGATAAAGTGCTTACATGTGTCTTAAATTAAGTTTGACAGTGTCGCTGCCAATCATATGAATAATTGTACCAAAAAATCTCTGTAAATTTTATTAAAATCTTTTTAAAAGTAATATTGTGCTCAATAAATTGATAATGTTGTGAACTGAGCTCGCAAATTAATTATAACACCACAAAACAATTTCCCTTAAAAAAATGTCCAGGAAGGGAACTCTAAGCGTAAAACCCCTCTCGCACCCCAGCGCTGACTCTGTTAGCGCTATTGATGTGTGTTTAAGTTATTTTTAAATGGATTTGTTTTAATGTGGATTTTTCCACAAGCAATTTTGTCTGATTACATCAGACGTTACATGTTTACAACTTATTTATTCTAGATAGTTTATCAATTCATTTATATTTCAAGGACATTCTGGACGGCCATTCGGCGAGTACAAATAGTGAAGTGCGAGTACCAAAGGGTCGAGTTTTCTTTCGCAATCGCTGCGTTCACAAAATCAAATGCGATCAACAACAAACATTCAACTGATTTCGTAGCAATTTATTGTGACTCTGTGTTTCTACGTATACGCCTCCTACTTTTCTACGTGTTTCCTTTCAACTCTAACCTCAATGCTCGAACCTCTGATAGGGTTTCACATAAAAATATTTTTCAACTACCTACTTAGTGAGCCAAATACAGTCCGCGGTCTTCCACGCTGCTTCAGCTAAATAAGATTCAAATATAATTGGTTGTCGATTATTAGCGCTCCTCTATTTGTACCAAGAAACGCCTCATACGAGAGATGGTTGAATAAATGCACAAAAAACGACACGATAGCGAATGGTTGCGAATAATAAACAGGTCAATATGCGGTTTTATCGCTCTCCTAGAAATAGGCTATAGTTAAACTGCTACTGACTCAATAGAACTTTCACTAATTATTAAAATTAAACGTAGCATGGTTTCATTTTCGTTCCGAGTACACAACGACCACAACAAGTTTGAGGAGCTATCGTTTAATCACTTACAAAAATTACGAGTAAAATTAGTTTCTTAAACAAAGCTAAACCAGACTCCAGTGCCATCAAACGATGGAAGAGCACAAAAAATCACAGAAGCATTATTTTAGCATAGTGAAAAAAAAATCGAAATCTAAGCAGCAATGTACACCGAACAAGAATTAAATCACGGTAAGAGCAGTTTTAATGTTTAGTAGAAGCTTTGTATATTCAGCAGTGGTCTCGCTAGCTACGACGTTCCCAAGTCCCTATGTACCTCAAGGGTTATTATTTTAAGGAAAATCTACGAAAACTACCACCAGCTAGGGCTTACACTTAGGTATATAGACGAAGAGTCGTTCGCTGCAAGTCTGCTACGAAATATGAGAAAAGTAAAATGAGAAAATCTTTAAATGGCTTTTATTTTAATAAACTCAATGTATAAGAAAGATAAAGTGGTATTTTGGTAGCAGCGCACAATTTTTAATTCGAATCTATACAGCCTTTAAAAAAACGTAAATAATATTACATGTTCTTGTAAAACCGATCTTCTACAAGTTCATTATTGTAAAGTATACCTATATATATGCTTGTTTCAATGTAAGTCACGTTCGAGTCACTGAATAGATTGTAATCAAATTTCGCATTGATATAAGTAATTGCATAAGTCATACCTTTTTATAAAAACGTCCTTTTTATACAAAAATAACAAAAAGTAATTTTAAAATAAATTTATAAGATGCTTTCAGAGTGACCGGCAGTTCTCTGTAGGCCAGTTCGTCTCATGCAATAGATATAAATACAAAAATCGAATGCATTCGCACATAAACATAACAAATCAAATCAGTATTTTAGGTCACAAGTTACATCTATTTTTCTCTGCAAGGCAGTACGGTGCAGCGCGACTGGGGCGGGGCGTGCGGCGCGGCGTGCGGCGGGGCGGCCGTCCCGGAGTAGACGGCACCCCTGACCTAGTTCCCGAAACTCTCGTCCCCCGTAGTCTCCCCTCGCAGTGAGTAATCCGAATACGAATTATGGTTTAACATCGGAATTTTCCCCAAGTTCAGACTATATTCTTCTTGAGACTTGTAAGACGTCTTATTCCATATCATCCTGATGGCCAACAAGCATGGATCAATCGCTATCAATATAATAAACACGATGCATTTGCTGATTTACGCAACAAAAGAGCAACGGATCGATGCGATTTTTTTGTATAGAAATAGTTTGTGGACCGGAGAATTATTTAAACATTTTATAGTCCGTGAAAATGCTCAATTCTGTGGCATAGATCCGAGGCCTTATTACATAAAAGTAGAAATCGATTGCGATTCTGGAATCGATTTGCGAGTCGAAATAGTTGGGTACAAAAAAATGTTATTCTTATACGCAATTTTGAGCTACTTTAAAGCATTAGATTAAATTAAAACTTTGCACACTTATCGAGGATCAATGACTGTAAAATAATATGTAAAATTGAACTGATATGATGATGGAGCCAGAAAATAGGCATAGGAACTCTATAACAGAATAACATACCCGAGTCGTGTTTGAGCTTGTTAGAGTGGTCTTGAGATGTACTCTCACCATGAGTGATTTTCAAGGTTTGATGATGAAGCCGGAAGGTAAACACTAACACTCCATAACAGAAGAACGTAACCTAGTCGTATGTATCTTAATAGATTTTTCAAAGTGCATTTTGGCCATAATTGGCTTTCTGATCTGAGGGTCTGATGATGGAGCTCGACGGTTGGTACCGGAATTAACATATCATAACGGAACAATATATTCTAACCGTATTTGGGCTTATTGGTATTGCCCTGAAATGTATTTTGATCAGGATTGACTTTCAGGGTTTGATGATGGATCTTCCAAGCTTCCAGCTCCGTTATCAGACCCTGAAAGCCAATTACGGTCAAAGTGCATTCCAAGACAATTCCAACAACCGCGAACACTGCTCGGATACGTTGTTCTATTATAGAGTATTAGTGCCTACCTTCCTTTGCATCATCAGACCCTGCAAATCGTTCATGGTTAAAGTACATCTCAAGACGATTTCTGTAAGACCAAACACGGCTATGATACGTTTTTTTTATTGTGGAATTCCTTTGTTTACCTTCTGGCTCCATCATCAGACCCTGAAAGCCAATTACGACTAAAGTGCACTTTTAAAAAATCCATTAAGCCCAAATAAGGCCAGGCTACGTTGTTCTATTATGGAGTGCTAGTACTTACCTTCTGGCTCCATCATCAGACCCTGAAAATCACTCATGGTTAAAATGCATTCCAAGACAATTCCAATAACCGCGAACACCGCTCGGATACGTTGTTCTATTATAAAGTACTAGTGCTTATTTTCCGGCTGCATCATCAGACTCTGAAAATAATTCATTGTAAGAGTATATCTTAAGACAACTCTGACAAGCTCAAACACGACTAGGATACGTTATTCCATTATGGAATTCCTGTGCCTACTTTCTGGCTGCATCATCAGATCAGTCCAATTATACCATATTATTATAATGTCATAGGTCCTCGATAAATGTGCGAAAATTTAAACTAAGGACTTACATAAAAAAAAATAATTACTCACTTTATACGAAACACGAATGACGGAAAATCGATTGAAAATCGTTTGAGAATCGCTCAGTCCTCGCTTTGACAACGTAATTTTGGAATAATTGCGAAATCGCGATCTCTAACGGTTTTCGAATTCAAATATGCGATTAAATTCTATTTTGATCATTTTGTGATTTCTTTGTAGAGGCAACACTGTTAATAGAAAGACAATTAGCATTGCGATACATCAACTTGGGAATTACTAAAATAATTTTAAAATCATGCGAAATCAGAAATCAGAAAATAAGGCCGCCGGAGTGTAATTCTATAATTACCTTTTCATGCCAAGATCGCGGGACAAACATGGATAAAATTTAGTGTGAAGGTGTTTTAAATATTCGAATAGTTCATGCACTTTTGACGTGACAACGTCTTATAAATTGGTTTGCCGGGTGACACTTCAAGAAACTGCGTTACGCTCCGCTCACGTTATGCGCTCACAATGAGAGCGAGTGAGAGGCACGCGTCCCTTCCACTCGGGCATGGTTAGCCCGCCTAAGAGCGAGAGAGACAGACATAAAAAGTGAAAGGCACGCGTCCCTTCCACTCGAGCACAGTTAGCCCGCCTAAGAGCGAGAGAGACAGAGCGAGAGAGAGAGAGTGAGAGAGATAGGCATACACACCGGTTCATGTCTTGCGCTTCTATTTCGCTTAGGCGCCTGCATACAAGTTTACACGTTGCCAGTTAATTGTAAAACGATTGTGTAGTGATAATGTGAAGGTAGTTTCGTCCATCGCAACAATTCAAACAGCAAAGGTAAATAATTTCAGACTGATAATATAACATGATGAAATAAATGACTAAGACATAAGTGAATAGGTTATGTTGTAGTAATCACAATGTTGTGGTAGTTTTCAATCAAAAAAGTAGTATAAATCGTTTCTCAACCAATAATAATTTGTTTAACTTGAAAAAATGAGCGCGACTTGCTATGTAAAAAATTGAAATAACAATGTTTAACCTCCAACTATACGAATGAATATTCACATTAAAATGATTTTACCACTCAAAGTCGTTGTCACGTAAAACTTTCGCCCGTATACCGACTTTACAGGCAACCAATTTTTTGTTCTGGAAAATGTACGGCTTCTGTAAGATAGCTACTTAATATGATTCTGTAACGTTTTTAGATTTTTTTAGAATAAGATGACTTATCGAATTTCGAAGAAATTTGAACGAGTTTGTTTTGAAATGATATATAGAATATATTTTATCCCGAAAAAAGATACGGTACTTGTTAGATAGTAGATCTATAACTAGTGAATAGAGAACTGGACCACGATTAAAACCATAATTTATAAAAAAATAGTCTATTACAAAAGATAAAGAAATTCAATTGATCTATATTCATCATTTCGTAGAGAAATATAACAGTTACGTGCGAATGCGAGCAGAGTTTGGTTTGAAATACAATGATAATATAACTATATATAATATAAACATATATTGTGTATATACGTACAACATAGATATATTCATGTCGGAACTTTTCGTATTGTATTTGTAAATTTACGTCTTAAGCAATAGATTGCAATTTTTGTATGTAAAATTATATGCATTATTTTTCATATACAATAACGCATTAAGTGAAAATTCTAATATAATTTTTATAGTAGTAGTTTATAATAATGAATAAAAAACACTTCATTTAAAAGTATTCCCCGCACAATAAAATATTTCTTGACGATTCAAAAAATACACATGTAATTGTTCGAGTTTTCACTTCTGTCAGCACTCCCGAAATGGAACAAAATGTCATTTGATTCAGCACAATTATTTCTTGCAATATTTTATTACATATAAAGATGTACAGATGTTAGAATATATCTTTCAAATCGCCCTTTTTTCCATGCAGATTCGAAGAAAATAAGCTGAGACAAATGGATAGACAAATAGAAAGATAGATAGAAGAATGATACTATAAAATAAAGATTCTATAAAGGTATCAGTTGTACATCGTTTATACGGAACCATAAAAAAGTATTTTACATTTTCTGTGAATTTTTACAACTATAAAAAGACGTATTACTTTACCGATAATACACCAAAAACAATAAACCATTCAAATGAAACTAGACAAATTAATAAATGTCTCAACAGAATCTCCAGGGTTGTCGCGTTTCACGAACCAATGAACTGTATCAGATATCTTTATCTGTATTTACGTAACGATATTTGTTAGTTGCACAAACCAGATTAAAATAAGATACATAAAGCCTTTTCAATTCTTGGTATTTTACACTAATCAGTATCAAAAAAATAAAAATAGTAAAAAAAATTTAAGTTCAACGGTTTTATTGAAAGTAATTACGTGAATAATGCACTAAACGCTAATAAATAATTAGATAGATCCTAGGTACCAGTCAACACATTACTTTCCTCGCGCCAAATTTTCATATGCAATCAAATTCAAATTTAAATTCAAAATACGTTTATTTCATAGTTACAAAATAACACTTGAAATATGTCATAATTATTAGCGAATTTACACTTTACCGCTCGTTCGGAAGGCAGTTTTCCCTCAAAAAGAACGAGCAAGAAACTTAAGGGTAGCTCTTTTCTAATTTGCTCACACATAGCCAAAACAAATACAAAGCCATTAAGGACGAAACAGGCCGGTAAGAAGTCGAGCCGCTTATGCCCATGGATATTTGTCTTCTAAATATTCAGAAATTGTATAATACCCTTTTTTTACTGAGTAATTGTTTAATAACACTCTTAAATTTATACAGGGGTAAATCTTGTATATCTACAGGATCCTTATTAAATATGCGCATACAGAGCCCTCTAAATGAATTTGTGACTTTACTTAGTCGACTAACATGTGAAATCAGCTTATTTTTAATTCTGGTATTGAGTTTATGTCGACTACTATTTCTTTTAAACATTTGGAAAAATTTTTACATGTAATAAATTTTTATAAATGAATTGCGATGCAAGGGTTAGGATTTCAATTTCCTTAAACTTATTTCTAAGAGATGCACGAGGTCCGAAGTTGTAAATCGCGCGAACGGCCCGCTTCTACAGCACGAAAATTCTATGAACATCCACGGCGTTTCCCCAGAGCAAGATGCCATACGACATGGAAACAACCAAAATAAACTAATCTAACAGTTTCGACGTTTCATAAATTTCTTATTTTTTTGACTGTATAGGCGACAGAGCTAAGCCTTTTCGCCAACTTAGAATCAGCCACTCATATCATTATAAATGCTATTTATTCAGGTTACGATACCCCCCACGATTTAATTTTTTTGTCTGATCATTACCCTAGATCGATGAGGAGAGTGGTATGTTGACGGGTACCCAAGATCTACCTAATTATTTATTATCGTTTAGTATAACGTCATAGAATAACAGTATTCTTCTAGTCAAGCCCTTTCATTTGATACCCGTATTTAGGGGGTTGGGAAGAAAACATGTAATCCGCCATTATTTTGACACCCACATTGGATTTGCATTTTTTCAAATATGTACATAATTCTACTAATCAAGCTTTTTCATTTGATACCCATATTTACGGGGTTGTGCAAAAAAACATGTAATCCGCCATTTTGTTGGGGGCCATATTGGATTTTCATTTGTTTTCAATACCTACATTACTCTAATAGTTAAATTCATTTATTTGATACCCATATTGAGCAAATTTGACCAAAAAAAACAAGCAGGGCAAGCTAAATCAAACCTTTTAAAAATCAAAATTTGTGAGGTATCAACGCAAGATACTTTTTTTTATTGTCCTATATTTTTTTGCTCCCGAAATATAGTTTTACGTATTTAAATTTATGGATAACAATCACGACTATTAAGTATAAGACGTAAAATAAACTCGTAAATAAAGGACGTAAATAAAGACCAAACCAATAAAAAAATACTCAATTTATCAAAAAGAGAACCATAAAAATAAATTTATCGTCCATTCATCGACTATTTTCCTTTCAAACACGACCGAAGCGAAGTTCGAGCGCCAGGGATGATGGCGCATTAGCATCAGTAATCGGCGGTTATCGCGGCCGTGTCGTGATCTCCTCTAATTATGACGCACCCAATTAATTCGGATATGACCGGCGAATCAGCCGCGCCGCCGCATAATTGGCGTCCGCTCCAGGAGGCGCCGCCTGCCGCACCGCAACCCGCCCTGTCGTCTTTTAATTTGCATCCGCACTAAAGATAAACTGAGGCCGTTTGTGATTAAGCATATAAGTACAGTAGAACGCATGAAACTCTGCCGCTGTGAAGTTCGTCACGAAAGCGTCGCAATGGTGTAAGATAGAAACGCGGAAGAGAAGAAGGAAGGATCGGGGAGCGTTGAACCTGCGCATTAACTCATTCGCAAGTAGTTCAGAGCGGCAGAGTTTCGTGCGTTGTACAGTACGTATGATATCCGTAAGTAATAGTAATATTTACACATAAAGAGACGGTTATATATGCATCTATTGTGTTCACAATTAATGTCAAAACAATAGCACAGTATGACCACTATACTATAGTTACAGCGCACAATTTTTTTGCATTGCTTTTCCTGAAACAAATCCTCGACAATGTTAAACTTTTTAACAATATATAATAATAAATTACATTGTGTGATGTTAAAAATTTGGCTTATTTTTTGGCGAGAAATCGCATGTCAAATTTTTTTCCATATCAAATCAAAATTCACGCGTCCGCAGCAAAACAAAATTAACGCGAAAAGGAACTTGGGTGGGACTTTTCTCGATTTTAAAAGTTCCATTATATATCTTTATAAGTACATATATTTTTATACATATCTTCGGACACACACGCAGCTCATCTAGTCCCAAACCGAGCAAAGCGGCTTGTACTGACAGACGCCATATATATATATTTCTTTAATACGCATAAAACATAGTAACACTCAGACTCAAGACAACCATTCATGTTTAATCCTTTAAATGTTTGTCTCGTGCGGGAATCAAACCCACGTACGCAGCGCAGCATGTAGGGTCACTACCGACTGCGCCTATCAGGTACGACGTCATTCAGTCGGTTCCATTACACCTCAACGTTACACTTCTCATTTTTAAAACTTTTTGGAAGTGAAGCGCCTTGACTGAACTCTGTAAGAGATTGGTACGTTGAATTCAATCGTGATTTTATTTCTCTTCTTCATAAGATTCGTAATAATAGATCCTCGAGTGTGATCATTAAAGCAACTACGTTTACTGTCAGAGCGATAATTTGAGGAAACCAATTTATGCGGGAAAATTCGACATCATTCGAGGATTAGTATGACCGGAATACACCAAAATATATATCACCATTTTAAAATTAGGAAGCTTTGTTGTCGCTGAATTCCTCGTGCACTCACCTAAGAACATAAAATACATAAAAAAAGGAAATCTCCTTTAAAAACATACAGAAATGTTTTTTAAACAGACTTCCTAAACATATAACTAGTTGTTTTTGGCGTCGGTTCCAAATGAAAATAAATCAAATATAGTTACTTATGTCTCGTTAGAAGACGATCTCCTTTTTGACTCAATATTTAAAGCTTCATATTTATGGTTATAGATTCATATATTATATTCTGTCGCTTACTTTAGATGGATGCTATTTTAAAAACAAATAATTAGTTGTTATTGAAGTCTGTTTAAAAGAATATTTAAATATAATTTTGAAGGCAGTTTTCATTTATTTATTTTATTTCATGTTTTTTAGTTATCTAATATTTTCAAATTTATGATTCATTTTGCTACTTTGTATGTGGATTAAGTCATGTTTAATAAAATGGGTCAAAATAAACTATAATTTTGTACTGAAAAAAGCAATTCCGATTTCGAATTTATTGTCCATTGGTAATAAATACCAATTATTTTTTACATTCTTAATTAGAGTGCAACTACCAAATTATTCTTATGAAAACTATAAAAATATTTTTTATTCTTTATAATATAAAAGTTCTACAATTCATACAGATCACATTTTCATCACTTTCACATCAAATTAATTTAACCATAGTTCTACTGTTATCACTAGAGTTCCAATGTGTTCCTACTAAGATTGTCGCCTTGAAATAAGGATATATGAATGAAAATATGTAGGTAGATTAATAAGTAAATAATTTTAATTATGTGTATACTAGGTTTTACTGCCATTGAAGGGCATACCATTCTGACGACAGATAGCAGTATCTATATATATTCCCTATATATATAGATACTGCTATCTGTCAGTATCTGACAGTATATTCCAGTATAGTATCTGGCAGTATATTCCTTATCTCTTCCGTTCCTAGGTTCCTATTTACTAACATAGCCGTTAAGGAATGCTATTATGGCTTCCATTGTCAGCTCAACATCGTGAGATGATAACTACTAAACGCAAAAAACTTGAATAAATAAAAAAATAGCTCGTATACATTACACGTGCCCATAATATTTGAGGGTATCCCTCGATTTCCCTGGAATCATGAGATCCTGACAGGGCCGGACCGTGAGTTAAGGGGGCCCTGGGCTAGTACTACTTAGGGACCCACATATTTTTTCGCACATCATCTATTTTTGACCGACGTGACTTAGCCGGGGGCCCCTTGAATCCACGGGGCCCTGGGCTGAAGCCCAAAAAGCCATATGGTAGATTTGGCCCTGGATCCTGACTTGGTAACTATGGAAAAACCTCGGGATTATTCTCTTTCAAACACGAAAAATGATATTCGAATTTGGTCCACAATTGGTGAAATTATAGCTGAGAAGTTCCGGTGGCCATCCGTGATCTTCATCAGTTCCACGTCACTAAATGATACTTTCTAAATACAAATGTTTTACAAATAGTTGTTTACATGTTGTTTACAAGTAGCCCAAAACAAATCTTTTGTAATATTCGAGGGTGCCTCTCAATTCCTCATAAACCTCATCATCAGAAGTGGATTTTGGAAAAAAAGTGAGACCTATCTGGAAGTATTAATATCCTTTTAAATAAAAAAAGAATTTTTCAAATAGGTTTTTAAATGATTTTTAAAAAACAAACTAAAAAAAATTACGAACGAATTGTGAACCTCCTCCTTTTTTTTGAAGTCGGTGAAAAAATAGGCTCGTGTTAATTGAAACAAAAAAACGTTTTAATCAAATCACAGACGGATAAACGATATTGTGACAGAAGACGAAATATATTGAATAAAATAAGAGAAGATAATGAAAAGAAGACAACAGTTTTGGGAAAGTGCTCGAGTTGGCAGAAAACCAATAAAATTAAAACGGGGGAGATACGTAAATGGAAAAGTATTACTTAACTCTCACGGATTCTCACGGAAGGAGCCAGTTTGCACTATTCCATTTAAAAAATAAAAGACTAATGCAGAAAAAGTTTGAGAAAGACGATAGAAAAGTCAAATACTCCGGCATTATTCACGCCAGAGGGTTATTTTCGGCTTTTAAAAAATATAGCCCGTGAACTGTACGTGATTCAGTCCAGTCACTCGCACCGTATTGTTTTCTGTTTTTTCAAAAATCAAAGAATTCATAACAGGTTCAATATTTAATCCCGAAGAAGCTGTAACAGCCTTCAACTAGCACGTCAAGCGGGTAAATGCCCTAAGATCAGTGGTGCTTGTTTTGAAAAATGTTTTGAATTGATGAAAATGTGTATAAAGAACAATATTTTTCGAACCAATAAATGTATTTCTTTAATTATACGTTAACTCTTTAGTTTGAATAATTAGTGTGACCACGTAAGATTACGAGTACAATCATCATACTCTTGTAATCTGTCGTGTCGCCGCGGCGTGGACATTGGTGCGGGAAAGCGCTTGGTGACTTTAGCAGTAACAAAATAAAGAGTATTTTCGATTATAATTTCATTTCAGACATTAAAATATATTTATTGTTGTTATTATAAATAAATATTTGTAAGATAATATTTACGTCTTTGGATTTAGAGGTTTTTTTGTAGACTATTGTGATCTAGAACTCGAAAACACTACGTATTATTTCCAAACACAGTTTCCTAAACATTTCCCAGACGGCCTCTCTATCGAAGTTAGATCCGTCTAGACAGTCTATTCTAAATATTCGTCGTTAACTTCGATGGTATAGTTCTCGACTGTCATTAAATTCGCATACCATGAAAATTCGACATAATTATCGTCTTACCCATGTTCATTTTTAGTCCAATTGCTTAGATACAAGTACATTTTTTACATTTTTCTATATATGTATCTTCCCTAGATGAAAAATCGAAACTTTCTTTCATTTAGCGCCATTTCGTACCATTTTGCGATAATCACAATATATATTTATATATATATATATATGTATATATTAACGGTTTTCAACAACAAATGGTACTAATTACAGATGCCACTGTTTAAATAAAATACTGAGGTTAATTTTGCGCATTAACAATGTAAATCGTCTGTAAATGGTTAAAGGCTATTTCATAATACAAAAAATGTAAAAGTACGTTTGTATGGATGTTTTCATAAATTAACGGCTGGACGGATTGTTATTGGGACTTGACCATTCGACACGGAATCGTTTGTAATGTTTATAGGCTATTCATAATACAGAAAATATAAAAATATGTTTTTATTGATGTTTGTCATGCGCTGATGGCTGGCCGGAAATTTACGCTCCACGAAAGATTTCCAAAAAGGGTTTTTTCGTCATACGATCCTGAGATAAGAAGCTAAAAAAGAAGCAAATGTTACAGAAACCTAATGCCTATGATGCAGACACTCATTTCACCAGTGTTTTAGTTTAAGTAAGAGTCTCCAGCACTTTCGTCGACAATTTGATAATTGTTTTACATTGCATTGTACCCAATCATAAACGCTCTTGAAAACTCGTAAAACGTACCGATTTAGTAACACGTAATCTTTCCATCGTTCTTTTTGCTTTGCATGTCGACGACTACCTTTTTCTATCTCCCCTTCGCCCTCCCCCTTCTTTAAAAGGCAATATTCTTCTTTTCTACTCACACTCACCAGAGCGCGATGTTAGCTCAGTGTTTGAGAGCATCCATTCCGACCAGAAGATAACCGGGTTTCGATCCTGATCAGGAATACAATGACTAGTGCAATGAGTTTTTAACGAAAAATCACCCACTGCATGCGTCGAATATCACGCTAAGCGGTCGTTTCTGGACATTACCATCACATTGGTGACGGCGGTCACCAACAGCCCTCAACAGACCCACCCGCACAGTGTGGAGGACGCATGGCCTAGACCTTCCTCAGTCTGTAATGAAAAGACTGTGGGAGGGTGTACCTCGGCGATGGAGTAAATAAAACCTGACACGTGCATACTCACGCTAAGCGTTTTCCATCTCGCTTACTCCCATTTAGTCATAAATTACTGTTGTTAGTCTGACTTCTATCCTTTTTAACCCCGTCTGTTCCCTTAACGGAGCTTACCGCTCTACCCACTACTCAACACCTCTGCCACTTAAAACACGAATATTCCGTTTCCTAATATTCTTGGAACTAGGCGTTCCCATCTAACTGCCTTTTAGTAGAAGGAATTAATTTACGATCACCAACCTCTTGCACGGAACACTCATGCACATCTTACGTGACGAACGTTTGATGCGGTACGGTAGTCCAGCAGCTGCGACATTAGGAATAAATGCTATACCTGTCCTGGCAGACATTATTTTGGGGTAATCCCAGCCGTCGAATGTCGGTCGACCGTTGGCTCGCCGATTACTGTCCGGTTGGCCTTAAAAAATTTTTCTTAATCTGCTTAATGCAGAAAGTTTTACCACAACTTATTTAAACACAAATCGCCCTTAAATTTCAATTAAATCTGGTATCTTTTAAAAAATTAAATTCTAAAGTTTTGGGCCAATAATTATTAAATGAGTATTTGATACATTTTTTAGAAAAGTACATCAAAAAAAGACCATTCCTATCTGCGAAAAGACATATATTAAGATGACACGACAATAAACAAATATTAAAAGCCGATTTACGTTATACAGATTTACAAGTATGCTGCTCTCATTTATAATAGGCCTTACATATTCTTTGACAGGTCATCGGTATCAGACATATTATATACTAGTTGTACACGCGACTTCATATGCGTAGTATTTATTATTTAAAAAGCAATTAATTTTCCGTGAGTCTATTTTAATGAAATAAAGACTACATGTTGCCCCAAGCTACACTCAGTTTACTTGTAAAACCTCATGAAAATCCGTTTAGTAAATTTAGACATTAGCGTACTCAAACAGACGGGCAAAGTTTTTAAAAATATGCTTGTTATAATTTTGTTCTACTTCCTATGTCACCTGCAATCTGTTCTATGTCGACTTCAAAGGGCAGATTATAGTTTTAAAAATAAGTGTAAATCCATATGGAAAACCCCCTCGTCAAAGTCCGTCGGAAATACCGCTGATGGCAAATCATCCCAAGGCCCCGCCGTAAATACGTGGCAGAAAATTGCACAAAAAAAAAATGTACGATAGTAGAACGCCGGCCATCAAGTAATAAATGTTACCAACTCACGGTACATAACCGCAGTGTCATTTCACGTGCAATAGTACGTTTACAATAATTACTAGCAAGTCTGTTTGTACTCAGATTTTAGGTGGCACTATTTTCACTTTACTTGCCGTTCAAAACGGTCAGTATCTCACACACCTCTCGTTTGGCACTATGTAAATGATCGCATAGATTCAGGACATTTATATTACGCAATGCCTAAAACCGCAACCAATTATACACTGTTCGAGTAATAGCGCTACATATTCTTACGACCAAAACGCAACAAATTAATAGCTAGCCGGGCGGAGGCAGCAAGTCCAAGCAATGTTAAGTAACCGTACGACCAATGAAAGACTACTGCGCTGTGCGCTGGCACAAAGTACCTACTCCAAACAAGACATGATCCATTATGAAGTCACCGCAGTTTTGATCTGGGCCACCAATCTATTTCGTGTGGACCTAAAATTAACATAAATTCATTATATGTTATGTTTATTTTCGAAGATGAAAGAAAATAAAAACATACACGTGGTGACTTTACTAAGACGACGTGTTTCTCTCCTCTGCTGCTGGATTATATCAGTAGAATCACAACAACCAAAACCACGACCACGCAACGACTACCTAGATTACGGATCTCGCGTACGCTTCATTGCACCCGAGGCAACAAACAAACGAAGATACTTAGACACTGCCAAGTCGCAGATACGTAGGTGACGCGGTTGCAGATACGTTAAAATTTTTAGAACTGGACACTTACAAACTATGAAATAAAAAACAATATATATATATATATATATATATATATATATATATATATATATATATATATATATATATATTTTAATAGAACTCTTTGCCAACGTTATTACGCATATTACATTCATGTCATTTGTTTTTACAAATTGGCGACAAAAAAAATTTAACGCGAGAAAATTTACGTGCAATGATTTTCTATGATTTTCGTTGCCATTTAAATCAACAAGAAAGTTATATCAGACTTCGCTTTTTATGATGAAGCTCCATCCTTAGCCACCTATTTATATGAATTCAAATGTGGATGCACTAATCTAACTGATGATCTGTGTGAGGGACGTCCTTCTATGGCTACATCCGAATATAACATCAGCGCTGTGCGGCTGATGATAGAGACCGACAAAAGAGTGACCTACCAGCAGATTCCAACAAGCTTAGGCATCACTCAAGTGCACAAAATCGTTCATGAATGTTTAACAGTCAAGAAACTTTATACTCAGTCGATAACTTGTAATTTAACCGACGCTCAAAAACTCCGTCGTTTTAATCGATGTCGCGAAATGATGTAAAGATTTGCTGGTGGTGACTCAAATGCTGTGTACGACATGGTAACAGGTGACAAAAGCTGGATTTACTGTTACGATCCCGAAGCCAAAAGACAGTCTGCTCATTGAGTATTCCCTTTCGAGGGGTTGCCTACTGGAGTAAAATGAAGTCAAAACGTCGGAAAAGAGATGATGGCTTCTTTTTTCATAATAACAGCTCATTATGCAATAATTGTTTTAGAAGATAAAAAACAATCTCGGCAGATTGGTACACTAACAATTGTTTGGCTCTTGTTTTGGAAAAAATTCAGGAAAACGACTTCGCAGTAGAATTTTTTTTCATTAGAATAACACCTCATCATATACCACCAGACAAACAATTAACTAACTAACCAACTGTATTCATTATCTATGTATTATAGGTATTTTATAACTATTATATATCATAACACTTATGGTTTGCATTCCTAAGTATTATTGATTGCAGTATATGATTTAAACTGTTAATTGTATTGGTTCTACGTACAGATGTTTCACACCTCTGTAAAATTTTATACCAAAATAAATGATTAAATCCTTAATCCGAATTAAAATAAAGTTTAATGTTCCATTTTTGAAATCTAAATATATTTTTTTAGTTTCTAAGCGGTCAGTTCTAATAAATTTTAAGTGCCACCTACGTAATGGGGTCCGGATTCCTATGCAGTGGAGATGCGATCTTTGCGTAGTATGTGTCTAACGACTGAAAGATACGTGTACAAACAGCGATGTCAGAGAGCGGTGTGGTTTACAAGATGTGATTAAAGTTAATAAAGCTGTGTTACGTCGGTTTGATCATCGGAAAATGATAAATGAAAGTAGACTGATAAAACAAATTTAAAGGGCGAATGTGTGTGACGGCAAGGTCGGCAAGAGTTGCTTTAGAAAACCTTAAACCGTTCAAATTAATGGCATATTAAAAAAAGAACCAATTTTTAAGTACCTGAAACCGACAATCTTGCATGAAAAGATTGATGGATGTCAATAACGCAAGGGACATATGCAAAGATCGTACCATATGTAAATCTGTAGTCTTTGTACCCTTCTGGAAAATAGCCATAGCCAAAGTACATATCACATCACCTTTGGTTACGATGACAAAGGAATAATATTATAATATCTATATATATTCAAAATGGCCGCTGCCCCAAAATAGCTGATTATCTTTTATTTTAAAACCCCCCTTGATGGGACATCAACAAAAGGAGTTGACAAATGAACAAGTAAATTTAATTAAATCTAATATAACGGCCTTGTTAAAATGGCGAATCACATATTTTACCACTGCTTTCTTGACTTAAATAGGAGTGAGATAAGTTCGTTTGTTTGACAATATTGACAATGGCTCTGTCATGAGTTTGACATGCGGAATTCATGACATCATTCTAATCTAAAATGACGGATGCCCAGGATAGCGGACTAAATTTATAAAACATTAATTGATGCGATGCGGAAATCAAATAACACAGATATGAACAAAATTATACCTTCACGCATCATTAAAACAGAATGGCTGAGCTAAAAATAGAAATATACAATGGAGTGAAGATCTTGTTACGGTTCAATATAAATATAATTAAAAGTTTAATAAGTAGCGCTATTAGTTGCATTACCGAAATCATCAGGTAAGCATTTTACAATAGTGATATACCATGAGTTGACTGATTTCGGTAATGACAGAAACATAAAACCAAATCCATAACATAAAACCAAAATTTACAGTTTCGGGTTAAATGCAGTTAGCACGGTGGAAGAAGGCGTTTCACCCGTGATATGCTGGACATCTGCTTTGCATGAGATGTAGGGTGCATTGTTGTTTGTACTGTATTTTGCTTAGGGCCTAACCTTTTCGCTGATTGACGAATCTATGCCTTCAGCAGAGTCAAATCTTTAAGTGGTTTCCTCATTGAGCTACACAACTTAAAATTGAGAGAAAAAACGCCTTGTAATAACGATGCTTTATTAGAAATGCTTACCCACATTAGAAGACATACCCACAAACTAAAAAGTTCAAGATAAAATAATTATAAAAAAATGTTATTAAAAATAAAACATTTAACCCATGTACTAAAATAAAATTAGTTTAAATCGTAACTGACAATTATTAGAAAACTTCTGTGGAATTGTTTTCAAAAAGCTTGTCTTCTGCCTCACATTTCTTAGCTTGAATCACCACTTTAGTCCATTTATCTGACCCAAAAAACTGAATTTTTCAACCAGCAATTCTTTAATATTGGTTAGATTCATATCAATATTTTTTGCACTAGCATAACCTTTTACCTGCGCCCAAATATTCTCTATCAGGTTAAAATCCAGGTGATAAGGCTATATAATCTTAAAACTATATGTCCATGTTCGGTCATAATCTTTTCAATTGAATACTCTGTGTACTTGAGTTTTTCTCTTTTTATTATTTCATACAAATCAGGTCGTAACAAGTCTGGATCATAATATTTTTTTCATTGACCAAGCTTGTTCGCATTTCGGATTTTAAGGAATTTGAATTCCGTGCATTTTCGATCAATGTGTTATGATATACGGCATTATCAACTACCAATACAGACTTAGGCTGTAAATTTGGAACCAAATATTCTTTTAGCCACTTTTCATAATTTTGTTAGTATTGTGGTAGTCTCCGGTGGATTGGGACGCTCAAATTTTTTCGTCCATATATCGCATGTCGCATTACAGCCGGCCACGGAGTAGTGGTAAAGTGAAAGGCGCTGAACAGAGCAGCCAAGGTCAATAATGGCGGCGCCCATGGCTCCCATCAGCTGACCGCGTAGCATTTATATTCTCACTCATTCGTACAAGTGCAATGCAGTATTTGTGCGTTTTGATCAGTGTATTTCATAATGCTGATTTCTAAGTAATGCGTTTTGTTTCGGTGAAATATATTACACCTTCAAATTGAAAGTGTTCATTATATATTATTTTTCAAATCGATAGATCTCAGTTAAAAATGTTTTGGCAGTGATATATATTACTTGTATATTTTAAGATTGTAAATATTCTATTTTAATTTAAATATTATACAGAAAATAAACTACAATTTTCCTATTCCTGATACTCTATATTCATCTCGTTCTCTCGTATTTTACTTTTCTAAAGTTTTACTTCTGCCTTGTGTGATGTGCACAGACACAAAATTTTGCTTCCATCAAACCAAACATACTATTTTGGTTCGATGAATGTAAATTCTGTCCGTACAAATTATATCACGGCCCTTCACTCGGTATTTTTTAATATCTCGAAGATATTTTATACGTCTTCTCTTTCGGCTAAAATGATCCTATTGTTTTCAATCCTCTTGAACTTATTAAACTTGAGTTCATATAAAATTACGCGCAGTTCATTACTCCCAGAGAAATTGATATCTTGCTTCAATTTATCCAATACATTATTTAAGGTAGGCACTTTTTTTAGTTAAATAAAAGTCGTAAATTTCACGCCCGAGTATTTCATAATCAAAATCATCCAATGATAGTCGAGCGGGCTGTCGCGCGCAGGACGACTCTTGCCAGAACTGATAGATGCATCATATTTATCTAAAATAGCTCAAACAGTCGTTGTCGATACCCCTGTAGCTTTTGATATACATTCTTGAATACTTTGGAAACGTTTTGGTCCAAAACCTTGACTTTTGAACCAATTTGCTTAATTTTTCATGAATTTATACACATTATGAACTATTTCACGAGCTTGACTTTTATAGGGTGTGCCTTGTTTAAAAGAAGACATAATTACGAACGAAAAAATAAAACGATCCTAATTAATTTGAATAGCAGTGTAAAAGCTTCTCGAGCACGTGCGCCCACTTAGTTATACGGGGGTATACAAATGCAACTGACGCAAAAAATACGAGGCTTGTTGGCCCCCGCATGGTGTGATTGACATAATTCCCAATGCGGTACAAATAAATTTTGATGTTTGTGTCTAAAATATATTTTGTTGATATTCGACTGCGCCGATTGTGCACTAACAACGTTTATAGTTTCATATAAAGTTCGGTGTTTTACGACTTTTGGCTTATGGCGTTCCAAGTTGCATCGAATTGTAATTCAATAAAAATACAATTAAATCATCATCAGCAATAATTTAAGACTATCTAATTCTTGTTAGTATATTGCTTAAATAAAAGATTGTTTTCAAAAAGGTTTTTTCATTGATTTATTTTACAGATACGAAAAACAAAGATTTCATATTAGTACTGAATAAAAGATCAAAGTTAAAACTCATTGTTATATTTACATAATAGTTTTTTAACAGGTACCTTCGTGTACGCATCACACTATGGCAGATTATATTATACACATTTCTTGTTTGTAGTGAATGGTCATAAAAAAATTGTCAATTCATTCTAATCCAAGACCATCAATTAACTTGAATATATACATCACTTTAGGTTTTGACATAACATTAAAGTTCAATATAAAACTATACAATTTCAATCGCAATTTGATAAAAATAGAAAGTTCCCATCTATCATTAAATGATTAGTGCAATAAGACTTGATATCAGCTTTAATGGAAAATACTCTTAGACACTAGACAATAATCTAAAAAAAAACTTAACAAGACAAAACATTACAATTTTATTGCTTCTCAAACTGGGGACAAGGTAAAAGTTCACATAACATAATATCCTTATACAATATATACATAAAGGGGATAAAAAAATTAAATGTCACATTCACATCAGATTCTAAACTAATTTTAATCATTCTGTAAATAAAGCTCAACTGTGTAGATTTTTTTTTCATAATAAGTGAAAACGAATTTTGATTAGGAACCATGAAGTTTAGTTAAGACTGATTCTATATCAAAATTTTGTATACTAGCAAGATATTGAGTTTCTGTTTTACTTCTTTTCGAGTCATTAGGCAATTCTTCTGGGTTTTTTTCATTCTGATTCCTTTTTCTCTTTTTCGTCGTACTCGCACTATCACTAGACGTTTCTATAATTGGTTCAATTTCTAATGTTATTTCGGTACATTCACCATCCGCTTCCTTATTTTTATCCGTTTCTAAGGACGACGTGTCGATAATTTCGAGAGGGGAATCCAAAATTTCTATGCACTGCGATTCATTAGACATGGGATCTTTTCTTGGAGTGTATAACTTATCGATACATGAGATAGATGTGACTGCATTCTCAATTTCTTTAATATCACTGGGTTCCAGTGGACTATTATGCGTACCTTCATTATCTGATTCTTCATTGAATAATAGTGTACAAGCTGTAAGTTTCAACCTAATTGTTACACCGTCTTCCATACATGCCTCCATACAATAACTATCTTTAAGTCTTACAGGTGGATCACTAGACTCTACGTTTACAAGCTCGTTTGTACCTTCATCATGTATAATTTCAAAATAATTATTGCTTCCTTCATTACATTCACTGACAATAAATTCAACACAATCATCAAGGTCCTCTTCATGCCTGTCCGTTAATAATGTACTTCCATTGTTACCAGTTTCAGTAACTTTTTCTGTATTAAAATTATCTGTTTCTGTTTCATTTTGCCCTTTATCACTTATCCCTTTTTCTAATAAATCAGATTCAATAGTTTTCTGTGTAGTTGTATTACCAGTATCTGACTTATCGGCAATTCGGACTGGAGGGGAATTTTCAAGCAAATCTCGTTCGATACTTTTGGCAGTTTCGATGTCAAATCCTCTTTTAACTAAATTATCGTGTAAACTTTCATTATCATTGTTTCCTTCAATGGAATTAGTTTTATTGTTTTTATTAAGTTCAGTACTCACAATATATTCTTTTATTTTAGTTATATCCTCCACCTCAAGTGGATCATTTTGTTTTGAATCTTGGGATCCATCATCAGACCAATGTAAATGTGGCGTGTCCGCATCTTCGCTACACAACTCTAAGTTTTTTCCTGGAACATTCCCAGTACTCGCTAACTTCTTACTACCAGGAGAAATATTGCTAGAGGAATCAGAATTCAATTCTTCAGTACAATCTATTTTTCTAGGTGTCGAAGATTTTCGACGTGATTTTGTTAGAACTGCAGACAAATGGGGCACCGTAACAGTTAATTCATTTTTAACTGCCGATCGTTTTTTTATTAAATTACGTGCCGATTCCTTTTGTGATAAAATAGGTGATTTTCTTTTACTTTTGACGCACTTTGTAGGTGTGGGTCGCCTCGGTTTTATTTTTATAAATGGACTTTTTTCAAAAATATTCGTTTTTTTCACAGGGGATTTCTTTTTTCTCGCAAGTAACAATTTTTTCTTTATACTATCGGAATTAAAAGAGTCACCCTGACTTTTTTTATTAGTTTTTTTCGTCGATTTATTGTTTTTATTAATACTAGTATTGTCAATAGAGAAATTTGTTTTGGTACTTGAGTCACTATGATTAATAGTTTCAGATTCTGTAAGAGGTTTTTTTTTGGCAGTTGAAATAGGACTATCATAATAAGACACATTTTTAGTACATCGCCGTGTAGGTCGCAAAACCCTATTCGTTTTAGAAATTTCAGTGTTTTCGGTGTTCTCAGAGTTCAGTGGCGAATTATCGCCTGTGACATTTGGTTCTGATATAGGTATACCTTCAACGTCATCAATCACACGTGCATAATCTTGGTCATCTGGCTTATAATAAGATCCTCCACTTGAATAATCTGTCGGTCTAGAAGCATATGAACCTGGTGTAGTCTGTGTCAGTTTAGGAGTTATTGCGAGTCTCGGAGTAGATAAAAACATTGGGGTGGGAATATTCATTATCTTTACATCAGATATTGGTTCTCCTGGTATATCTGGAGCCAAAAATTTTGGAGTGTCCATTTGAATATCATACAGAGCCTGTTTGTATGGAGTTTCGAAAAGGTCCGAAATATTAAGCTTAGCATTAAAGGCAGTCTGAATGGTACTTTTATCCATTTCAGGAGTGTCTTGGATATCATTGGTCACTCCTTTAATATTCTTTTCATTTGGCGCTGCTTTTCGATCAGTTATAATGTTTATTGTTGGCTTGACTGGAACTTCCACAGAATCAGTTTGTTTTTGCGATAATTCGTCATTTGATTCCTCATCATTTTCTTTACTTTTCTTTAATTTATTTTTTCGGTTATGTTTTATTTTATCGCTTGCTTTAGTATTTACATCGTTATCAGACGTATTTTTTGTTTTCTTTTGCTTGTTCTTGGTTTTGGCACATTTTGATATATTTTTTTTAATCTGTTCATCCTGTGGTTCACTTAATACAGCAAGAGCTCTTAACTGTGTATCCCAATTAGTTTTTGGTGGTAGAAAGGTATTAGTTACGCTACCAGTTTTATTATGTTCCGATTCGGATTTTTTTACTTTCGCTTTTCCTTTGGAAACCTTAGTTATTGTATCATTTACCAATTTTGTATTGACTTGTACAGTTGCTGTTTCAAGGATTGGTAGACTTTTTGTTTCGGAACTTTGTGTAAGAAGCAAATCACTTCTTTTTATGGTTTCATTTTCCTTTACCTGGTTCGGTGTATTAAAATCTAATACTCTTATATGAGACGTACGGCGTGGAGTTGAAGATGACTTTACAATTTCACACGCAACACATGGTGTGGATGTTTTAGTCAAGTCGTGTACAATATCTTCTTGTGGCCCTTTTTTAACGGCATTATCATTATTTACGTTTTCTGTGCCTTTTATAATTTTATGATCATTTTGCTTTAAAATTTGATCCTTATGTTGTTTTGAAGCATATGCTCTATTAGCTTGGTTCTTAGAATCTGATGACTCTATATCTATTTTAAGAGGAAGATACGTTGTTGGCGCAGTTTCAGTCGAACCGGCTGTAGTAGATGTAATATTTGTGAGAGGAACATCACTTGAGGCACTTGACGGAATACCTGAAAAATCAGAGAACTGTTATTACTTTTTAATTGTTTTTACTATATGAAGCATTATGAATAAATAAATTAAAAATCCAGCAGAAGAAAACTATTAAACTTGAAGAGTAAGCATAATCATTATTGATAATAAACGAACTTATATTTGAGAAGTAGTGCATTAATGATTGTAGAGGTTCCTAAAAATTTAATACTTTTACCTAGCATTCTAAATTTGTAATATTTACAAATTTATCAATCAATATTCCAAAATAATGAATAAATCTTCGTTTACTACAATGGGGGGTTGTAATCTATTTAAAATTCTAATGGCAATATTTTCATGAAATTAATTCAGGAAAATGTTATAGACAATACATTTTTTCCTGTAATAAATGTATTACAGATACTTTATAGCAATAAGACATACTTAAAGTAAATTCACAGTATATATACATCTAAGTACAATGTAATAATTGTACTCTTTTGTATGTGTGTGTAAATAATAATATAAGACAACATTTTGTACTATTTATTTCAAATAAAATGGGCCTAATATAATCTATTCTCTTCGATATTATCTCATGCTTTGTCATGAAATTAGCTAATTATTCAATCAGTTTGTAGTCTATTTTTTTGTACACTTACATAACATATTACTTACCATATATTTTATTTTTGAGCTTTATTTAAATTTTTAAATAAAAATCAAAAACTACTTTTAATCATTTGTGTGAACTTATTGTGAAACACAGAACATTGATCATACATACTCTGTTTATATCACATAGATTACACTTTGACAAGTCCCAAATAGTTACCTTATGTCCATATGGGTATAAAAATAATATTATAGTAGTATACAAATTTTCTAATTAACAATTATGAATTTAATGAAACAAACACACTATAATACTATAGAATATATGATAACTATAAAATATAAATCAAACAAAACAGGTAAAAACCAACTATGAAAGAAGGGTGCCATAAAGTAGAATATCTGAAAAGAAGTATATCAAAATTGTTAGTACATTACAAATTAGGGAATTGCAGATAAGAAAATAAACAAATTTGTCTATCATAAATGTGTAATTTTTTAATAAGACTTAATTTACTTTTGTAATATTATTTTTCCTACAATATATATTGCACTTTCTAAAGCCGAGCCTTATTTAAAGAAGTTTAGTTTGCAAACTTCAAAAGAGAAAAATTATATCAGGCACATTTCATGTGAAAACATTATAAATCAAATATGAATTAGTTGCAACTATTCACAACTTTTTAATTTTTATTACTGTCTCTGTTTAATATTAAAAAATATCATATTTTTATCACAAATAGCACAGTAATCGAGCGACAAGAGTGATGTAACAAATATGGAAGTCTCACCATACAAGTTCCATTTTGACCCTTTATGTACACGAAATTCTAAAAACATAAAAATTATGAATTGAGGTAACTGCATTTCAATTTACCTTTGACAGGTACAAGGATGAGAGTTGGCATGGCCATTATCTCATCTTTAGTAAAGGTTCTTCCAACTTCATCAGGTTTATAAGCTGGTGTACCGTTGACATATATGGTATGCAATGTAGTTGATAAGGTTCTTGACGGAGGCGGCACGTTACTTTGAGTATTAACGAAACTGTTGGATTTATTGCTTGCTGTATTGACTAATGGCTTTGGTTGTATTCTAATATTTGAGAGAATTGCAACTTTTTGTTCTGCAGGTTTTATGAGATCTCCAGAATTAGTTTGATGAGTATTTTCATTGGTTTTTATTTTTGTAACATCTATTGTTTGGTTTGCACCATTGACACGATAGGCATCACTGTTTTCCACATTTGCGATTTGCAATAGAAGGTTCGAGTTGGTTGAAGTTTTAGGTGGCATGTTATGTGAACTTGTAGAAGTTTCTTGAACATAGTTGCTATTGCAATATGTGACTGTCGATCTAGAAATAGATAGAAAACAAATGCAGATTAATTTACTATAAATTAGGAAATAAATTAGTATATTAAAAATAACCGTGTAAATCATTCAAATCTGTTCTGACACTTTACAGAAGGTTCATTCTAGAAAAATATTTTAGATCCTTAAAAAATTGACAGGCAACATTTCATGACATTAATATAAATAAAAACTGATCAGGTCTTCCCATATTACAACACAATACATTTGTGTTAAATAATTGAAAGAAATTTTAATTAATTTGCAGATTCTCAATACGAGCCAAATTCACACTTGACCGATTATTATTTATTGGTTTCCTTAAGTTTGCACTACGATCAAGCCAAGTTTGACGCTTATATGTATTACTATTATAATAGAGCAACAATAAGAAAATTGAACGGACACATACTATGTATGTATTGACATACTTAGCGATTGTCAGTTTATATTGGACATTGAAATGAACAGAAATAAACATAATAACAGAACAGAACAGAAATAACAGAACAGAAACACAGAAATTTTATACATTTTCTGTGATCTAATAGTAAAAAAATACTAAGAATTTACGCGCCGTAGTTTCAGAAATAAGAGAGAAATGATCAATTTTTATCAGTAGTTTCAGAAATGAGATAAATGATCATTTTTTATCTGTTTTTTTAAATAACTTTAAAATTATTTACTTTAACATTCGAAACCTCACAATAAGTGCTTTCATTTGATATGTCACAGGTACAGTTTAATTAACTTTTTTTTTTAATAATATCCTCAAAAAACGACTCTCATATTTAAAATTAACTAATTAATATTACATATCGGTGTTTGAGTTACAGAGATATACAGGATGGATTTTATCATGCATATTTTCGCTAATATTCATAATGTCCTTCTTTTTTCGAACTTTGCCAAAGTAACTATAACAAAAGTATGTCATTAAAAATGTACTTATAAAGAATATAAAATAACATAAACACAACTCTAATAAATGTACGGCCTGACTGCAAGCGCAGGCGCGATCGGGTAGCCGGCTGCGTGGCGCGCTGCGGCGCAGTACCTACGCGTGAGCTTTTCTAAGGCGGTCATTACATTTCTACGTAGATGTTCTGAGCTATTTTTCTCAAAAACGGCTACTTCAATAGTCATTGATTTCTTTAGCAAAATTGTTTTATAAGGGGAAGAGACTATGAGTATTTGAGAAAATATGTATCAATAAATATCAATCTTGTATAAATTTTATCATGCATCTTTTCGCAAACGTTAATAATTTCCTCTTTTTTTTAAAACAACTTTCCCAAAGTAACTATAACAAGAAATTACTTATACATAATATTAAAAAAAAAATACACGACCCTACGAAATGCTCGGCCAGACGTCGCCCGCCCGCCGTACCCGGGCACCTGGCGATCCCGAATTCTACCTCATGCTCGAGCTCATGCAATGTATTATCCTTAAACAATTTCTCTAGTTACTTATCTACAAATGACACTTGACGTCAGCGACATAAAGATCGCTGAAGGTATTATTACATTACCGTTTTTCCACATGTGTTCCACTCACCTCTAAACAAGCAAAGCAAACAGACAAATTATCGCGTGAACAATACTTCACATAACTTATAGGCTCGCAGGTAACAATGTTACCTCTGAAAACTCCCCCAACAATAAATCATGTTTGCATATTCGACAGCAGTGAAATGCGTTGCTGTTAAGCACTTCAATATTAATCACACACAATCTTAGTTTTAAAAACTTCAATATCGTAAACATAATACTTTATAACAAAATACCTAAAGTTCTTTGGAAAGTCAATGGCCGCGAGCGTGCAGCGCGAATTAGCTAGGAAGACGCGACTCACGCAGGACTGCCGGGGCGTGACTGACTTGGTGAACTTTGTGAACGCGCTTGGGGCATGGCGTAACACGCGACCTTGAGCAAGATTGCAAGGTTGAAATAGCGTAAATTTTTAGAACACGTTCTAAGCTATTTTCCTCAGAAACGGCTACTTCAGTGACTGTGATTTCTTTGGCAAAAATATTCTAAAAAAAAAAGAGATTATGAATATTTGCGGAAGGATAAACGATCGATTCCATACGGCATGTGTACCAAATGATAATATAATCCGCCAGTAGCTTCAGGGTAATTTGGCTGTGAGAGACAGACAGATACACAAATGATCCTGTAAGGGGCTTCTTTGTCATTTGGAGATGCCTAACCCTATAAAAGATGTAATAAGTTGTCGATCGATGCCACATACCTGAACCGTTGTTTGTTCAATTAATTAAATAGATGTTGGCACAACCTACCATTTTAGCATTTAGGACTGTGTGACTGTGTATGTATGATCAGTCATAATCATAGTTAACATGACCGATGGAATGTGTGTACATCTGCGCTCCATAGAAATCGCATGCACGCCACTTTAATGGCACACATTAGTCTCATTGTATAGTGTATTTTACATCTTCACTTTAGTGTTGCCAATTCCAGCCATCTTTAAACCATTTTAACGATTCATTTAAAAAATAATAAAACATCGAAAAGGAGTCATCCAATTTTATAAATAAAATAAAATTAAAGTAAAGCTTATTCAAATTTCTTTATTATTTCATCACTATTGCTGCTTAAACTACTGCTTTCAGATGACACTGATATTATCATTCTCATCTACTATTTCAGATAGTTTATTGCTAAATCTTGCTAATCCTCTGATGTTATTCTCCCGCTTTTACCTAGTTTTCTAGTTATGATTTTAGTAAAATCAACATATTATTAACACTGAAAAGCAGAATCATATTCTTTCAGACCACATACTCTAAAATAAAAAAGTGGGTATATTAACCAAAAGAACATTATTTCTGAATATAAAAGTTTTATTAAAAATTAAGTCAATTAACAATACATAATCTTATATATATATATATTTGAGTCAAATATTTTGCTTATTCTCACTCATTATACGTAGATCATGTGAGCACTGCCAATAACACTAGATTTTAGACTTTTATTTAATTTGGACACAAATTAATTCAATACTATTATATTGACAGTTCTACATAGAGGCAACACAAGACACAACCCATGTTCATAAAATTACACTAACAGCGGTGTGCTTCAAACTCATAATAGAAATAATTATCTATTAAATTTAAAAACTAAACACGTCAAAATATGTTATAACCTCACAATTGGCAGTTGACTAAGTTAGTATTAACAGTATTGACATTTGTGACGTTAAATTGATGTAAGAAATGCTAATATCTCTAAAATTATCGACATTTTGACATGATTAGTTTTAAACTTTAACAGTTAGCAGTTAACTATTGAGAGTTTGAAACACACCGCAGATAGAGTCGGCTATGATCCTCAAAAGGACCCCTTATAAAATCACTTTGTTGCCTATCCGTCTGTCTATCTATCGCAACCCTTTTTCTGAGGAATGCGTGGCGGTCAAATAAAAATTATATCAAATATTTAGGTCTACGATCCCTCGGAGTTGCAAAAAAATCTAGGTTTCAAGGGAATACAATAATACAGGCATTTTTACTGAACATTGTTATGAATTATGCTCGTAAGCTAAAAATATAACTGCAATATAATGCACCAAAAAAAAATTCGAGAACAAATTCTCTAAATAAACAGCCGCTCCGCACGCCAGCCATTGCCACCGTCGGCGCTTTTAATGTTTGTTTACATTTTATATTTAAATAGATTTATATTGTGGGGCGAAATTTCTGAGAGGCGATACATCTTATTTGTTCATGTCAGACTTGACATGTTTACGACTTGTTTGTTCCAGATGATTCGAATACCTTCTGGTCTTCAGCAAGTATAAATAGTGAAGTGCGGCGCGTAAGAGGAGTTTTATTTCTGCGATAGGAGCGTTTAAAGTGCGATCAACTACTTCAGTAGCGATTTATTATGACTATGTATTTGTGATAAACGCCTGTTTTTCTACGTGTTTTCTTTCATCTGATCTTAATATTTAAACCCCTGATAGGGTCATTTCGTGACAATATTTTAACACTCGCAAATAAATCGAAACCAATAGGGTATTTCTTTAACCATGAAATTTGTTAAGAAGCAAATTCTCAGAACGCAAAAGAAAAAAATCTGAAAATCGTTAATTTGTAATTATATCACATAATCACAAAGTTTTTTGCAATCAGAAACAGGCTTTTGCAGTTGGACATTAAAACCCTCAGGGTGCGAGAGGTATTTGCGCATGTCCCGCGGTGTTTTCTCTTTTAGCATAGGACGATGTATTGTCTTCCATGCCACTAATACCATATATTACTTTTACGATTAGCGCGCGTGTACGTGTATGTACACTTAAATTAATATATTCGCACTTCCGATTATTAAGACACAATCCTTAGTTTACATAATAGGCACTAAGATTCCGCCATTTTGTATCTCATTCAAAGTGTGCATGAAGTTTTACAACAAATTCTCATGCCTAACTAGTCAAAATAATCTTCATTGTAGTTTTTAATATAATGGTAATGTATAACAAACATAAGATGTGAGGTGAAACAAATAGTCTAACAAACACGCCAAATGTCACACAGATAGATTTCAGCAAGGTCAAACATCAAAATTTCTTCTTGTATTACAATATTATTATTTAATTTGAATATCAATGTATTTACAATCAATGTGATGCTAAATTCTGATGAGAAATTTATATTTCATTACAAACTTATACAATCAGAAAATATAATGTACTGTCAAAAGACAACACATATCTTTTCTGTTGACCAGATATTAACATGACCACATTAAAAAGATAATTCGGAGCAGGTTGTGCCAACATTTTATAACTAAGCTCTACAAAGAGTAACCAAAGCAACAAATTAATACCAAGAAGATTATTTAACACGTAAACATCATGCTTTTAGGCAACATTTTTAGTATTTTTTCATGAAACAGGGATATTCTGCCCCACTATCTTTTTATTTCACATTGAAAGTGTGCACCTTAAGATCTCTATGCTAGCCGAGTGCAGGTTGGAATCTGCTAATGACATACAAATGTCTGGGGTAATGTCCAGAGACAATATTCAAGTCCAACATTCATTCATCAAAGTACTTTATTTTGACTTTAACTTAAAACTTGTTTAGATGATTCTTCCCTAGACCTTGGCACCATACGATTCAGATTGGTTTATATAAACTAACAGGCAAGTTAAAAACATTAAGTGGCAAACATATGACAGATAGAGCCACAGCATATAAATGTGTTTTGGAAAATTTCAACTTTTATAACTTACCTAGTTACTGAAGGGCTGGATGTGAAAACATTAATAGTTGAAGTATATCCTCTCTGATCATTCCCTGAAAATATTTATAGTATTAAATGGAAAATTGAAGCTAACCTGTCTTATAAAAAAAAAAACCTTTACTAAAAGAAATAAAATTAATTTTACTTTATAGTTATAACTTCTTGAAAAGTATATATAAAACTAATTCGTGCTATACAACTATACCACAAAATTGGTATAAGTGTTTATGATTACTGGTATGGAATTGTCTCATGTCAGTCGAGTATGCTATTATTAACAGACAGTTGTTCTCTACATGTATGTGTGTACTGTAATGAAAGGTTTTTTACCTTTCATTTTCTCATAATTCCACCTTCATTATATACATACATTATGAAAGTATAGTGTTATAACTAGAATGACTTATCTGGACAATGATCTAACCGCCGACGCTGACACAGATATTAATGTCGATGTGTTTGATTGCAGACTTATTGCATTGAAACACAGTATACACAGCAATGTGGATTATTTGTACTTATTTTCATTTTTTTTTCAATTTTCTTTTCGTTTTGAAAGTTTTTTATTTAGTTAATTTTGTTATGTCTCCCTTAATTCTAGACATGGTACACATTTTAAATATTATGGTCTAGATCAAATTGCATATGTATCATATTTTTCCATATAATTTTTATAATAGTTATAATCTGTTTTGTGTACTTTGAGATAATATAATTAGAGCACTTGGTCAATCTTTCAATTTAGTCTTTATTTTTTAACATCAATAGATAATGAGTTTGTTCTCTGACTACAGACAATTTGTACAATAGAATTTCTCTATCCCTTAGAAAAAACCATCTAAGACGTTAATTATTGTGAAAGGTTGTTACCACATATTGGCAACATTAATCCTTAATGACCACCTACCTGAATTGGGTTTACATGATAGGATTAAAGTCAAAAGCAAATATGATTGAAGAAAAGTGTGCCTCTGTAAATTTTGTGATATAAAAATTTTGAGAAATATAACCATTTGATTGATATAAAAAATGATAATGATATAAAATTCCCAAAAACTGAACTATATTGTGAAAACCAGAATTTAATGTAAAACGAACTGTAAAGTTTTTAAGGCTTTTAGAATAAGAACTGATATGCACGATCTCCTCCGATAGTCATTGTAAAAGATAAATAAGTACTATCAACAAATCTTCTGGTCATTGTTTAATAGACAAATATCTGGTATAAGACAAAACCTGCATAATGCTGTGACCAGTGACAGATAGCAGCATCGCCGCTGTGCAAGATCTAAAACTGAAATTGTTCAACCTGCCCGTTCATCACCAAGACCTTAACACTGACGTTAGAGTATTTACATATACAAAAGAAATATAGACTGATATTAATTGAGAGGACTCAAAGCTGATGATTATAATTACGAATCAAAATGAATTTAATTCATAATTATAAACGGACTCTATCATTTCTCATGTACAAAAACCATATATGTATGCAATAACCTATCTATGCATATACAAATAAACATAACACCTTCATAATAGCAATTAAAATTGTTTATCTTAATGATTTGAACAAGAAATTTCGTGTTTTAAAAATTGTAGTACAATTTTGGTACAATCATGATTTCAAATAATATATATTTTTTTAATTTAGTAAATTTTGTTAATACCTTCTACACGGGAAGCAAGTTCTTGTAATGTTTTAGATGTTTCCAGTTGTTTTTGATGGTTGTTTGGATGTTCATAATTCATTGTATGATCTGCGGTACTATTAGTTGTAATCACATTTGACACTTCATTCATATTTTGAACTTGTACAGAAGTTTCCAACAATCGAGCAGACTGATCCTAAAAATACAAATATAAAATAGCACAAAAAATTAAATACGATTAAAACACTTAATTTTCCTCACAAAAAGATATAACACCACTGCACATTGTTATTTTAAAGAATCATTTATTACATTAAATTATATTTATTGATTTTAGATAATCGACAAATATAACTAGAAATTAGATTATAAAAATTCAATTGGATTATTCATATAGTTTAAATATAAAAAAATTTACAACTGCATAACGAAATAACAAACAAAGTTATTTAAAACTCAAGACTTTTGTCGACACATTTATATAGATTTTAAAAATTACAGAACATATACATTGTTGTAATAAATGATAATTTATGAAATATCTGAAACATATAAAATAGAAATTAAATTTTCAAGTATGTGAAGTTTTTTAAATAGATATTTATACAATGGAATCTCAATAACTCGAACCTCGTTAAGTCGAAATCCTCAGTAAGTCGAAAAAATTGCCATTCCCTTCCAATGAACCCCTAAATAAGCGGTAACTCGAATTATTTAGACTTTGTAACTCGAACACAATGTTATTTCCCTACGAAGTATAGATAATACATATTTATACTCTATAACTCGAATTTCAAAAAGGAGACTCCGTAAGTCGTACTTGGTAAAATATAATGATGTCTTACTTGGAATTCCCCGAAATAATAGCAATTAATTCCAAATTAAATGTTCGGGTTCGGGGCTTCTAATATATTGTTTTTGTCTTGTACACGTGCAATGAATGAATACATTCATGAAACTTTCTAAGTAACACAGCTGTGAACGTTATGTTTGTTCCTTTTCGACAAAGTAATATGTATCTCGAAGTTCTTGTTAAGTCAAAAACTCGTTAACTCGAATTTTTTTGCATTTCCCTTGACATTTAAGTTATTGAGATTCTACTGTATATATATATACATATATATATATATACAGTGGAATCTCAATAACTTAAATCTCTATCTTCTTTTTGAACCAACAATTATTAATAATTACTAAAATACAAGTAATTCCCACAACAACAAAAGTTTTATACAAACTATAAGTCTGGTTTAATAATGCCTCTTACTAGAGAGTTTTGTAATTGCCAAAATGTAGTCAAGAAGCTTTCTTGATATAACAAAACCTTTTATGATTCCAAATACATAGTTAATAAAATAAGAAACGAGTTTTGTAATTTCTAATATGTAGTTATATGTAATACTTAACACAATATTTAGTAATTCCAAGTATATAGTTAGTAGGATTGGGTACTGCACGTTTTAATGTCTAATATGTATTTAACACTTAAAATGATGTTTGCAATTCCTGGTATTATTAATATTAAATATTACATTATGTAATGCCTACTACATAATTACCAGTATTCAATATTATGTTTTATCATTTTTTATATGTCGTTGTAATACTGGATACCAAGATTTATATTCATTTTAAACAATCATTAGCATTAAAAGCTATGTTTTATAATTTCTAATACATACACATAATATTTAATACCACATCTTCTATTTTCTGCAATTTCTTTAATATTATTCATTAAGTTTGATAACATTTAGTTTCACAGTTTTTTTTATTAGTTTTTAATTTGCAATCATAACAAGAATGTAGTGTTATTATAACAAATCCATTTTGTACATGGATAATGTAAATATTTATTTAATGTAATAATCATTATGTTATAACAGAACCTCCAATGTTATAATAGAATATAATCATTTTTATAACCCCAATGACAATCAAAATGCCATTAAAAAATATTTGCAATATCCTTATTCTCACTGGGACATATTGTTTAGTTGTCAGTTTATCGGAATCACTGTAAGAATTTATATTGCCTAGCCAAACTAAAGTAATAATAGAAACTGTAAAAAATGGATATGTTATAATAATACTTCATTCTTGTTGTAATTGTAAATAAAAACTAATAAAGCAAACCATAAAATTAAATATTAAAAAACATAATGAGTATTAATAAAGATATTGCAGAAATAGAAAATATGATATTAAATATAATACATACATACAAGTAATTACAAAACATAGCTTGTATAAAGCTTGGTATTAATTATTGCAACAACATATGTAAAATTACAAAACATAATATTGAATATTAGTAATTATATAGTGGGTTTTATTTTTTTTATATATGTAAACCCTTGCTACAACTGACCACAATGAACTATTTTCAGAGTAATGAAACTATAATTGCTTTTGCTTTACTTGATATCCATCCATCTTTTCATGCAAGCTCATTGGTTTTGGATGCTTAAAATTTGACCCTTTTTTAATATACCACCAATATCGCCTGCATAGGACTTTCTAGGGCGACCCTTGCCAACCTTTCCATCACACACTTTTGGTCTACAGATTTGTTTTTTCAATCTACTTTCATTCATCCTTTCTAAATGACCAAACCACTACAACATACTTCTTTCTACTTTAGTAACTATATCTTCCTTCAAACCCCACCGCTCTCTGACATCACTATTGTTAGTGCTTCAGAAAAATAGATCGAGACACTCCACACACACACTATGCAGAGATCACATCTCCACCGAATTTATCCTACTTTCATTTCTCTTTTGCCCTACCCAGCTTTACCATACATAAGCATAATTAATATTAAATGAAATAAAGTACTAGGGTTTAATTGATTTATTTATTTTTCAGTTTAATCAACAGAAGAGAATATTAGGACACCAAGCAATACGATTTACAAACCTTTAATCTACCCTGTATTTTTATTAATAAACGTTAATTCTAGGAAACATATTGACAAGAACAATACAATACCTAACATGAATAAATACAATATCCCGATAGCTGTAAATACATTAACATTGATATTTGGAGTGTTTCAGAAAGATAGATTTAGAAACAGTTATGATAGAGAGCAGTGTGGTTTAAAGGAAGATATAATGACTAGAATAGAAAGAGGTATTTCGTGGTGGTTTGGCTACCTGGAGAGGATGAATGAAAGTTAACTGATAAAACAAATCTATAAAACGAAAGTGTGATGCAAAGGTCGGCAAGGATCACCTTAGAAAATCTTGTGCAGACCAAATTAAAAAGGGCCAAATTTTAAGCATCCGAAACAGGCGAGCTTACATGAAGAGATTGATGGATGTCAGTGAGGAAAGAGAGATAGTACCATGTGGAAATCTATAGTCTCTGTCTACCCTTTTGGGTAATAGGCGTGAGTTTACATTATTATTATACATTAATATTGAAAAAAAAGTGTACTCAAAGGGCAAACAGGGCGAGTTTTTCTGCAATCATTGACAGATATTTAAGTGGTAGTTAACATGAACAATTGCATACCTTTTCGCCCTGCCTGTGAGAAATGATCTAAGCTTGCAATAACAGACTACTTTAGATAAAGAAACATGAATAGTAAAAATTAACAATAATTGTATATAAAATAAAAAGAATCATTACTATTTTTTACAAATTCCCCTATAGAAATTACAAAACTAACTAATCTTTACCAACCGGGTCACTAGCCAATTATGAAATGCAATAGAACTAGAAATTAGAAATATATTTACAAGCAATAAACATTTGGAATTAAATAATATCTTTTCATGATATTACAAATACAAATAAAAAATTTTAGGCTACTTTGTACATTATACTATTGTAATATAAAGATGAATTTGTTTTGCTAATTCCTGCAATTACTAACACAGTTTTTTAAAAAAAATCGTATTTTACTTTTTGCAAAAAAAATTCTCCTAATGTACACCATAAAACGACAAAAATTAAATGCATGGTATCCATGGACATTAGAAGCAAAACATCAAAATGGAAGTATTATAATAAAAATTATGAAAAATTTGTGTTCTGGTCAAAAACAATTAATATTACAGTAATAGGATTGAAAAAAAAAAGTAACAGAGAAAAATTGCTGCAATAAAATACTAAATCTGAACCTGTAGATTGTCAATCTAACATTCTCTCATTACTTTTCTAAAACATCAAATCAAAATTAAAATAATATGTATGTACAATTACTCATAAAATATTACATATAAATGTAACACTTATAATTATGTAATTAATTAACAATTATATAGATAATAATATTAAGGATACAAAAATCTTTAGATTAGCATCCGACTTGCAACTTTTCACAAATACTTACATATAATTTTGGAGCAGTAGAATATGGAACATTACTAGGGATTCTAGTTTCATAAGGCTCTGTCATTGATGAAGTGGTTTGACAATCATACTGATTGCTATTTCTTTCTTCTCTTTCACACCTGTAATTCTGAGGTAAACTTGCTGAAGTGTAATATTCTCTATCTGAACCATCCATTACAGGTGCGCTTCTGCTTCCTACAAATTCACATGAATCATATAAGTTAAAAATGTTTAAAGGAGTTGTAATTATTGGTTCTTATGCAAAAAAGGAAGATATCAATTTTAAACAATTATTTTATCATAACTTAAAGTGACAAATAAAATTTAAGAGCATCCATAAATTACACGACACGTATTTGATTTAAACTAACCCCCATGGGACAACTTTGTGACATTCTTATTGACTCTCACCAAATGTCATATGATTTTCTTATTATGAGGAACTTCAAATAGATTAATCAAACAATTGGCTATTCTATGATAATAGATATAGAATTTTATTGGAACACAAAAATCAGAAGGATAATGCATAATTTTACAATTCTTCCATATCCATAGACTCCTGAGACATTTTTGCACCATCACGAAATATTAAAAAATGTAATGTAAAAAGTATAACATCAAGAAGTCAAAATTACCAGTTAGTAATCTATTTTTTCTTGTAACTGTGATTGACAATGTGACCTACCAGCCGGTTTACTAGTCAGAAAATAAATGTTCAAAATTAATTAAAGTAGAAATTTCTGTTTATATTAAATCTTTTTATTAACACAATCAGGTTTAATAGCAAGTCTTGAAATATACAAATGCAGCTTACTTATTAAACAAAATTGTCACATGACATTTGTTCAAGCCCTCACCTTTCGTCTTTGTGTGACAAGCGACACCAGTGGAAGGTCCCCATTACTAATTTCAAGTGATTTGTGGACACCCCTTTTATATATTTTGACCCCTCCTCGTCTCTTCATCAAACAATATAAATATTTCTTTCGACTCTACCCAGTATGATTTGAAATTAGGTCTACCTTATAAACAATTACCTTTTCAATTTTGCATTAGGTTTCTATCCCTCAAAGGAACACACACAATCTAATTTAAAATAAGGGACTTAGATATGAATCTTATACCTGGTTCAATATACAAATTGGGAATTGTTAACGACTATTGTTACCATTCTTCAACAATGCAGTAAATGGTTTAATTTACGTTCATAAAATGAAAACCATAGGTATCACTTGCATTTTGGGTTTAAACTTATCATCATTCAATTCAAAAGCAACAAGATGGCCACCAAACTATTTGATTATTCTAAGTTTAATGAAAAAATTTGGTGTATATTTTACAAATTTCCCTATTAAATAGTATCTCAACAAGATGATAAATTCTGGTGTATAAACAAATTAAATTTATACATTCAATCAGCATTGTGTTTTTACCCATAATAAAAAAATTACTATTTAAAAATTAAAGTTTTTAATCAATATTATAAATAATTTCAAGAAATTATTAGATACTTTTAGAAAAATTACTTTGTTTACACTAAAGTGAATTACCATACACTGAAATTTAAGGTTAGATACACTACTGCCTTGCATGTGTTTTTGCATGCATTCGAAATTCCACAAACGGAGTACTGCTACTGCCACCTTTGAAGAAACAGCAAGAACTTATTCAAGGTCCCAATATAATTTAATAAAAATAAAATTAAGTGCAAATACAATACACAAAACACCACACTAGAAATCCAAATATGAACAAATTTGATGAGAAAAACATTTCTGTCATAAATTTTTTGAGGAGAAAAGGAAAAGACATCTATAAGCTAAAGAGATTTATAGTAATAAATTTAAACTTTAAATTATGTTTTATATGCCTCCTACTAAGCATGGTTGATTCTAGTTGTTTAAGGCAGAGTAAAACCACATAAATAAAATCACAAATATGACTACATTTTACCTAAATGTTAAGCAGAATATTTCAGATATGGAAATAAGAAAGCAACAAAACTATTTGATAGTTGTATTACATATTCAATTAGTTACAAATTTAATGATTTAAAGTTATAATATTCATAAAATCAGGATAAATAACTAGTAATAATTATAAAGGCAGTACCTGGAATATCTTGTATGTTGGTTTGCTCAGTCGGACCATCCATTGATGTATTTAAATTATGATGAAGAGGTGGATTCCTACATTTACATATGTTGGGCTTCCTTGACTGACAAATGCTACAAATGCTCCGATTTAAGTGTATACTCTGTTGTAATCGTGAATTTCTAAGTCACAAAGAAAAAGTAAATATTATCCAACTTATTCAAAATAAACACTATATTTAATAGGATTTCAATATAAATGATCTAAATACCTGATGTTGCTGCATGAATCAGATTCAGATAATCGCTGGATATCTACATAATGTATTAAAAACTTTACCACCTCTAGCAAATTGGCACACTGAACAAGCTTTTTTCTTAAACAAAATGGCTTGCATGTTTCAACTGAAATGCATAGAACTAATTAGAATATCTTGCTACACATAGTTGGCAAAAATTATCAACAACCGCCAGTTGTGGATAATCTCTGCATTTGTAGGAATAAAACAGTAAAAAAAAAAGCTAACTCGAACTTGTATTTTGAGTATAGTTTCACATAAGGGTTAAAACAACACCCAAATACAATTTAAAAAATACGAAAACTTACGATATATCTTTACAGCTCTGTATTCCGCCAAAATAGTTCGTAAGGATGTCATAAATATCCTACCGTACTCATTTTTAACAGCATCTAAATAAGGACTGGCTTGAAGAAACTCGTCGTATATTGTCATTAACTGTTGTTCTGCTAGATAACCTGAATTAAATACAAACAAATCTTATTATACAAAACTTTATTAACTAAATTCCCGCCAAATAAAAAGTCGCAGATTACCCAAAACTAATTTAGCCAAATCCTCTTCTGGAAACGGTGTCATTGACATGATCAACAAAAAAAGTGAATTTTTAATTCAGTAAAAATTATTTCTTTCAAACGTCTACAAATAAACACTAACTGAACAAAACATCTACCATGAAGCATCGAAACATCAACCACAAATATCAACCATGAATAGAAACATCAATTAATATCAAACAGCGATTGACAAATTATTAAGGTGTTGCGTTGAATACCTGAATAATATTAAATAATCGTTATAAGGGCCTTTGTCAATTTCTACGTAATGCAACAACGATTTTAAGATTTTTTTTTTTCCCATACTTGTGCTGTGAGATTTTGCTTTTCCTCAAATTTTATGAATTTAGGTCAAAGAAAAGTACCCTACTGGTTTTGATTTACTTGTGAGTTTTAAAATATAAGACGTAAGTAATTGTATTTTGGCTGTATTTTTTGATTACGTTGGTTTAGAATATCGATTTTTTTTACAATTTCTTATGAACTCAGATCAAAATATTTGGAATTAATTTCAACTTTAAATCTCTACGCGTTCCTGAGAAAAAGGGTCAGGACGGACAATGAAGTGATTCTATAAGGATACCTTTTTACTTTATCAGCACGAAACTCTAGAAAGGCAATACTACTTCTCTCGCAATGTATTATTGCTATATATAGAAATAGTGAATGCTTAATATCAAACTGTCTAAAAAAAAGCAGCAGTGAAATAAAAATTTTTTTTAGGAATCTGACAGCGTCACCGTCTGGATATAAAATGAATTCTTACAACTTCTATATCGACTGATGATATGTGTCGATTATGATACCGATCCCGCTCCTCGTCCTTGATTTCGCCTCGATATAGATTCCAATTTCGGTTCTGCTTGCAATCTTTAATCTGATTCCTTAATCCACTTTCACCATTTTGATTCAGATCCGGTCAATTATTCCATTTTCATTTTTTTTATTTTCACTGAGGTGTTACGTAAAAAATACTCTAAATGCAGCCCAACAAGCTCCTCTTTCATTTCACAAAGGTATGTTTCATTCCAATCAGTTAATTTGCGTTTATGTGAATAAAAACAAAGACATAATAATTTGTATATATTAAGAACAGTACGAACAACTTTAACATTAAATATAACGTTATTAGAAGTTAGATTGTATAATAAAAACAATATTAGTAATGCTATGGCGGGGCAACCTTTGTAAAATAGTTTTTTTTTTGGTTTCCCTCTTGCGACGTGGAGGGGTTAAAAAATGATGAGCTGTATCTTCCAGTGAAAGATTTAAAGCGATCAGTGACGTATCCACATACAAAAAGAAATAAGTAAATGAAGATAAAATAAAATAGAGGAAAAAAACGAACTAAAACTATGCAGCTATACATATGCGTTAATGCACTAAAATATATAGTAGAATAAATACAATAAATTCATATATATTGTCTAAATATATGTCTAAAAATGTAAATAAAAATATGAATCTGTATTCGTAATTGTTGCCATTAAGCAACTATAGAAAAGAATTAGTTGATCAAGATCTAATAATGTTTAAATACTTTTTGTAACTAGAAAATACTCAATATTAAAATGGTCTCTTGACTAATTTGAATGTCATTTTAATATTCTATCAGAATCACAGGGAGAATAAGCTAAGTTTTAGATATGTCTTGGCAACACTAATACAGCCAGCTGACGGTGGTGACGCCATTGAGTTAGCTGCCATATTTCATTAGTAATTAAAATTCGTTTCATTGCGTTTTATTTTTAATTAGTCTTTTCAAATTTTTCATTACGTACTAATAATAATTATTAACGTAACATCATGAGTGGTGCGAATTCTACACCTCTTTTTGCCTGTTCTCGTTGTTTTTCAAGACACCCTTTTGAAGAGTTATCACCTGGAGAACAACTATGTAAGGTAATACTGATTTTTAAGCTTTTTCTTTTTAATTATTGTTGGTAATGTTAAAAGTTGTTTATTGTAATCAAATAAACGATAATTTTATGTGGTGTTTGTGTCGTCGTTCACCGTTGTATTGACGTCACTGTGACGTGCTTGTTTTACATATTCCAGGAATGTCGCGGCGCTTTTCCTGTTGTGAAGTGCACCTACTGCCGTTCCGAATTCCAACAAACAAGGTATTCATTTTGTGCTAATAAAATAAAACGGTGTTTGCATTAAATCAATCTTACGTGAAGATTATCATATCAAAACATTTCATATAATAATATGATGTTGTAAACAGTCTGTATCCGTGGAGTCTATTTAATTCGCCAGGCATGGATTGGATGTAAACAAATTGGGTGCACTGGGAAAAAAAGGAATTTTTTATTTTTTCTAACCTATATTTTTATGATCCCATCAGATGAAGCACACCGATAGTAGTAGTTAATGATAAAGCCACTTTACTCCTGAATTCACCTTGCCAATGTATAGAGCGAAAACTAAAAATAAGCTTTCCAATTTGTTCAGAACAAAAGCTATTAATTTTTTTTTGTTAACTAAGCTTTTTTTTATAAAAATCCATCAGTTGCAAGGAAGCCATTTTTCTCTCAGTGCGTAACTAACCTTTGCCCAATTTTAAGCCACTCATTTAAAAAAAAAAAGTTTGTTAAAATCGAACGATACCTAAGTTTTTAAAATTTCTCCATAACTTTATCTTTAATTTGTATGTCATATTTGAGATGACTTGTTTACTTAACTATCAATCCATACTTATTAATGTTAACATTTAATTAAGAAGAATAAGGACTTATGGCATTGAAATTCAATAGTTAAAAGTATAATGGCAGACTAACTTTAAAACAGTTGTTAATGTTCATAGTTGCATTGTAAGTGATGAAATCATTCAGTTTTTAATAGCCATTTAGACGCTGTCTATGCAAATGAAGCAATTGTAAATTCTGACCTTAGTAACTATCGTGAACAGTTCTAGAATTCTGAAAACATTTCATTCATCATGTAACAATAGTTTACAGTGAATTTTAAAGTAGCAGTGATCGAATAGTCAAGGTATTGCTTTCAAATCAGAAGATGCCATTGACTAATTGAAGCACTCGCTTTATGCTTCAGAAAGCATGTTAACTTGTCAATCCCAGATGTTAGCACCACATTGGTCACAATAATTATTAGAAATCTAATGGTGATTAAATATAAAAATGATATTTCTTATAGTGTACAATGCAATGAAACATAGCAATGAAAAATGGAACCTGAATACCATTAACGTGTTTAGTTTCACTTCCCTACTGTACAAATATGTGCAAATGAACATTCTCGAATAATTAGTGATTAGTCTATAAATTACTTACTGAACAAGAATTATAATACGATGCCCATAGATCACGTCTCTATGTGTTTAAATATACATTCATTAACCAAAAATTCATTACAGCAAATCAAACACATCATCAATATGTAAGAAGTGTGAGGCTAATGTAAAAGCATATGGCAAACCCACCGCCTGCGAGTATTGCAACATTATCGCTGCATTTATTGGTAAATGCTTCAACTACTTTCATAAGTATTTTAAAGGAAAATTACATAATAATGCTTTAGCAATTGAAATGGTCTTTCATTTAATATTGCTTTAAATATTCATAAATAAAATGTATGTAGTAATGTAATAAAGTATTGAAAATAATCTGTTGGAACTTATAAACTATAAAAATTATTGATCACACTTTTTTTTAATAATAGTACATGTATTACAGTGCCATTACATGGCCCTTCAAAGGATTGATTTTACTGTTTCCTAGTAGCCCTTTTTATTTGAATCACAAAGTCAAGCATGCCTTAGTTGTGTTTGTGAATTATTTAATCATTATTAAATAGTAATTTTCCTCACTTATTTTTGAGTTTAAAAGTTTTAAATATAATAAAAGTAAATTATTTATTTTATTGCTGCAGGAAATAAGTGTCAACGTTGCACCAACTCAGAACGCAAGTATGGACCGGCTGTGACATGTGAACAGTGCAAGCAGCGGTGTGCATTTGATAGACATGATGACAGTAAAAAAGTGAGTTCTAAAAATAAGATTGCAGACTCAAGTTTTTTTTGATCTAAATATATACCATTACTTCTATGCAATTGTAAGATAAACAAAAAAAGGATGTTTTTTTTTTGAAATTTCTTAATTGAATTTATAAATTTTCAGTAAGTCGTTATTTATATATGGGTTTTGGTGAAGTATTATTTCACTACAGGAATGTGTTAACTGTATACAGTGTTTTTATATGGACAATAATAAAAACTGGCCAATGTTAAGTAATACCTATACTGTAGCAAGTTTTTTTAGGGCTCCGTGTATGTGATGACAAAACTAAACCTTTATAGGATCACTCTCATATCTGTCTGTCTGTGATAGTCTATTTTTTTTGAATTTACTCAAATAAAGAAGATTTGATTTGGTAGATATACTGAGTTAAATGACTTAATTGTGGTTGTTTAGTATAAATAAATGAATTACACTTTTAAGCATTAATTTTGGAAGGCAAATCAAATATATTTGTCAAGTGCACCATGTACCATTATCAAATGAATGGGTTATGAGAATTGTAACTATATTTTTATAATTTTAATTAAGGGTTAAAAACATTAAGACAAAAAAATTGACTATTCCTCCTTTTTAGCATAAATTTAAATTTTGAAAAAAAAAATACAGAATATAAAGCCTCACCACTTATAGTTCAAATAAAAGTCTCCTCTTTCAATTCCCATAGAAAACAAAACATTCATAAAGAGGAAGTGCTTATAGAAGATATTTTTTTAATTGTACCAATGGCTAAAACTGGTAGCTTTATATTAAGAAATTGGGCTTAAATTCTAGCTATGATTTTTTAAATATTTTCATAAGGGTTTTTTTTGTTAGTTTAGTTATCACAATTTTGGGTCAGATTTAAAAAACATGGTAGGTAATGTGACGATTTATAGTATTGAACCCTCTCCATGTGACTCAGTTGGCTGGTTTTTTGTTATTAAGGAGATTGTTACAAAAAATATACACTGAAATGAGCCAGTTTGTCTACTTAATTAACATCATCTTTTTTATTACGATTTCCTGTTTACAGATAATTATCTGTAAATAAGAAATATTATAATATGCTTTCATCTAAAATCTTCAATAAATTGTTTGTCACAATAGGTGGATGGCAAACTGCTGTGCTGGCTTTGTACACAATCTTTGAAGAGAGCATTAGCACGCACAAAGCAGCACCTCTCTTCTGTTGACAAACACAAGCACAGGTCACACAAGTAAGCATATACTAAATATTTAATTTTGGTTGACATTATTTCATTGCTATATTAAAAGAAGTAAATTTAGATTATGTAGAAACAAAGTTTGTCCAAGTAACTGTACAGTAAGAATAATATATTGTGGATTATTTCACATTCATAAATAATACTTAATTATCTTTATAAGCACATTAAATTGAATGCTGTAAAGAGTTTACTTCCTGATTCATAATAACAAAATAATCTTGAGGTATAATCTAGTGATCAAATTTTTTTTTTTTTTTTTTTGTAGAACTACTGTTATAAATTGATTCTCAAGCATCTAAATCTCTATAATAACTAATTTAATTGATAAATATAATAAATAATTTAATAAAAACAAGTCTGATGCAAATTGTATTCATGCAGTGCTATCTGGACTAATTTTCTCTCCACTTATAGAGAGAAAAAATTAAATAAAACTTTTTGCTGAAAGTATTACAGAATATACTTTTTTCTGTTGTATACAATTAAAAAGTACCTTTGATATAATTCTTAAAGACAATGATCTAAATAGTATTAAATCTATTATAAGGCTTATATCCTGTAATTAAAAAAAATGTTTTCAAATATAATTATTATCTTTATAAATGTGTAACTACATACAATCTTATACCCTAGTTTTTATTGTATATTTATATTTTTGTGATCAATGTCTTGAAATTCATTGTTTTCCTACTTTGTATTAAAATATTAAGTTTTTTTTTTCAATAAACTTCCTAGAAAATGTTTCCAAATTTGAATTTTCTATCTTCAAGATGCAAAACTTAATTTAGCTAGTATTATGCCCATGCTTGTCGTAGATTTTCTAAGACAAGTTTATGATAGATCATACACATTCACTGAAATGAACCCATAAAACTTTTGTTTAATGTGATCACAAGAACTTTGCCAAATTATTTCAAGAAATAACCTGGCAGCATAGAAATACAGATTCATTCTATTGGCACTATGCCATGGGAAAACTATCTTCAACAATCAAACGCTACGGAAATCTCAGTATACATACAATTTGTGTCTTATCATAAATACATAAAAATCATATTGTTTTAGGTCCAAAACAAGTCACAAAGACAAACATAAAGACATGATGAAATCAATGAACTCAGATTCATCGCTTAGTGATTCACAACCTCAGGAGAAAAAAATGAAGATGAATCCCATGCAAGGTATGTAGATATTGTTATGTAAAAATCTTTTTACTATTTTGTGATTTAATATCCACATAAATTATTTTATTAACAGAGAAACCCACAATTTTTACAACAACAAATGACATTGTAGTAGTAATAAAAATTTATTTTGAAGTCGTTTAATTTTCTCTGTATTTGACTTATTACAGTGGAATCTCAATAACTTGAATGTCAAGGGAAATGCAAAAAAATTTGAGTTAACAAGTTTTTGACTAAACAAAAACTTCGAGATTAATATGACTGTGTCGACAAGGAACAAACATAACGTTCACAGCTGTGTTACTTAGAAAGTTTCATGAATGTATTCATTCATTGCACGTGTACAAGACAAAAACAATAGATTAGAAGCCCCAAACAAACATTCATTTTGAAATTTATTGCTATTATTTCAGGGAATTCCAAGTAAGACGTCATTATATTTTACCAAATATGACTTACGGAGTCTCCTTTTTGAAATTAAAGTTATAGAGTAAAAATATGTATTATCAATACTTCGTAGGAAAATAACATTTTGTTCGAGTTACAAAGTCTAAATAATTCGAGATACCGCATATTTAGGGGTTTATTAGAAGGGAATGGCAATTTTTCTCGACTTACTGAGGATTTCGACTTAACGAGGTTCGAGTTATTGAGATTCCACTGTATATAGTCCATTAGAGAAATAACATTAATGATATGTACATTTAGATATTAAAGGCTAACAATGTAACAGATAATACTATACGTTAATGATAGCCTAGTGGTTGGTATGCTTATCTACAATACAGGAGATGTAAATTTAAACTCTAATGGTCTGCTCATTGCATCTAAATTGGAAAGGAAAGTGACAACCAGACAAACTTCGTTGCCTATTGTGTCAGGCTATAATTTTCATCTTTATGCTGTTTTTTAACTGTTACACTAAGTATCTTATACATATTGAATAATTTTATAGCCGTTGGCTCTTCTTTATATCATTACTAAGAATAACTCTCAAAGTTAATGTTCAAAGTTTTAAAGACAAATGTCTGTCCAACAAAATTTGGTGATATTGCGATAAAGAGTCTAAAGATGTTTTATGCCTCAATTTAAATTCAAATATTATCAAAACGGACAGAATTGAAAGCTGGGACTGGAACCCAATTTGAGAAGGGGGCCTGGATTGATATTGAATGTGGGACCGGGATCAGAATCAAGACCATAATTGTGATTAAAATCGGAAACAAGTACCAAGATCAGAGTTAAAAGTTAGAATAAGAGCGGGATCGATAGTTAGATAAATGAATATAAAAGATGAAGGAATACATTACATATCCATGCAGTGAAGTTACAGATGGAAAGCTAGTATTATATATTTTCTAATACATTATATATCTTAAAAATCTGTAATGAATTATAATTGCCTTTATGTCTAGATATACATTGTTTTAAATTAAAGAAAACAAATGAATGTAGGTAGATATGTAGGTAGGTAGATAGTCGAGTACCTAACTTATTTTAGCTATGGTTATATGTTTGTTTACATAGGTGAGGTTGACCCCAACAGTTCAGACCATGTAGTGGCTATGACCGAACTCAAAGAGACTATAGTTAGTTTACAAAAGAAGCTACAACAGAAGGAGATGGAGTTACTATCCAAAGATAAATTGGTAAGACACTTTAGCTATTTTTTTGTTTATAAGCAATGCATTTCATTACATCGGTATCTCAATTACATGGAAATGTGCTCTTAAATTGTGCAAAGATACCTGACTAGAATGAATAATTGGCGTATCCCTAGATGGGTTTACTGATTAAACTGCAAGCCAGAGATGCTTAAGATGATACTAAACGAACCTTGGCATGAGTAATTTAATCTCATTTATCGCTAATGTACTGTCATCATTATGTAGTAATACTTTAGAAATTAATGATTTGATTAATTCTAGCACTAATTGTATTATTATCGCTACTAGGCGGTTCTCTTGTCATCTTTCTAATATTTACCTATGAATAAAAAATGTGATTTTATAAAATAAGTATGTTGTATTATGTTACATTAGTAATCGACAGAAATTTAATTTAATTTTATACCAAATTTTTTAAAACAGTAATTTAATACTTCAAGATCTCAAGAAATATTTATGTAATCTCCAATACTGTTGTATAATTGCTTTGACTTTTTTTAGATAACAGAACTCAAAGCTCAGCACCTAACGTTTACAACGGAAATGCGCAGTGAGATGAAGAACAAAGAAAGGATGAACGAGACTAAATTCAACTTGATGAACTCAAAAATACAAAACTTGCTTAAAGAGGTGGCTACGCTCAGCAAATCAGCTAAAAAGAATAATAAAAAAGGCTCCCTGGCTGCGACAGAGAACAGCGGAAGCGGCACCGACAGCCCCAGCACTAATTAAAAAATAATCAGAGCAAATCATGAGAAGGACTCTCCAATTTCTAAGTGAAAAATCCCTTTTAACTACAGATTGACATATACAATCTTTCATTACAAATATAAATTTAATCCACCACAACTTCATTCGATGGTGCTTAACGTCAATATCATTCACAACTGATTGACAATATGTTATCAGAGATAAGTTTACACGACTAATTTATGTGAATAAGTAGTTCAATTTTAACACGTGACAGGAGGCTGAGAGTCCTTTTGTTTGTATTGTAAGTTATTTTTTATCATTTAGGTTAGACTGTTAATTACGACTAGTGTGAAGGGATTGTAACTAGACAGGGCAAACGGAAGTACCTTCCTCTTATTTTTTTACTCTACAAATGATTTTGTTTGTAGATTTTTTAAATGTAGCTAAGTGTTTGCTCTGTTTCTTGTATAGTTTAATCACTAAATGGTTAACTTACTCATAATAAAGTTTGAATGTTATTAAGCTGTGACATATTTCAAGTGACTGGTATAGAATCAAAGATAGTTAAAAGTCATACCCAAGTCTAATTATATTACAATAAAATTATTCGAAAATGTCTTTTTACCAACCATGGTGTTTTTGAGTGTTCTGCTCCTACATTATAACCACCAAAAATCTTTTACTGACATCTTTCATTTTTTGTAAATGTAAGAAATTACAATATAATTTTATATGAAAAAAAATGTGTATAAGTATAGGTGTCTACTATTTCTCTAGACTATATTTTTTATTGAAAGGAAAGCAAGTATCCTTGCATTTTTAGAAAGAATTTCAATTGCTAACAATGAAGGGGTTAATACTATTGTAACAATACATTAAGGGGCCTTTATAGTCACAGGGTCTACTATGTTAATGTCTACTGCTGCCTATAAAATACACATAGGATCAAATAGGCTTATGCAATGCAAAAAACAGTGCAATGTTTGATAGACTATGGGATATCCAACCATATTCATTAATTGCATTACTTATTTCTTCTATTCAATGCATGAAAATTTTGATGTCATAAGAAAACAATAATTTCATTGTTTTCATTTATTTATATGTAAAAAATGCTTACTGACAATGAAAGTCTAAGAAACATTTAAGGCATTCAGGAATTTTTTTTTGTAGTGAATGTCCAGAATAAATGTAATTTTTGTTTTATGTATTAGTTTATTACAAACTTCCCAATTTTAGCAACTGCGAAACTTGTTTATGCTTTTTTTTCGACCATGTGACCATAACGGACCCTTAAATTTATTTATATCAAAATAATTGTAAACTAGATGTAAATATTTATTTTTTTAATTTTCTGACGTAATATGTGATAATTTGACCGAAAATAGAATTCTCAGAATTTATACATAAAATAAATTTCACTCATAGAAACTTAAGACTATGCAAAATAAACGTTATAAAGATGTGAATATACTTTTTTGGGGGCCTTTCTTACGGTTCTGTAAAACATTATCATGGCAGATGCAAAATGTTTAAAGCGTGATAGTTGTGTAATAAAAATAGTTGATTTTCTTTCTCTTGTAAAATTATGACATACAATTTTCTTTCGTCACCAAGTTATTATGTAGCTTGACAAAATTACCAAAGTTACCATTCTTGATTGTCTTAATAAGGCTTTTTTTTTTCAAATTTTAATATTAAAATCCATAAAATAGAAAATTCATGTATACATTTCTATTTGTGAAAATAAGTATAGTTAAACATGTACTTTTCATTACAATCTTCAATATTTTCTTATGCAGTCTGGCATTGCATAGTACCCTTTCTGTATTTGTTTGATTGTCTCATAAGCGGCATTTAAATAACTAATAGTCCCACTCTTTTAATTACTAAATACAGGGATCACGAAATGAGGTTTGTAATGTATATCAAAAATACAAACAAGAAATGATATTTCTAAAATATTGTAAACATATTTTCTGTTGATCACAATGTAAAAGTAGTTTTCCGATTTTCTTTGAAATAACATATTCAATAAAATTGTTTCATGTTAACATTTCACAAGATTCTTCTTATGAGAATTATTTTCTCAGCCTTTTACAACAGTCTCAATTCAAAATAATAATTTTTCAGATAAACAGACTCTTGCCCGTATTGTTTTAAATTAAGCACTTTTCTATTGGTGGAATATTTTATTATGACTTATGCACATCAACTAAATAGAATAATTTGTATATTTTGTATAATTTTTACATTTCTGATGAAAATATATATATTTTGGTCAATGTAAGAAATCATATCAATCTGTTTTTAATTGTATAGGAATGTGCACAATTATGTAGAATTGCATACAAAATGACATTACATTGACAATTTATTAGAAGTAATTGGTCTCTTGAATTACTAATTTCAATTGTAAGCAATAATGCTAGAAATCATTGGATTCCAAGTGATAAGTGAGAATATTATGTTTCTTGTATTAAGATAATAAAAATAAAAGTTTTAAAATGGACAATTATTGTTTTTTGTAAATTGTATTAATTCTACTGTAGTTCAAAAAAATCTGAAAAACAGTTAACCATGTAGACCAACCTTAAAAATTCCCACTATGATAATTATAGATATGTTGTTGAGCTCAAAAATTTGAAAGACGCTTGACTTTGAAAGCCATCGTTTAAACTCATTACTATTTTCAAACATAAAGCGTTCAAAATATATTTGCAGTAAGTTAGTTTCGAGCTCAAAAGATAATAATAAGTTATGAGCTCTAGGAGTTCAAAGATCCAGATGTATTTAAAAAATGCTATATTTTTAATATTTGAACTATATCTTTCATACGCGTTAATAAATTTTGATCGGCTTTGCGGCATTTGGCGCAGTTTTTTAAGTAAAAAAAGATACTAAATATCAAATCTACCAAAATATCAATCCATCAAAAATTTCACAAGTTATTTTAAAAAACCCTTATGAATATTTCCCCAATGCCTCTTAAGAAATCAACCGACTTTGATATGATTTAGGTTGAACGATGTTATTTTTTATGGAAAAAAGCTGATAATATATCACAATCTTGATTGGTACAGTATTCTAATGTTTATATAAAAAAAAACCTGAAAATTTTATTTTATAATTTAAAATCTACCACATTAAATTGGTTCAAATTTTCAGAAAGCCAGGTCAAACACTTTCAAATACCATAACCCCCGTTGCGATTTGTAAATTCGTTCAAAGTTCGGAGGTGCATATTCATACTAGGGCGCCATTTATGCGTCCGGAACATCTATTATTTAATATGGTTTTATTGTTTTTCATAATCACCATGATGATCGATTCATGTTGTATGTGCTGTAACCGATTTACATAGCACTTTTTCTATTTTGATTGAGGTATCTCCAAAACGTGCATTTTAAACGCATCAACGGCCTTTTCGCGGCTCGAAAAACGTTGAGCACGTAATTAATTCTTCACGATTGTAAAAAAATAGAAATCGTTGGGTGCCAAATCGGTGTTGTACGACGGATAACCCGTAAATTCGATCTTTTGACCTTCCAAAAACCGAGTTGTTTCGGCCGACGTGCGACAGCTAGCATTATCGTGATGAAAAATCGTTATGCGTTGTCGGCTGTTCTTTCTTATTTCTTCAAAGTCTTCTGGCTAACAAATGATCGTATACCACTCCGAATTAATCGTTTTAGGATTCTCTAGTGGCACAGAAATCACATTTCCATTTTATACCAAAAAATTGCCCATTTTCTTCAAAGTGCTTTTGGCACGAATCGCTTTTGTTGGGTTCGGCTCATCTGAGAACACCCACACCGTTGATTATTGTTTAGTTTCGGAGTTATACGCATAGATCCGAGATTTTTCACCTGTGTAGATATTATAATCAGCTTTTGACGCACCATGATTGTATTTTTTATCGTTTTTTTTTTGCACCAATCGACACGAGCCTGTTTTTGATCAACGCTCCAGTTGTGCGGAATCCAACGGGAACAAATTTTTTACAGCCAAATTTTCATGTAATATCTTGTGTATGCTTGTCATACATATGCTCAAGGACGTCTTTATTTCGCTATATATAACATGACGATTTTGCAATGTTAGTTCCCGCGCAATATCGATATTTTGTGGTACAACAACCGATTTACACAACAACAAACGCCCTTATTTTAAATAGTTCGTGAGCATAGATCGCCCACATTTAAACTCAATAACCAGGAATACACAGTCGTTTTCTCCAAAAGTTAAAGTGTATTGATCGATGCACTGTTTTTGAGTTAGCCCACGCCGAAAATCGTAATAAATCATCGCACAAAAATTTTCACGAGCTACGAGTATATCCATGATTATAAAAACACGCAATATTCAAAATGACGCTACAATGGTAAAACTATAAATAGTTACATGAAACACAATGTATTCTACAGCCAAGGAGATCCATTTTAATGCTGTAATTACTTTTTAAATATTTTTCTGTATGTGGCCAGTTCTGGATACATAAATAGCAGCCCTCGTACAGATTGGAAATGGTGTAAATGGATTTTTAAGACCCTAAAACGGCATGATTTGATAAATACACCATTTTCAAAATTGAAACAAAACAGTAGCTTCCCAATTTTTGAATTTTTTGAAAAGCGAGAAGTTACTAAAAATGTGGTCAATTGTCACTGGTAGGTAAATATCAGTTGTGTTAGAATCCTATTCTCAACAATAATTAAATGTAGAAGTTTAAATGTTTGATCGTCTTTCATATTCAAACTGCCGAAAAAAATTTCATGAAACTTGGATAATATATTATCTAAGTTTCATGAAAGATAGTATATTATACATTACATTACATTACTTAGATAATATGTTATACATTAGCACAATATTTTTGTCCCTGTAATATACGCGCAATGGTTGTTATTAATTCATGCACGCGACACCACAGGTCGCAAAATGGATATAATAAACAATTGTGATCTTAATTGAGATTGAAATCGAGAAGGGATAGGGATCGTAGTCGAAAGCGGGACTGTAATCGTAGTCGAGACCGAGAGTGGGAGCTTGATAGGAGTCGAGAGAAGGACCGAGACCGAGATCGAAACCCACAATAAAACTAAAGGAGACATTTCACATATGTATGGGGCTCCGGCCTGCACCTTGTACATAACTAATTTAAAAATGCAATTGACGAACTAGTGTTTTGACTATCACTCATAATCCTTGATTTTGACTATTTGGCGTATTTGATCTTAGTTTTTTTTTGTACAAAGCTATTGAATACATATTTATTGGCGATATAGTCCTATTATTATTATAAATACGGAAGTTTATATGTTTGGATGTTTGTTACTCAATCACGCTTCATCAGCTGGACAGAATTATCTGAAACTGTACAGTAATATATTTTATGTATCAGAATAGGTTACGATTTATTAAGACAGTAATTTTGCTCGCTTTTTTGCTTACCTGATTGTAGAACGAATTATTTGCTTATGCCGACTGTTTATTGGTAGCATAATGTTCAAGAAAACTTCGAGTTTAGCATTGGTTCGGGATCAGAATCGTGAACTGTACTGGGATTAGAATCAAGACCGTAAGTGAGATCCTTTTATAATTGAAAAATTGGTGGCATTACTTGTGTTTTCGGTGTAAGTGTATGGGTTTTTCTGATATGAAATTGAGAACGGAAATCGTAAATTAATTGGGCGTGATAAGATTATTCCGCTATTATTTTGTTATTCAATCATTTCTTATGGTGCATTTAAGGTTTGATTGATTGTTAACAAATTTCGGAACGAACATATAAAAATAATGGTTTTGTGTAAAAAAATATTTAGAAAAATGTAATTTTATTATTTTCAATGATCTGTGAATAGGTTTTTATTTGTAAGATATGTACAAAGTGCAGGCCGGATACGAAATACCTCTTAACCTTTAAAATAGAGAGTCATCGAAATAGGGCATAGAATTATAACGTCGAACAAATTTACGTTCATTCGTGGCACATAACAAATGTAAATGAGGATATAAGACATATTTTTGAACCACATAAATCTCTTATAAAGGACCTTATTATTATCTTTTTTAGATGTAATTTCGAAAACTGTTATTTCTTAACCGAAGAGAAAGAATGAAGACACTCGTTGACGAAAGAAAGAGAATGAATAAGGACACATAGCGAACGTCTGTACGGCGGCGAAGCTAATATCGTGTGTCACGCCTACTACGAGACCAATATCGTTTGGTGATATTGTTTATGTAGAAATATTTCTATGCTTTTCTATTTCGATGTGGAGAGCACAATCGGGATTAAATTTGATAGCAAAATGAGGTGATAGAAAAGGTGAAAAACAGGTTGAATTCATTTTATGTGTACGCGGTGAAGCTCTGTGCAAAAGATAGTGTTTCGTCTAAAGGACAACTATAAAAATTTGTAAAACTGAAGTTAATGCAGATAAACATATTTTTATGTATCGACTCATTAAAATAATAAAGTTCTCAGGGATTTATTTTTCTTTGTTTCATTTTCTGTATTATCTGGCTACGTCTGAAACTTTTGAGAAAATAAAATTACAAGGGTCAGTGTTAAATTTTAATTTAATATGTAAGAGCGAACTGGACATACCTACCTATTTGATTTGATATTCAGTATAATCTTATTCTTGGATAAAATTGTGCTGAGCCTCCATAGTTTTCATAGTTGCTACGGCACAATATAATGAGATAGATGCTCGAAGTAAAAATTAATTCTGAATAATGGAAATAAAAATCGTTTCCAAATTAGATAAATAGTCTTAGTATTGATTTTTTTTCAATATTTTTCCATTTTTATGATTCCTTATAGGTACCCGATGAAGGGAATCGAACCCATATATGATCACTATCGGCTCTATATGTCTTTACCCATTTTCTTCTAAAAATGTACTGGACCAAAAAGTATTGGTTTGGTTAGATATATAGACTCAATTACGGGTGCATATCGTAAATAAATGGATTTTAACTTTAGAAATAAATTTTGAAAGCAAGTCAGGTAGGTAAAAAAGCTTTCGTGAAGTGCTTCATGTAACAAAAAATTAACGCATTTATGATTTTTTTTATACGGTTAAAGAAACTATTTTTCATAATTTTATGATGTATTGTTTTCAAAAATATTTAAAAAAATATGAATCGGCTAAGGACCCTCGCTCATGATCTCGCTCACTTTTTTTCTTTGAGGAACAATGTACTTACTTCTGTTATGCTATTGCATGAAAACTTTTGCAGCTTCACCAAATAAACCGAATGAATGTACAAAAACTAAATAATTTGATACTATACTTCCGCTACTTAATCATTCGTGTGGTTTTAAATCTGCTGATTGCAGTTACTTTAGAAGGCGTCGATAATAATATCAGATGGTTTTCATTATCGGTTTATGTTTGTCATAACACTAATACACTAATAATATATATGATTTAGGCATTGCCGGTCATTTTGTAATGGACAACCATTGATAAAATTAAAGCGAAAATAGCAAATTTTAAACAACTGTGGGTAAATTTTGCGAAAATATGTCTGTTACGTAGTTTGACGTAAGTACGTTACATACCTATACAATGAATTTAGACGCGCAGAGAAGCAACGACCCGCCATGGCCGCGCTCAGCACGCCAGTCCGCTGTATTGTATACGATTTCAACGCGAGAGACCCGTAAATTATGTTGTATTATCCATTACTTTGTAGTTTGTTTATGATAATTTCCAGGTTTTCTATTCGTCATTCACAGATGAATGAATGGAAATTCCCAATATAATTTACGGACATTAAAAAATACGAATAGACAAAGAATGTAGCAGACGAAATATAGAGTAGTATAGGAAATCGTACGAGGAAAACGCGTCTTAATATCTGAGACGTAAATATCTTTTATTTTCGCAAGGACAATGTATTGTGTTCATCTCATCGATGGTCCGTCTTTAATATTAGCGTCATTATAATTAGAACCCAAAATAAATGTAGTAACTCGTGTTACTACATAGGATCGTTCCTATTAATATTATAGAGGTGAAAGTTTGTATGTTTGTTTGTTACTGAACAGAATTATCTGAAACTGTACAGTAATATATAGTCTATACATTAGAATGGCATATAGACTATAATTTACAAATATACTATTGCTCGCGACTTTGGTTGTGTGATCGTAGAATGAATAGTTTACCAATGCCGATTGGTAATTAGTAACAAAAATGTTCAAGAGAGATTCAAGTTCAATACCGGTTCGGCGTCACAGTCGCGAGCCTCAGAATCAAGGGCGTAAGTAAGATCGTTTCATAACAAAAACATTTGCGGCATTACGTGTGGTTTCAGTGTAAGAATGTGGGTATGTCTGGTATGGAATCGAGATTGGGATAATGGTTGTTAACGTCATCGATCGATATAAAAGATGAAAGAATTGGTTGTATTTCCTCGCAACCGAAGTTGCGGATAAACTACGTATATTTCGGTAAGAAAGAGAATCTAGATCGGTGACCGAATTAGAATAAAAAACGGAGTCAGAACCGAAACCGAAAGCAGGGATAATATCGAATCATGGTTAACCGAGTGATCGATCGATGTAAATAATGAAAGATTCGGATATACATACGGGTGGAGACGCGAACAAAAGCCAGTATCAAATAAATTAAAAACCGAATCTTATTACAGCCGAATTAAAATCTAAAAAAAATATATTAAAATCTCTAACTGTTTATATAGCACATCGCACGAAACTGCCGCTCTTAATTTACATGCGAATTATGCGATGCGCAAGTACAACGCTCCCCATTTTTTATATAAGGGGTGCTTCCAGAGAGAACGATTTTGTGTTTTGATGACAGAACCTATCTCATCTCGTCGTCTCGTCGGGTGAATTTCTCAATAACGAAACTACAAAGAATCCTCAACTTACTATCAGAATTGCTAGACAACTGGTGAGTGGCCGTGAACGTAGGAAATAAGGCCGCGCTGCTGTCCAGCCAACAGATCGTTATGCCGGCGAAGCTCGCACTCCAAGGGCAGAAGGTAAAATGGTAGACAAGAATTCGATACCTGGGTATGGACATGCGGCTCATCTAAAACGATTTGCAGTTTTATGAACTTAAGCTTTTGGTTAAAAGAAAATTATATGGCAAAGGATATTATACCGTATTCGAACATAATAATGAAAAAACCCATGGCTTGGAACTACTCGACTATAAGATTGCTTCATGTTATTTTTAAGTGTTTTAATTATGCCAATGTCAAAAATAATTCGTTGATGACGTATTTCGAGTCTAAACCTAACCAAATAAAAATATTATTGATTTGATTCGATTTGACCGCTCTCTAAGCATATCTGGAACATTTTTATCCACTAAAGCAGAGCTGCACAAGCTATGTTGTAATAAGTAAATCAAAACTGCCACTCCGTTTTAAGCTCACTTCATACAAAGACTACATTCGTTCTTGGTTCATCTACACTGGATTGGTGGGTATCCGTTGTGATCGATATTCCAGCATCGAAGAGTTCATACCCAGCAGAATATTGTTCACAATCACAGGAGCGACGCTATATCTCCAAAAGAACCTATTTCAACTTAATCACACGTGACCTGCACAAGGAGACCGTCAAAAAATTTGTCTGATCGCTGACAAGTCAGTTATTCGGTTGTTTTGGATTGCATAAATTATAATTCTTTCTTCATAACATCGCACCACAGCTCGAAAGGTTACTACGAGGCCGGCCGCTCTCACTCAAATATTTACCATTGCCGTATTTCCCATATGAGTAAACCTAGAAACGTCTTCAAAGCTGACGGGTCGACAGAGTAAAACGCGGCTATCTGACCCCAAGGATTTGACAGGGTCATGTCCCTGACGAAAAAATGTCCGACCATGACGAAGGTACAGTACAACCCACGAAACTCTGCCGCTGTAAACTTAGTCACGAAACCGTCACAATGGCGTGAAATAGGAACGCGGTGTAGAAGAAGAAGGAAGGGTTGGGGAGCGCTGAACCTGCGCATTACATAATTCGTAGGCAATTCAGAGCGGCATAGTTTCGTGCTCTCAACAATATAAAGAAATATGAGAGCACCACGCTGTCGCCGCAGCGCGGCCCTCTTTTTACAACGGTGCGGCTCATTTTTGTACCAGAAAATTAAATACGGGCAATTTTAATTATTTTTGGCCAAAATAAAGAAACAGAAAATAGTATAAGTTGCATGCACTTGCACCTGCACTTGCACTTACATTCGTAAGTCAACGAGAGTGACATCATTATAGCTGCAATACAGAGAACAGTATCTCCGAAGAAAGCTTTGCTCGTCAATGGTTACTAGTGCTCAATGGTATTATTTTGAAGAGCAAGAGACGATGTGGTTCCCGTACTGTGTAAAATATTTGTTGATCGTACTCTCGTATGAGATATAAAGTGTAAATTAGTTCGCTAAAAACACAACAGGGGGCCGTGATACATTGGTTTTTTTATCATAATACTAGAGCTTTTCAAATCTAGAGTAGGTTTTTAACTTTCTGCTATGTCTTCGGACAGAGGGACACACGAGTGATTCTGTATCCTTTTAATTTGGACTATCCAAACCCTAAAAAAGGTTTAAAGACAGCAATAAACAACTAAAAGTATTCACGTATGAAATAAAATAATTGCTATGACATATAAATTCTTGAATATTGTGTGAATACACAATGTCGAGTGAAATAAAAATACAATGACAAAGATCAGTGACTAATTTTTAAATTTTATTCTCTAATGGTATGTTGATCACTAACGAATCAAAATTCCTTGGTCAACAAAAAGTGAAATATCGTAAAACTTTAGATCCATCGTTGTGTAATATATTTGCACTGTGACAGATATTTCCGTTCGTGACTTATCGCGAAAAAAAAAACAACGTACGTTTCGCAATTATCTGAACGTCACACGTTCCTATACTTTTTATGACAAAGTCAACTGATAAGAAAATAACTATCACATCCTACGAACTGCTACACTTGATTGCCAATTCTCGTGACTAATGAATGATTCGACTTCTGGAAATACACTTAAATGTAACTAATGTTATGTGACCTTATGGTCCAGTAACCATGTCATTTTAAGACTATTATAATTTTATGCCGAAGAAATGAGTAATTCTTTTCCGATGCCAAAAGAAAACTTATTACGTGTAATTATAATATGAAATATGCGCGTTTTAAGTTGTACTTCTTTGATATAATATATAAAAAAAGTATGGGAAATAAAGAAATGCACGTCTCATAATGTTCATTTAATTTTTGATATAAAACAAGAAAAACAATTAGAAAGTGTGATGTAGAATATATTATTACAATTATTACAACCCGACCTCTGAAACAGGTGACTAACTAAGGAATACATTTATTTACTACTAGAGGTCGCTACCAAAATTTACAATTTTTTTTTCCGATTCGTAGAACGGACTCTCATCTCTAAAATTGTATTTTTGTTATTTATAATTTAACGATACCGAATTAGACAACTATTTTCAATGGAAAACTACTTACTGCAATTCTAGAGCTAACAAAAAAAGGCCATATTGATATACTTTTCCCAAGCGATCGTGTTGGTAAGTTTCATACAACGAAGCTTCGAATTATAAGTCATGCAATAGCTTTACTTGAAATGTAAATAATCAACGGAAATAAACTATCAGATCATTAATACTATGGTTGATAAAACCTTAATCAATTGAATAATAAAACTTTTAAAATTATAATTTATGATCCTGTACAGTTTAGTAAAAAAAATCTTTTTATCTAAAATTATTATTGTGATTAGTTTAATTATCAAAATGACTATGCGAAATAGGAATAAGTCATCACGGTTGATAACCCTCTAGTGATCGAGGACATGATCCATCGCCAGAACAACTCGTATACAACGTTTGAAGTCCATACTATTCACCATTAAAGAATTCCTTTGTACCTCCGTTGTATTTGTACTTGTACCAACTTGTACTAATTAGAATTTCACCATAAGAAGATACCGTCACAGTTGCATCATCTTCTGGTGTACGAGGACATGATCCATCATCAAATCAAATCGTAGGCATAGTTTTAAGTGTTCACCGTTGAAGATTTCCTCCTGTAGAGCAACTCTTCATTATTCAAACACCCCACGCTAAACCCAAAATTTCACTCCCATAATAAGTATATAACATTCAAGAAAATTAAATGCAAAGGTAGTACAAGTAGATATAGTTAAATGACATATCTGTGAAGCGTTATATCTCATATCTAACAATTTTATCATTACTGTTCTTAGTAACACACACGTATGTACACAATAAATGGGTAATTTTGTCTGTTGAATGAATTGTCTTCTATTATATTCGACATTAGTTAATATTCTACGTACATATGTGTATCGATGAGCAACTTTTATAAAAGATATAACAAGTCGATAAATACAATTTGCATTAATAAAACAGACAAAAATGAAATTTGAAGTCATCAAGATAGGTGTCAAGCAAATCAAGAAGTAGAGTTTTCTATTCGTACAGATCCGATAATTCTCAAAAGGATATAGAATAATAAGAACAAAGATTAAAAAAAATAGAATTATAATGAGATTTATTTATAGGTAATTTGAAGCTTACACAGAAAAAAAAGAATATATTATTTATTTAGTGCATATGGCCTTTACAACAAAGAAAGCTATCATAGAATCATAAAATAGAATATATTCTATGACATAGAATAGAATGATAATTTGCTATTTTATCATAAACTTACTCTATTTTAGATAACGTTTACAATTTAATTATTCAAAGTGATTAAATATATCATACTAAATAGTTACAAAAAGCCATTTCCTAAAGAAATACGGCAATAGTTCTTTGATACTTAGTAATACATAAACAGAGTTATACATCTTATGTAGGTGTTATTAATTTCATAGATATTATAAAGATAAAATTGATCATTAAATGAATAAATAAAAATGACAATAAAGAAATTAATGTAATTCTTGGTCCTGTTTCAGTATAACATTTTTATTTAAAGCTTTTCAGTAATGTAACTTTAAAAAATAGTTATTGAAAAATACGAGCATGACCGCACAGAAACCATAAATGTATACAAAACATGACAACGAAAATGCGAATAAAGATTTTGTTATTAAAATACTTCCATTGCATCTCTTCCGCATAATATTAAAAAATTGGTAGTTGGTTCGTTCGCTTTAGTAATTCTAAATATGTCCACCGCCGAACGCCACTCGAGATCTCTCCTTCAGCCAGCGGATGTCGATTTTGCGAGCTATGCGACCTGCCCGTTGCCAAATCGGTTTGCTGATGTAAGTTATACTTGTGGTCTAAGTGCTCTACTTGACTGCGTAAGTTAAATTTGTGCTCAAATTATTTTAACAATTTCCCCAATTAGAATTTTATTTAACACAGTAATGCTGAGTGTAGCTCCACGTTGCAAGTGAACGTATTCTAAGTTTTCTTGCAACACCAACGATAAGATGTCCAAGGATTTTATCATCAGTTATTCAGCTATGAAGTTAGAAAACGGCGCGTAAAAGTTTCTGAAAGCTTTTTTCGAGATTCATCAAATCAAATCAAGGAATTCGGCTCATGATCCCTTTATCGAAGTTGAATCGCCTAATCCTTTGTTTAAAATTAGTTCCTGTCAACCTATTTGCCACCAACTTCGATAGTAAAGATCATAAGAATCACCGAAGTGATTAAGCTATTCTTCAACCCTCCTTATTGGAAAGTAAACACGTACAGCTAATTAATAATTATTATAATACATAAATTAGTCGAAGGCTAATAGGGAAAAATGGAATGTTCTATTACACAAACTTGACTCACTGGTCGACCTACGAAATTCATTTTGCGCCGTATCCTTTCATGTATTCTATTGCTGCATTAAGTTTGTTTTCCAAACATGACATTAATTTAGATTATCTCTTTTAAAGGCTTCCATTACCTATGAGTTAATTTTTTGAAAGCAAATCATCCGGAACATTATACCGAGAAACGGCCCACTAAGCACAGCCATCAACGTCAACGCGCCCACGTTTTGTCATGCAAAAATGATAGCACGCTCACTACGTATGTTTTATGAATTTTCAGTCGTATTACTGCTGCTTAGTCACCTCTGTTGACAAGCCTCACCTCGTGTATAAAGGTAAGCGGTAACAATACCCATTCAGTAGCGATTCTGACCCGACAGTGCGATGGCTCCTAGTGTGGTTGTTGTCGTTGTTGCTGTCGCTATCACGTTGGTCGCACAATGCCAAAGTTAGTTTTCAATTATTTAACATTTTTATTATTTATATAAATTGGGATATAAACAATATTTATAAAGTAGTATTAATCATAAATTGATTTCAGTAACAGTATTGATGTTGTGATATATATATTTGTGCATTTTGTCGTATAAAAAAGGGGGAAAGAACTCACTAATACACTTAGGATATATTAATTTTGTCGTATCTATCTAATGATTTTTTTTATATGAATAAATTTTTTTGATTATTGTTTTGTCAGTTATGTTAAATACTCCTATTCATTTTTCATCTTTATATATAGCTATTCCCATTGTGATTTGAGTTTATTACAATTATTATCTTAATTAGACCATAGATGAAAAAATCATATTTCAATGATAAACTTCAAGAATTTAAGAACATATTCAGGATTTACGTGGATCATATAACGAAATATTTCAAATGTAGTTCACGAAAACTTTAAAACAGTTGGGTTAAGCCCTAACTATTTACGGTAAGACTTCAGTTTTATGGCACATTTCAAAATTACCAGTCAATCTTTGAGACTAATCGTTTCAGGTATCACTACACGGACTACACCTAATTTTTCGGTATCATGAAAAAATTTAAAGCCTAAAAATGAATGGAATAACTTTTATTTACGGTATCTAATTGTAAATTTTAAGATTGTAATTTCCAATAAAAATCCATAACAGTTTTAGGAATGATCTGTTTGTTCATGAAATGCCGTCATTTTTTTTTTTCTAGAGATTTTAAATAAACTTATAAAAAGACTACGTGCACAGTGATTATTATAAAGAATTTCATTTAATTATTAACAATTATTCCGTTTAGCAAATGTAATCTCCTATATGATGTAATCAGATTCACCATCGATGCAAATTCAACTCTCATATAATCCATTTTCTTATAGTTTGTTTGCAGTAAGAAAAAATATTTCTGAATGACAGCGTCCATCAACAGTAAAATTATTGTAACATCATATCACAAAACATGTAGCTATAGTATAGGAAGCATAGCTAACAAATCCATTTTTTAATATTTACAATAAAAATGCCCTAGTCGGAATTACTAATATACTAATTGGATTACTAGAAATACAGCATTTGGTTCTGAGGAAATGCAGTGGATATTCATACATAGTTTAGGTAACTTAAACAAAAACTGAAAAATCAAAGTAGTGCTGTTTAAGTTAAACTTATTATAAAGTATTGAAATTTTTAAAACTTTTATGGCGGGATCTTGTTAAACATGTAAGTCAAGAACATACAAGAAGAGCTCTACGAAGCCAATTAATTTTATTTCAATTATTTAATAATTTTATTTTCATGTACAAGGGAGACAAAAGTTGGAGAAAATTTTGTTAATCAACAATTGTCTAAGTTGTTATAAAATTAACCAGAAGTTAAATTTCTAACGGAAATAAAAATTTTGAAGTGTTCTGAATGTACCGCAATTTATTTAATTTTTTTAATTTGTATTTAATACCTCAAAAAAGTTATTTAGTATGACATATTCGATATGACGCCGCACGCGCTACCTTAAAATGCCGCGCAGAGGCCGATTTTCAGCATTAAATTAAAATTATAAATAATAGAGGTAGACTTACGAAAGCTAAAGGTTTTTATAAGAAATTTTCTATTGTTTAAGGAACTTTTTTTTCAAATTTCTTAAATATTAATAGTTTACGAGATATCGGCGAAAAACGTAATACCTTTTTTTTCGTATTTAATTGTTTATAACTTTTGCATTTTTTTATATGCTAATAAACGCTTTCAATACATTTTTCTATACATTAGGCCGGATAGAATAAGCTATTGCACGTATTTTTGGGACCAGTGTCTCTATTTTTCACCATTTTCAATTTGTTACTTAGATTAACAATTAGTTTCTGCTTCATGCCCCCTTTCAGCTGCGAAAGCGAGCCATATGGGAGATTTACAAACTTAGATATTAAATAAATCCCAAAACTAAGTTTAACAATACATGAATCTTAACTCTGGCATCTCTGTTTAGACAAGAAAATACATTTGCGATGAAAAATGTGAATGCATAGAAAAACAGTGATGTTCACGAATCGGATTACTAGAAACAAAAAACCATGTTTACATTTTAATTGCTATGGGTGTATGTACAATTACATAATTATACAAATCTTATGCTCATATAAATTTAAGCACTTCATTAAACAAATAAATGGTAAAAAAAAGATAATATACTATTTCATAATATTTAGAAATCAGTCAAGAGAAAATACGGCTGGAATTGATCAACAGAAAGAGTGTGATTTCCCATCACGATAACGCCAGACGACATACATTTTTAACAACCCAACAAATATTAAAACAATTTGGTTGGGAAGTGTTAATGTATCCACCGTATAGCCCTGACCTTACACCCTCAGATTTTCACCTGTTTTATTCTCTTCAGGATTTCTTAAGTAGTGTTAGGTTAACATCAAGAATAGAGTGTCAAAACTACTCGTAGTTTTTTGATTTGGCTCAAAATTTCTACAGCAATGGAACTATGTCATTATCTGCAAAATGGCAACAATTTGTTGAACAATATACATATATATATATATTTTTTTTTTATGGAAAACTTTAGAAAAAAATTTTTAAAACTATATTTTTTTTGAAAGGATGATGAATATTTTCAAAATTCATGACGTAAATGGATAAATTTAAAATATCCATGAAAAAACTATTAAAATCACTACGCATTGGGATTCAAATGCAAATATCTTCTAAAAGTTAGAGTAATCGATTAACCACAAAAGACCTTTTTTGTAGAGCATTAAATTTACAATAAAAACTATCGATACTTATTTGACAATATATGTTTTTCAGTAGATAATTTACAAAATAATAAAAATAGTTATTTTTTTTTAATTCTTCAACCTTTGGCCTTAAATATCTTTTAAATGATTAGATTTAGATTAATCAAAACAGTGTAAGAGACCTTTTTTATAGAGCATCCAATTTCCTATAGAAATCAGAGATAAAACTAATTCAACGATCTATCAATGATGAGATGCACATTTTTATATAAGACTGAATTGAAAATGGAAAACCATGATAGGATGGACTTCCCGATAATATTAAGAGCTCATATTTGGTAAGTACTTTTTAAAGGTACCAGGCAACTAGTTTTTGTGTGTCAGATCAAAAAATTAATCATATATTTTTTTTAACTACCTTAATATATATGTCATATCATAATTAAATGTAAATAGTACGATGAACAATTGTCACACATTTTTTTGTAAATATTCGAAAAATTTTTTTCCTCGACCTTATATACAAATTGATCGATGTGGGTAGGGATTATATGGGATGAATTTTTTAATAAGTATTTCTATACACATACATTTTCCACTGACGTATAGCTAAATATTCAAGAAAATGAATTAAAACTTATCATATTTTATTAACAAAAAGGTCGAGGCAAGATTTTTGAACGAAGTTCCTTAACGCGACTTGCGGTAGCAGTTGATTGGTGGAAATCGTAATATGACGAAAAAGCGTTATGCCCCACCCATACAACTCTCTCTGTCTTAGAATTTATTAATGATTATTTTTTATATAATTTATAATTCAATATTCTCATTAATTTTTTTTATAAATGAATAGTTTACCTTAAATATAAAATGATGCTTTTTACTTTTATTCTTTACTTTGCATTCATATTGTAAAAAACTTCGTTCCTGATGGGGTCCTCCGACCACACATTCAGTTTTTTTTTTTTTACAATTAAAAACTAATAATAATAACGCACTACAAAATACTTCAATGAAATGTCATAAAACTGGTAAACTAAACTTCGCTTGACTTCACAGGTGTTGAATCAAATAAATAATTTTATGTAAAATAAAATAGAGAACAATTTAAATATAAATAGATTTCCAAAAATGTATTCATCGTTTTGTTTTTGCCTCAATTCTTGAAAATCGAGCCCTTAAGATCAAGTATCGTAATCTTTTCTGATATTAGATTTGTATATCTACACAAACCGTATTTACTTTATTAAAGCATAGCTATGCAGCATCATATCGTATAACATAGAATATAGAGACAAAGCGGCATGAAGTGGGATCGTCCATAAGGAAAAGTCCCAACAGTATGTACGTAAAATTAAAATAATAGAATCACCGATTTAACTCTGAAAAGTCATCGAACTCAAAAGACACCTGCTATTGAACGTGGTTTCGACTTAGTCATACTATTAAAAGCATTTCAATGCCCACTTCAGTCTCAATGTGTAAAAGCAAAGTATGAGTTATACTCACTGTATTGTTTCACTTAATTGAATTACAATGATATTTATTGAAAATTGTATTCCTTGAAGCCATCGAATGAATCATTGCGCATTATTCAACCGATTCAATTGTGTATAATTTATTTTGTGGGTAAAAGAGATTGTGTCAAGTCTGTTAAATATTTTTTTTTTGGAATTACTCGGTCTTCTAATATATTACAGACTAAGGTATTTAAGTTGAAATAAAACGTTTAATTAGTTATTTATTAAATAATCTTCTTGGAATAATAAAAATAAATGAATATCAAATATCAAAGATAGACACTCCACAATCCCACTCCATGATTTAATGTCTGAAACAGAAATGTTTTACCTAGGCCATAGTGTTGAGGACTTAGTAAAATTCAATTTGACTTAAGTAAGAAGGAAGTAAAATATCCATGAAAAACAAAAAAACATAAGTTACTAGTCATTAACGATTCACTTGGTAAGGGAAAATAAAAATTTAACAGTGAATTTGTGATTTAACCCTTAGTAATAACCGATTACCACTTCTTGATTTTTTTATGCAATGGTATCTATTATTAGTATTTTTTTATGTAATATTATTTATGTAATGTACATTAAAATGTATATACCGTTGTGTATGGCTTGAATCTCCTTATTATAATTCCATCGACATAGATCATATGCGACCGTATTTTTTTAATTTATCTATAGCTAATATATATGTGTGATATATATTGACCTCAAAGTTACAAAGTCATAAAATATGATAAGAATAAGTAATAAGGGCGTAAACAAATTTCATTTCATCTTAAATAATTTATTCTAATCTGGGAGTAAAAAAATTTTATACTAGTCCAAATTATTGTGGAATACATAGATATCATTCGGTGATTTCATAGAATTTATAGAAAACTAACTCTCTTTTAGCATACTAGAATTTAAAACGCAGTAAATTTTGACTTAACAGATATTTTAATAATAAATAAATTCAGAATACCTCATATATGAATAAGGGTGATTTTCCCACTGATTCAAATCCAACCTAAAAAATACAATTATTTATCTTTAACAGTGAGACATAATAGTCATAAACGTCGTCGGTGATAGAGCAAGCCAATAAGATTTGCTACTTAGAAATTTGCGAGAATAATTTTAATTTAATTTCGAATTTTAAATGAAAATATATCCACTTATATTTAGCTTTTTCTTTTCTACTGTTCTTTCTTTATTTTCAGACGTAGTCAAATGCCCCATTTTTTCGAATGTCAGTCGTGTTTCAAAAATCAGCCGATTTCCGCACTACTCGCTATATAATGATTGTACCATAATGTATTAGAGACTTTTTCGATTTCGCAGTGACGAAGTTGAGCTGCGAACAGGTGCAGCGGCTGGTGGAGGGGCACAACTCGCGGCGGTTGCGGATCGCGCAGGGGGACGTCCCCGGGCAACCCGCCGCCACCGACATGACCACCATGGTGAGCGATTATCATCGTCCACTGCCACAGACCTGGGAGGGTTGTGATTTGTACGCTTGTTGGGTTTCTGTACCCTAAAGGTGCCAAAGGGACCCTAGGAATAAGAGTTCGCTGTCTGTCTGTCCGTCTGTTGTCCGTCACAGGACTAAATCTTTAGAATTGCACAGTTAAAATGCTGACAGAGTGTGTACAATAATACACAATGGACGGTATAACAACAAAGAATAATTATTAAATGGAAATACGAAAAACGTGGTTTTTCGGCTTATTTTGTTAGATCTTAATTTAAGTTATAGTTTTCACTAACTATTTAAATTTAAAAAATAGTATTTTTTATTTTACACTTGGCCGGTATTCTCTAAATGCATATATATATATATATATATATATATATATATATATGTGTGTGTGTGTATATATAATACAGGTTTTTGATTGAAATAATAATGTAATAAAAAACGAATGTGGGACAACACAAAAGAATTTTTTTGTTTGTTTTTATGTGCACATCACAAAAATATCGTCGAAGAGAATTCTATAGATAATTTTATATTTGTGCAATACGTCATTTGATGCCAGCTACACATAAAAGTGCTAGGAGCTTTTTGCTTTGCGAGCATGGGCGGGCCACCGAAATAACTTTGTCTGTATGCAGCTGCAGCTAAAGCTATAGAATATAGTTTTTATTGGCGCATGTGCAATACTCAGTCACGCCCGATATCAAAAGCATATCAAATTCTATCGTATGGAGTGTCTAGACGTGGTCAAATTATTTCCACAACCATGTCAATCGATTTCGTTTACAGTTATCGATGTAATATTGACCACAGGTACTAACTATACCATCACTAATGATGGCTAACAGAAAGAAAGGTTAGCCAATGATCACATTACATAATTACAATTAATAATACACATGGTAAGTTTTTAGGTTAAAGAAAGATTTATTACCACATAAAGTTTTGTCATAATCGATTCAGTGGCTATAGTGATGCTGGATGAGATAGAAAGTATTGAAATTTTATTATCATGTATTGTAGTGATTACGCGCCCATAGACGTTTGTGCACGCGCACACAAAACGTCTATTTTATCCTGTAAAAACTGTAATAAATAATCTAAACTTATCCAATACACTTTATCAATACTCCTAGCTATTTTTTGTAAGCACTATACAAATTCTATAGTGACTAATTGTTATAATTACATTAAATACATTTAAACTACAATATATAAATTTACATATATTTTTTTGGAATTACTCGGTCTTCTAATATATTACAGACTAAGCTATTAAACTTGAAATAAAAAGTTTTAATTAGTTCTCTATTAAATAATCCTCTTGGAATAATAAAAATAATTGAATATCAAATATCAAAGATAGTCGGTCAGTTATCAAGCAGTAATTGCTATATTTTAAACTAGTGTTAACTTGGATGTAGTCTTTTTTGTTCATTCTACAAAGAATGTATACAAATACATTTTTCTAGAACCAGAAAGGAAGTGAATAAATTACATTTGTTTCAGATTTGGGACGAAGAATTGGCAATGAAGGCGTCCCGCTGGGCCAGACGAGGCCAGTTCAACCACAACCCCGACAGGACTATCGGTCGGTACCTCATGGGCTGAAATTTATTTAAAACTGAATTTGCATGCTATATTTATTTTTATATTATAATAAGGTGAAAATTTAAAGTGTTTTATTCAGCCGCTTAACGCGGCCAAATGGACAGACAGACACTATACTGTATAATTTGTATAGATTAAAAAAATAACGCTTCTATTAACTATACAACACATGTTGGATAAGTCGATATTTTAATAGCAACATATGTCACTATAGAGTTTGCAGGAAGTACTCAGAGGGTTTATCCGTCCTGAACAAAAATTAATGTTGCTCTGGAAAAACGTAACGTATGGATCCTTAAAATAATAGAATATTTGTAAAGAATATACATTATCTAATAAAGTACATATATAGTTACAGTACAATGTAATTACAATTGAGTACGGCACGTTCGTGATAAGCGAGTGGTAATTAAGTACTTAAATGCTTAGAACCGTCGTTCACTGTCACGAATAATGGAAGATATTATTTTACCGTTCTTTTTATGTCCGTTCTAGAGTAATATGTTTCTTCTAGCAGTAGCTGCGTCGTAACATTGAATAAAACGAATTAATGAATTCTTAGTTGCAAAAATAATATCGTTTATTTAGTTTATTCTGTTTTTTATTTTATTTCACATCGCGTTATGTCTTATCAAATGTATGTTACGAGTAAAATTCTATGAAATTTCTTTTGATGTGTACGTTATCATTCAATGCAAATTGGTTTTCATTTGAAAAAAAAAATAATCTATACTTTAATATTTTCCAGTTTAATTGGCTCAAAATTACTGAGCTGTTTTTGGCATCTATTATTAGAAAAGTTCTGAAAATACGTCATTACATAACAACTCTGTTTCAAAAGGAAACAATAGCTTTACTGATTCTCGAGGAATTTTCAATTTTCATAGCTGTAGATAGGTCAGATAAATGAAATTATTATTATAGGGCCTTCCATGGATCGACGTGTATCAATAGTGTATTAATTCTTTTCTCCACAATGAATAACATTATCTACTATTAACCAAAAAAATTTCGTGAAAATATAACATGTAAAATTTTAAATTCACCCGGGTGTAATTGATTACTTATTTAGATTGTTTGTTTTTTATTCAAATATACCTATTACAAAATACGTAACAATAACTAATAATATAGATTTCATTGACGTAGATTCATAACGTTCTCTTCGAAATTCACTTTATCGAAATCGAACTTCGCTGTATTCAAAAGGGAAAATAAATTTCAGATTCAGGTCGATTCGAAACTGGTGAAAATCTGTACATCTACCGCACTACAGACGAAAGTTACGAATTGGACGTAGACCAAGCTCTTGAGGATTGGTTTGACGAATACAAGGACTTCGAATATGGCCCAATGACTTCTGACGAATTTTCGGATCCTGATCGGCAGATAGGACATTACACGCAGGTACTGGATCAGAATTTAAGCGATACGAAAAAAATGTAATAAAATAGATAAAACAATGTAAATTATTAAACAGGATGTCCAACTTTTATCCTGTTTTCTTGTATTAATATCAATTTCTCTCAATTTATCAATCTCAAATTAACTGTATTGATAATCCATTCACAGAAACATAGATAATGTTTGTTAAATTTACATATTTTTTAAAAGTCTGCTTGTTCTGTATTTAAATACATTCTGTAATATTAATGTATAGTACTGCGACACATTACAACTATACTTGTCATTGATTTGAAAATTGGCATATTATAGATTAATATGAGAGGTCTCTAACGTGAATCTAAAACATTTTCAGATGGTATGGTCGAACAGCACGTTCGTGGGATGCGGCATGTCGCAAACTCGCAAGTCCGGCTCCACTCAGTTTCTAGTCGTTTGCAACTACGGGCCACAGTCAGTAACACTATATAAATGAGTACATAGGTTAAGCCTATTTCAGATTTCCTCGTTAGAGGTAACATTATTGAAAAACCGGGAAAATGCGTGTGGGAATACGAATAGTATAAGGTTCGGTAGCAATTACGTGTCATGAAAAATACACAGAATTTAATTATAATTACATTATATATACATTCCATTATTATTTATATAATGAAATATAAAAGGTGCTTACCTCGATTGTGGCAGAGGAATATTGAAAATTTTTATTCTACAGTTTTCGTCTGATATTGATCACAGGATAGGTTAACATCGTAGCCTTTTTCCGAAGATGAATATAAGTCGTATTTCATACGAGAAAATGACCGTATTCAAGAAGATTTATGGAAGATTCTTAACCCAAGGCAGTGCGCTCAAAAATTCATCTCTTTTTAAATGTATAAAAAGGAACACCTAAGAAAACAATATTGTGATACTTTTTTTTAAATAACATACAAATTCACATAAATTATCTATGTACGAAATTTCATTCATATCGGTTCGTAATTGTAAAAGTTATGACACTAAGAAAAATCTTATAATCGCGTATAGATTCCTTATCAGACTACGAAAGTTTTTACGTTCAAAAACATATTTTTTATATGAAAATTTAAATGGAACGCAGTCAAACTTTTCAATCCATATATAAAAAACCGTGTCCGATATTTATGATTTTCGTCTTAGATTTTACCAAATCTAACGTCTCTTCTTAGAATAATATAGTCTAAATATGGCATTGCACCAATTAAATCGATCCCATTTTTGAGCTTCAATCAAATTGTGTGGGATTTTGGGACACCACGAGGACGGTTTTTCGCAGCCAAATGTTTATGGAGAATTGATTGGTACTTGATTCACGTAGTGTACTGCCTAAAGATATACGAATTAGATAAGTATGTAGATCTCATGTCTGTCTGTCTGTGTGGATTGTTTGGAGTACATCATGTTTTTGTTACTGATAGCGGCAGACGGGCGACCTTCATAAAATACGTTAATTTGTATTAACTCGACCATGTTTCAACACTGCGAACCGGTATAAATTGTTATTTCGCGCGGTGTTCATTACCGAAAATAGTTCAAAAACCATCAAAGTTCTACTGAGTTGTCAAATATCAAATCAAAATCAAACAGCGCCATGCGCCAGTGCCAATTTTCGCGCATTAGATTTATCGCAGACACAAAATTCAAAATGGTGCTCCAAAGAAAACAAAATTAAGCTTATTCATTTTTTAGCCATGGAGTTACATTTTCTAATGTTGTTGTTACCTTTTGGAATATTATTTATGTGAGTGGTCACTCACCGGTTTGGAGATTTTTTTTTTAATTTAGAATAGATAAGTTACGTTTGAATAAATTATAATTACCTATTATATTTATTTTCAGAGGTAACATTATAGGGGAGCCGCCATACCAAACTGACGGAGCAGAACAATACGAGCTCCAGTGCGGCGCGGGCGTGGAAGATTGCGACAAAAAGTACGGCGATGAGTGCTAATACGAGAAATGTGATATTTTAGTATATAATGATTTACGTTTAAGTGTTCATCATAACCCTCTCAGAAAATTAACTGGCATCGATTAAAATGGACATGCTCCGATTAAATACGTTATCCGTGTAATTCGAGTAATATGTAATAAGAAATCAAAGTTAATTTAATTCACTTAACTTTATATCGATTAAGTAAAACCCATATCGTGTCTCAGAAATAAAATTTCTTTTCGCCAATAGTCTCCGCTTGAGTCGCTCTCCACAACTTTTGTATCCTCATAATAATTTCACCTGACACAGTTAGCATTTGTATTCATAAGTATTTAACGCATGGCGTAATAATGAACGACATAGACAATTAAAATTGTAGAGCTACAGTGTAAATATTGAGAATTTTTGTCTTTGATATTGGTCTGGACTATACTTAATTTGTTTAACTGTCGTAGTACAAGTGCTAAAATATTATTTTTCCTAATTCTCTATTTTTATTACAATTATTATTCAATTATAATATTATTAGGCACATCTTTTTCTTTAGATATTTTATTTTGCGCCACCAAACCTATTATTTTTCTGAGAGTAATTTTACACTCATCGTATTATATGTAATCGAAAATTAAATAAAATTGCAATGAAATTTGTGGATTATTTTTTTATTATTTTACTCGTATATTATGCGTAAAGTTCGGAGGAGTTTAGATACTGCAACAGATTAAAAAACGGCTAAGAGCATATCGGACCATGTTCACTGTGGGGTTCCGTAACCGTTACTACAAAGAAATGCACTACGGATGAAAAAACTACGTCGTTACACTTTTTTCCATGTTTTCCGAACTTAATAGGTATAAGCACTCTAGTCGTCTATAACTAGAGAAACAAGTAGGTATGTCAACTGTCACTCTTAAACTAGTGTAAACTAAGGTGCACTAGCAAAAGAGCGTATCTTCATGGAGTTACGTCAATTTGTTGAGAAGCACAGTTTTTCGTCATTAACTCAAAAACGGTATATATGACCCTGTTCAAAATAATTTACCTTGAAAGTATTTATCAAGCGTTACCTTTACAATTTTTTTCATATTTTTTGGATATACGGTTTAGAAAATAGAGGGGGGAGACCGTTTCTTCAACTTTTGAAGCGATTATTTCTGAAATTATTCACGTAATTAGAAAAATTATTTACAAATCCTGAAGTGTTTTTAAAAGAACTGTCGAAGTATGTGCCACACGTTGATGTTTGCTGAAAAAATTTTTTTTCGGTTTCTCTTACATGTATGGCGTGCCCCCTAGAAATATTCATTTTTGTTATTTAAATAGCGGCTCATACAAAACATACTCCCATTTTTATCAATATACATCTCGTAGTTTTTGAGTAAAATGCCTGTGACATACGGACGGACGGGCGGGCAGGACGAAATTATAAGGGTTTCATTTTTGCCAATTTGGCTTGGAACCCTAAAAATAGACCAAGTGCGTCTCGGGCTACGCGCACTATAGGGATCCGTAGTTGTCCATAACAACATGCAGATTTAGAAGGGGCCTTTTTGTTTGATACATATTAATTGAATTTAACAGGGAAAAAAACGGGTTTAAGGGCTGACGGACCCACATTGGCCCGGGTGTTGAAAATGTTATGATTTTTCATTGCCATAATTTTACATGGATCATACACTTATATTTGTTACGAATTCTACACAACCAATAACGTGATTCAAGTAATTTTCATTAAAATTTGTACTAAATTTTGATTTTTATTTCTCCACGTATATTACATAAATTGCCCGAATATTACTCCTTAACTAGTAAAACCTACTTAACTATGATAGTTATGTTTTTAAGTTCGTTATACATGCCACTGACGTGATTTTTTTTACATGACCGAGAATAACCATTTACATGGCGTGGACAGCGACATTTGACTCTAACAAAAATTGCAAGTTTAAAGCTTAATATTTCATAACTGGATCTTTAAATTAAAAAATTGTTTTCAGGAACCCTAAATGTTTTTGTATGAGCTATCCAATGATACTCCACACCTTGGTACAGACGAGAAAAAAGTAATTGATCCCCACTTAACGTGTAAGGTACCCAAGGTAAAATTTTTTTTCTATAATTTCATTCTACCACTTTGTCGATGCGATTAATATGTATACCCATATCAAATTACAACTTTCAATACTAATAATCAGAGCTAAGCCAGACAGATATACAGACGGACATGACGAAACTATGATAGTTCCTTGTCGACTACGGAATCCTAATGAGGATTCGTTATCACATATATAATAAGTCATTCGCTTACTTCACAGTTCAGGTAATGTCTTGCGCACTGGTAATCACTATATACAAAAGAATACATGAACCTTTCTATTGTTATTACATCAAAATTTCTACGGGAACAATTGTAGAAGATGAAGCAGATGTAAGTAAAATTGGAAGTGTCTGTCTGTGATTTCGAAATAAAGGTTTATTTTATTCTTAAACTCGTGTGGTTATTCGCATATTATCAAAACCAATGCACACATTTTGAATTTTTTTATCTATCTGTTTGGCCGGGCTAATATTTGGATATTTATTAACGGGTAGAACATTTTAAAGAGAGTCATTTAGATTACTTTTTATCCTAAAAATACTTTCTTGGAAAAAATTTAAAATTGTAGAAATTACAAGCTAAACGTCATTTTCCATTAAATGGTGAATAAATCATTGGTGTAATCTGTAATCAGCAGTGTGCTCCTAAACTGTCCTGATGAATTCACAGGGATTTCCGGTATAAAAGTAAATGTAAACCAAATTAATCTTTAAAATTTGCTATTTTATGAATAGGTTTCACGGCATTTAGTTAACAAAAGTCTAAAACTCGGGACGTTGATGAGACTACAGAAAGTTGTTTAAAAAAAGCAAGTTTTACTTTTTCAGGGTTCCAAATGAAAAAAACGGAAGCCTTATAGGATCACTCATGTGTCTGTGTTTTCGTTTGTCACACACAATTTTCTCTGATTGTACTGGAGCGATTAAACTGTTATTTGATACACATACGTATATGTATGCCTTGACCTAGATACGGACTTGTAACGTAAATAAATGAAGTTTAAATATGAGGGTCACTTTTGGGGCTAAATTTGTAAAAAACACATCTTGCAAACTCATGCATTATATTTTTATACAACGTATCATGTAACATATCAAATTAAATCGCTTATCATGAGAGTCTCGAATATATTTATTTTTTGTAATTTAAAAGTAGGTGAATAATTTTAAACCTATTTAAGAAAATAGATGAAAGTTCACCATTCCCCCCTCCCGTATCTTCGAAACTACTGCGCATTAGTTTTTTAGAAATAACAACAAAACAATAGATTGCCGGAGATCCTATAAGAAGCCTATATAGAGTTCGCTTAATTTGAGTTTATTTCAATGTTCAGTGTAAACTCGCTAAATACGTGAGTGCATTTATTCTATGATAAAAGCAGTAATATATACAAGCGTCAAAAATAACGTGATTATAGTGCACACTTAAGGAAAACATTAAGTAAAAATCCTCCAAATGTGAACGAAGCCGTACTAATAATCCGCAAATGACTGAAAGATAATAATTCCTCTTAAGTGTTTTACACAACTATATTGTGTTGTAGCACGGAATCCTCGGTGCACGAGTTCGACTCGCACTTGGCCGGTTTCTATTCTGTATATCATCACCTTGACTGCGATTACGAAAGCTGATAATATAAACAGATACGATAGCATTTACAAGTACAATAGGTACATTATCATTTTAAAGCAGTTTTTCGACAGAAGACAATAGTATTAGCCTAAGATCTGACTGCGTGATTTCTACGTCCATCTGTTTTTTAATCAAAATACAATTTTTAGAGATGATCATTAATAGAGGAATAATTTTCAGCCGGGTTGCCAATCACACTATAGCCGCAAGTACTTTTAATTAAAATTTTACTTATAATTTTTTTTCCAAAAAATTTCATTTGCGTGTTTTCAAAATGAATTATAATTTTTTCCATAGAGGTATTCCTCTAATGATATTTCTAATGAAATTTCTAGATATTTATAAAGAATTTAAAAAGTTTGAGTTGTCATTTCTCATATGACCTAAACCTCTCGGCAACCAGGTGTAAACAGGTACTACTCCATTAAGTTCGTACGTTCATAATGCGTCTTAATAAATTATGTACCAAAATTTAATCAAATTTCTTTCTCATCACGATGATGCAAGGTGTAAAAGTGGCCGCAAATAGGGGTTGCTGATTGTTGATTAAACGAAATAGCGAGAAAGCGCCTCATACCGTCGATTAGACAAGGACGCGATGTGTCATCTGTTTGTTTTAAAACCATTGCGCATGCGTCAATTGAAATGGTGTTCAACTGGCTAATATCAGTTTTATGTTAACCGAGTTGTTTTTATGTAGAGCCCTTAATGCACCGCGTTTTTTATTTACAATGAGTAATTACGTACATTAAAGTCCATGTAATATACATACATATATATATATATATATATATATATATATATATATATATATATATATATATATATATATATATATATATAATATTGTGTTTAGATATGTTTTTCTACTTTTTAAATTTATCTAGGTAGGTGTTAATATGTAAGGAAATAAATGAAAATGTATATAAACTTGAATAATAAAATTGGATTTCGTAATAAAAGTAAAAAAAACTGTACATAAAAATATATTTTTTTTTATAATCCATTTTATATGTATGAATATTCTTTATTATAAAAAGAAGAGTCACACACTATATTAGTTAAAATTGTAAAATATTCATATATTGCCTATTATGTATGTATAAGTCTTGAGATTATTAAACAAGCAACTACGGTATAAAGATGATTTCTCAAAAATATCTAAACATTATAACAGTCTTAGTGTGTAATTGTAAATATGATTATTTACTACTCGTCTACAAACGTAGATAACAAAATACTAATAACACAACTCATTTAATAATGTCAACTCCTGATTAAGATAATACTATCGTTCCATGGATAAAGATAAATGGCGAATCAACAGCACATTTTTGCTTTGGTGTTCCCATTTATTAGACTAGTTGATATAATAAAATGATGGTAAGTGAAGAATTATTCAAAAATATTTTTGTGTGAAGTAGGAAATATATGAATAATATTATAAACAATGATCTTAGAATAGATATTTTTTTAAATAATTGTTAAGAGAACTATTTCAAAGCCGATGTTTTACGTACTTTAATTGTTATTAATAATTTGCTGTGTATCCTCTTTACAGAAGTTACTGGTGTTATTGTGTGTAATACCATACGTTTTGACACTAAACGTGACGGTGGTAGAACCACCACTGCGCGTAGAGTTACTGCCTCCAAAAGAGGCGCTGCAGAGAGATGCAAGAAACGTACAGACATTATGGATCACTATGCCCATAGATCATTTCGATCCACACAACAGGGACACTTTTCAAATGGTTAGTCAATTGAGGGATTTATTTATTTTTTTACCTTTCGACCAAATTAGCTGTATATCTTAATTATATTATAGCCATATATACTCAATTTATATTTTTTTTTACCGCACGACTAATAATCGCGTTTATTTCGGGTGTGCCAAATGAACTGTTGTCAAGTGATTGTCTCGAAATACAATTTCTTCAAAATAATTAATACAATAAATTCATATAAGTAGCTATGATATTTCTGCAGTCGATGAAACTTTGAAGCGAAACCACTTGTCTCGGTTTAAATATTTGTTATCATACAATTTTTACTCAATTGTCTCATTGTCTTTCTCGCATTACAACCGATCGACTTGTCGCGACAGCGCTACATGGTGAACGAGCAATTCTTCGGAGGTGACGATTCCCCTATCTTCATATTCGTCGGAGGCGAATGGGCAATATCGACGGGCTGGCTGTTGGCGGGCAACATGTACACCATGGCGGAAGAAAACAACGGCTACATGGTGTACACCGAGCACAGATATTATGGACAAACGCTGCCTTACGCGTGAGTTTGTTTTATCTATTACAGGCCTATGGACAAACCCTGACTTATGCGTGAGCTCGTCTTATCTATCACAAGTCTATGAGAACGGGCCGTACCCGCTTAACGTACGAAAAAGCTACGAATAACTATTAGTTGAATGTCCACTTTAGGAAATTACGCGCCACAAAATAGTAGCCATGCACCACATCGATCCCTCTTATATGAAAGCTAGAAATAAGCGACGAAATAATAAATGTGGAGAACTCTCCACAATAATTACCCTTGGATAACAACTGTTATCCAAGGGTAATTATTATATTTTGTGATATCACACACTCTCTTTAAAATCTTTGAAGAATTAAATTGCAATATATTCTCAATAATAAAGAATATGTGCATATGTATTCATCTAAAGGCGGCTAGCAATAATATCTTAATAGAAAGTCAATTGCCAGATCAGAGGCAATCAAACAAAGATAACGAATGTGAGGTGTATCATTTCAGGCAGTTCACCATTGAAAATCTGCGCTTCCTCAACGTGGACCAGGCTCTGGCCGACTTGGCGTATTTTATACATGAAATGAAAAAGTCGCCGAGGTTCGCGAACAGCAAAGTCATAATGTACGGAGGGTCGTACGCGGCGAATATGGTGTTGTGGTTCAAGCAGAGGTACTCGCACCTCGTCGAGGGCGTGATCGCCTCGAGCGGCCCCATATTAGCGGAAGTCGATTTTCACGGTAAACAATTTGGTTGCGGTTGACTCACCGTACATTTTCTTTCGTATTGTGAATAGAGGGCGAGTTGTTTACTCGTAAAAATTGAACTGGAAGGCAAATGATGTGATTGCAAAAATTCCTTTATTGATTTCAACCTGCTCAATTCCGCATGGGCATCGAACGGGATCGAAACAGACATCCGGATGGAAATCGGGACAGATAATCGGTTCAGGATAACGATTCGTCAATTTGAGCGTCAATTTGGACAGCACTTAGTACATAGTCCAGTAATGCGGAATTTATGTAGCAAAAGAGTGATAGAGACAGAACATATTGACTCTTTATATATCCTATGCTAACCTATTTGACGTTTTCTGACCCTATCTCTCGTGTGCCATATTAATTCTGTAGTAAAGAACCTCCTACAGAACAAATGCCGTACAAGTATTTAGGTCATCGTTGTAAACAATAAATTGCTCACTTCGTAAATGCGGGGACATACAAATTTAAATATAAATTACCTTTCAGGATATTTGGAGACGGTCCACAACGCATTTCTGTCCGAAGGCGGAGAGCAATGTATAAACACGATCGGACAAGGCATCGCCGACGCCGTGGCGGCGTTGGACACCGAAGCTGGACGAATCATGTTGAGAGATCTTTTCAGGTATGTTCCACATACAATGCAGTGTCAAAATATAACTTCGAGAAATGTAAATCCATTTCTAAAATTATATTTTTTATTAATTGTAATTTAACGACCCCGGATTAGACAGCCATTTTCAATAGGAAACTGTTCGTCTAAAGTTAATAAAAAAGTGCTTTAATTATGGATTTTTTCACATGTGATCGTGGTTTTCATAAGTTCCATGGTTGATTAATGGGAAACTTTCCTTTCATGTTTATTGATGTTTCTTCTTCGTTTCTGTTACAACAAAAAAATTTTGAGAGAACTAATTTTCCTTCACTTATCTCTACAATGGTATACAAATTTTACCATTTTCGCGTACTAACGAGTGTAATAAAAACATGCCGACAAGACGTGAAAAAAAAATTTCCATCATGAAGCACTCTCAAATACTTCACATTAAAATTCGTGCAATACCTACTTACTGAATTTTCGATGTTTGCCTGTCGGTGATGTGAGTGTAGAATACGTACGTTTTAGTTTTAAAACTTTTGAATCTACGCTATGACCAGCATGCCAGTAAAATTTTAAAGTTGAATTGCTTTAAGTTAAAACGGAAATATCAGACATAAAAAGACTAGACACTTAATTATTGTAGTAAAAACGTTTAAACGAGAACAGTCTTGTTAAAATTACTTACGTTTTGTTAACAGATTGTGTGAATTGCCCAACGTGGATGATCGTTTCGACCTCGGTTATTTCTCTGGCATCATAAGTTGGGCTTTCTCTGGGTCGGTACAGAGCGCGACGCCTGGCAGCTTGTTCAACTTATGCCAATTATTTCTTGGAACACAATTTGGTGAGTAACAACTATAGCTTGTTAATTGTTACCCTTACATTTTAAGACAGTGATATATATATACATAGTCAAAATATAGTAGTGTACAGTGTGGCAACGGATCGCCACGCTATACTAGGTTATATATACAGTCTATTTATAGCAGAGTGTACTGTGTGGTGACGGGTCGCCACGCTATACTATATATATATATATATATATATATATATATATATATATATATATATATATATACTATATTTATAGTTATATATATATATATATATATATATATATACAGTCCACAGAGGATAATATCGTCAGAGGAAACATCGAATATAACTATTACTGAAGTCACAGAGAAATTAAATTGTGGCAACTTGAAATTAATAATGAATTTTTGTATTTAATGAAAATAAATGTTTATTGTGCTTGTTTGTTTAATCCATTTCCATGGGTTTCAGCTTCGGCGGGAAATCGAACGAAAATGGCCCGGAGTGATTGTAAATAGAATAAGTGTGTAATCTCCGAAAGCCAAATGGCACCCTTTCAATTCTTAGGATCTTAATAATGGATAATAAAATTATTTCGTCGCCGATGTCAGATTTTAATACTTCAGGGGCCCGCGGGATGCGCCGGCGCTCGTGTCCAATTACTTTCTTTACAGGCAGACGTCGCTCCAACAGACTTGAGACAAAGAAACATGTTTGAATACCTGTTTACATAGATAAGTCAAAAGTCATGACGCATGAAAATTCAAGCATATCATCGCAGTTCAAAGTTTTTAGTTTAATTTTAAGTATCTACTATTATAGAGTGGATAGATAACTATTATGAAAGACATGAAAGCTTACAGCATGCTATGGGAAAACATTGAAATTATAACTCGATGACATTCATTAAACGTTACTAAAAGGCACTGCATGTATAAGCACATCGAACTTATGATAAAAAAATTACCAAAAACTAAATCTTCAGTTACTCTTTTGAGTTATGGTTTCATATAACCTAATAGATCATACGAACTGATACTTCTTCTCCCCGCGTTCGTTCTTTATGCCATTGCGACGTTTTCGTGACTACTTCACAGCGGCAGAGTTTCGCGCGTTGTACTGTACCTAAGTTGTATTGTGTACGTAGTATTGTACGACGTGGGTACAGTTTGATGATATATGAATTTAGCGAAATCTATATTTCCTTTCAATACTGTCGTGCCGTAGAAGAATAAAAAGTAACTTTATTTAAGTCATAGTTATATTACCATAATAACAAGGGCTAAAATATTTCAGGATCTACGCCTATAGAGAAAATAGCTGGGTACTTGGCATGGAATTATGGTACCGGCGGCTGCTTTGGAAACTTTCAAACTCTCTTGAACGCTTATAGTGGAAACTGCGTGTAAGTAGTCGTACTGGTACTATCCAGGAGCGGATCCAGATTTCGAGTCAAAGGGGGTCACACGTATACGAGGTTCAGTCAACACTGGCTTTAATTTTATTACAGCAGTAAGACAAAGACACCCAAGGCCTGGGGGTTTCATGGCCCCCATGATCCATCCACCCCTTGAATCCGCCACTGGTAATGCCATATTTAAACAAGATATTGATATCAGTCTCGATTTGAACAATCTAATGTATGATTAGAGCGCTAATTTTATTTTGCAGATTACAAAGACTTTCGATTAAGAGACAATATGTTTTAATAGATTTTAGTTGTGGTTTCGGTGGTGTGACGATGGATGTATGAAGAAATTTTTTCATATTTATGTATGAGATATCTATTGAATATTTTACTTACCGAACCATTTTATTATTTCTATGTAAATTTTAACTGTGAAATTATAGTAACATTTTATATCGCTATCAAATAAATTATATTATTCCTTACAAGTATCCGGTAGCTTCCCATCATCAACTTCGTTGTATTTCAAATGCATTTTTTCCGATATGAGACTAAATCACTAAATGGATCCAGTCCCTTTTTATTCTCATGAGATTCAGATCTCTATCGCATCCTGTCGATTCAATTCGTCTCCAGAAATCCTGAGCTGATCCTGTTCTCGATTCTAGCCGTGCTCCCAATATACGTCGAATTGAGAAGCTGCTCATCTTAAAATTATTTAATCGAGAACATGTATGAGCATTCCTTTGCGTCTGATATGCAGTGTGGACACGATCATGTGAACAGTGTGTCAGTGTGGGCGTTTCTTCACTAATGAGACATATTTTTAAACCGGTTTTGTTAAATAATAGTGAAGACTACTGTAGACTAGACTTGTTGACCACCCCATGCAGGTGATTGACTGTAAAAACAAACGGGATACAGTCCTCGCCATATCTCCATGTCGGCTTGCATGCAATCAGCGCTATAATTTAGCAATGATGGATACATAGGCCTGGTCCGTCTGTGTATGACGGTATTACGGTCGTTCAACACATCAGCAAAATCGTTTGTCACTTAGTGCACTCTATATTAGTCCGTTATCCACAGATTACCTTTAAATAAATGTAGATATTGTTTGTGATTTAAAAGTAAGTTAGTCTACTATTTATAAATACATTTTTTCATTCGCCAATACTTTTACCATGAAATTAATCTCATCTGGCCACATACTTTGTTATTGAAATTCGTATTTTCATTACGTTTTTAGGGTGCCGTATTCAACAAGGAACCCTTATGGATTTGCCATGTTCGTCCGTCTGTCTGTCCGCGTTTTGGCTCAAAGAAAACTGTATTTTGGCATGGGTACACATATTAAACACGCGGGCAAACTGATAATTAATCTGGAATATAAAAGTCACGTGTCTTTCCCCAAGCTAAATGGTTGTTTTTGGATTTGTGAAAAAATCACGGGTGGTATACATATATAACGAAAAGGAATAATTTCACAGCTAATTTAGCGAGTAATAGCCAACCAACTTATAAAACTACTGCTAGCAGTAAAATACAAAATTTCGTACAAAATTGCTTAGATGTAGTAGTTATGGTGTAAAGCAGGTAGAAAATACAAGTTTATGAACAGTGTAAAATTATTAATCATTTAAATATTTTGGATCAAATCAAAAAACAATCTCTTTTGAGAAGTAACTCTAAATTCACACTAGAATACAATTAGTATCATTTTCCAAACATAAATATTCATATTTTAATTTTAAAATGTCAAGATTCCCATACACAAAATTTTAGCGTTGAAAATATAAGCATAAAAACCTCTTCTACTTGGTTTGTTTCAAGGAACCCCTCAAATTTCAAGATTTTGTGTTTAGATAATATATAGATATAGGATGTTTTTTCTTGGCAGCATAATCTATCTATTTTTAGGTGTTTATTCATTCAGGTTTATCATTCATATAATGTATTTGTTTAGAGAAATAAAAAATGAGTGCGTCATGGGACACCCGGTAGATGCGAAACATCAAAACTGTTGTACACTGTATTATTTTATGTAATACTAGCGGCCCGCCCGCGGCTTCGCCCACGGTGTTTTTTATTTTTCATACGAACCTTGACAAATTATATACCTAAACCTTTCTCATAACTGTATTTGACAGTTCAAAAAGAAAAGTGCTCGGATCGTCACCAAACTTTACAGGATTACTCGTACAACTTACCTTGAATTCTTAAGAATCCTTAATTATTTACTTTAATGTACTTCACTATACTTTATTATACTTCATACTCATACCAACACAAATTTGGGTTATAAAACAATAGAATATCATCACAGTAAATAAAAACTGTATTTGACAGTTCAAAAAGGAAAGTGCTCCGATCGTCACCAAACTTTACAGGATTACTCGTCAGGTCAATCTAAAGATTTCCTGAAAGTTTCATTGAAATCGGTCCAGCCGTCCCGGAACATACAGACACACTTTCTTTAATATATATATATATATATATATATATATATATATATATATATATATATATATATAGATAGATAGATATACAGATTTATTTAATTTGTATACATTTCTAAATACAATATATAACATTTTATATATTGTACATAGAAATCACTGTTGACTGTTATAAAAAGCTTCATCAGAGGAGGAAATACACGATCAGACGTACACGGCGTACGTCAAAACCAAGCGTCTTCAGAATTTCGACACGTCTTAGTTTTAATTAACTCTACAACAGGAGGCGCTTAGTTTGGTCCAAAAGATATTAAATTTGGGTAACATCAATAATACATAGAACGATTTTATTTTCAGCACGCGCTTGGTATTACCAGACTTGTACAGAATACGGGTATTTCCAAATTGCACCGACTTCGGGCACAGCTTTTGACTCCCTTCGGTGGCTTACTGTCGAATTTTACGCGGAAGTTTGCAAACGCGCCTTCGATGAAAGGTACCTACCTAATTATTATTTATTTAGAATTTGTAATTGTTATAATATTTCTGCCACTAGATTATTACATAATATTAAATAACTATGACTAATAATGAGAGTGAATGCTCATCACTTTTGTTAACTACAATTATACATGCAATACGTAGGTGCCTATTAGGTTTCGAAATCTTTTTCTGGTTCGCAGTCATATCGAGACACCTACAATATTCTATAAATGGTTTAAATATGGAAAATAGGATTCTTTTAGTGTCATTATTGTTTTCACGTTATCCTATCCTTAAGACCACATATAGACGTGGATAAGCCCCTGTTTTCAATTGAACTCGTAAATAAATTATAATGTTAATAGTTAAAAGCAAAAAAAGCAATTTTTCATCTAATTTTTAACTAAACACGTAATCCTATATAAAAAATAAATAAACGCTGTACGGAACCACGCCACAGTATTGAATTGGTGTTATTGTAGTATTTGCGAATTGACATGTCAATTCCCTAAAAGGCAAAAATTAATAGCTGTTGTATCTAGACGTTTTTGTCCTCTTCATATGTATTGATTTTAAACAGACTTTAAAGGAATTTTGGAATGAAGCTCCTTATCGCACGACCCGCCGCGAGGAGCTAGGCAGCAAAAAATATAACGTTATGTAAGCGTTAGCATGATATAGCGTAAACGATTTATACTATACAGCGAAACAGAAAGGAGAAAGAAGCAGTGGAGAAGCAGCGGTGTGCACACTCTGTCTCTCCACGAGTCTACCTTTCTCTTTCTATAAGCAAAACTTTCTTCATACGTATATAACGTGCATATGCACGCATTTCTCTCGTCCTTTCTCTTTTTCATATGTATACCTACACACAACTGGTATACGTATGTGCGACATATTGAAGTTATGTTAGCATGCACAACTGTCATATAGCTCGGAATAAGTATACCCTGTATCCACGCCTGCATGTATTCGATTTTAATTACCTACTCTCGGCCGAGCGCTTAGGGCGGGAGGTTCCGACTTTTGTAGAATTATATTTTAATACGTGTTTTTTATTAGTAAAACATTGTTTTACATTATTAGAAGATAAATAAATTTTTGATAGAAATATAAATCAGTATGGAAAAAATAGAAATTTTTATTTACTTAACAGTAAATATTCGTGATAGGAAAAAACTTTCGACGATTGCAGCGATTATTATATTTATATTATTAAATTCTATTATAGGGGTGCAATAAATTCTTATACTTAAATAAAGTTTATTAGAAATGACCACTGGAGAACAGGCACAAGGCATAGAAAAGGACAGGTTTTCTATTATTTTAAGAGATCTTTTAAAATTTGACAATTTACATAGTTCACTTTAAATAAGTGCAGAATTAGCCCTCTATTAATTCAACAAATCGTACAAAGTTTGGAACGCATTATCACTTGATTTAAAATAGCTTTATGTAATTACCCATCAAAAAACTCTGTTCCAAAACTCCTACGATTCCTTTAGTATTGGACTTTGGTAATAGGAGTTTTGGAACAATTTTTTTGTTATTTTCGGTCTAACAATGTTAAAATAGAGTTAGTATTAAAATCGTATTCGCATACACGACAATAGAGCGAGGGCTCATCATTTAAGTATTCTCGTTGAACACACTTGAAGCATAACGTTTGCTTGAAAAATCAGAACATTAATTAATATTTTTTAGTTCCTTACTAATACGCGGGTGAAGTTGGGAAAAATTCCTAAAATAAGCATTTTTGACCCCCAAAAAGAGTATTTTATAGAGAAAAGTATTGCTTTCGTAATATTTTATATTAAAAAAGATGTTTCTCAAAAAGATATCGAACTCGGACTACTATTTTTCAAAATTAAGTATCTCATAAATCCAAGAAATTTTCTTTATTCATTATTTATAGACAGTATAGTGTGGAATATATTATTATTAAATTGTCTATTCTATACAAACAAAGTCATACATTCAATTTGAATACAACGGTAGTATTTGAAAGAACAGAGCTTAAATCTATAAAAAAATTCTTGTTTTTTATTATTATTACCTTTCTATGTCGACAGGTAACAAAAAAGCAAATTCACTACTTATAGCGGTTTTAGGCATCCCGATACTCAGCAATCTTATTAGCTTTGCTTAATTGCAGCCATTTTGTTGTTGATTTACAAAAAAACATTTTCTCACTGTCTCTGGCGCGCGCCAGTCGCAACCGACACGCGTAAGATGATAATTTAAGAATCCTTTGTTCGAATGGCGGCGCACGTACGTAAATTTAAACATAGATTTTTTTTTTTGTATTATTCAAATGTGCTTCCGGTGTCGCTCCCGTGGTTGTAGAATAAGTTCCTTCATCTTCTATTTCGGCCGACTTTCCTGTAAATTTTGATCACGATCCTGTTCTCGATGTCAATTCTGGTTCCGCTGCCGGGTGCGGTCTCGATACCGATCTTACCTCTCGATATCGACACCGTTCTCCCTTGAGCGTTAGTGGTAGCGATAACAAATTACTATTTCCAGTCCAGCCGTCAGCATATAACAAACGCCCATACAGACATACATTTTTTGTAATATGAATGCCTATAACTCTACAAACGATTTCGCATCGAATCGTTACAGTCTGAACTACAATCCGCCCAACTGTTAACGTATGACATGCATTGAAAAATAATTTTAAATTTTTTATATATTGTAAACAGCCTTAACGATCTACACATAATTTCGCGTCGAATGATCAAAACCCAATTACAATCCGTCCAGCCGTCAGCGTCTGACAAAAATCCATACTAACATACTTTTACATTAATTACATTATAAATGGTCTATAACCATCTCGAAACGATTCCGCGTTGGATGGTCAAAGTCCCAATTACAACCCGTCCAGTCGTCAGCGTATGACAAACATCCGCACAAACATAATTTTACATTAATACTTACTAATATTTCCTTACTACTTTTTGCAATTTAACAGATGGCACTATTTACAAAAAAAACACTGATCTAAATTTTGCGATCTTACAGATGGCACTATTTAAATAAATACTGAGATAAATATTTCGATTTAACAAATGCACTTTTTAAATAAAATACTGAGAAAAATTTTGCGATCGATGGCACTTTAAAAAAAAATACTAAAAAATTTTGCGACCTAACAAATGGCAATATCTAAATGGAACTTTAAAAAAAATGTCTGCCACTTCTCAGATAGGATGACTAATTTTACTGAATATACAGTACAACGCACTTAACTCTGCCGCTGTAACATTAGTCACGAAAGCGTCGCAATGGCGTAAAATTGGCACACGGGAGAGAAGGATCATGGAGTGTTTAATCTGCGCATTACATCATTCGCATGAAATTCAGAGCGGTAAAACTTTATGCGTTGTACTGTACACGCCATATTAGTAAAATCACCTTTTGACAAGGAACGCGTTAACCACTCAACCACTACAGCTCTTGCTCCTCGACTCTTATCCACAAATAATTGTTTATTTAATATGCCACAGATCAATTTCCCTACAAATCTCTATTTTAAAATATGTCCACTTTGTTCTCTATCAAACTGAAATTGAGTGATGGTTGTAGAATTACCATTAAACACAATGTATTTAAATTTAAAAGTCATTTTAAATATATGTGTTGCATATAATATTTCTTTCTTTTCACTGATCCTCGTGTTTGTATTTTTTCCAACAGATTCGATGAACAATTCATATATGATGCTGCGGAACGCGTGAACACAGTGTTCGGTGGACTCTACCCGGACGTCAACAACACGATAAACATTCACGGCATGTTAGACCCCTGGCGGGCTATAGGCGTCTTCGATCGCGACCTGAAAGACAATTCGCCCACCATCGACGTACCTAGGCAAGTTTCTATTCTTCTACAGCCTATTCATCGAGAAGAGATGAATATTTGAACGAAGAAACTTTCACTTAAAAACGAGCTACAGTACGTCAAGTATTTTGATATTGACCACGCACCGGCGTCTCGATATCGTTCGCATGGAGTTTTGTGGTGGTTATCTAGACGATACTGCTGTAATCTTGTTTAAGAGATCACTAATGTTAAATTTTAGGGAGGGCTCTGTATTTTCTCAGGTAAAGTATTTTTGATAGTCAAGGTCATTTCTTAAGTAACTTTAAACGAGGAATTCAGTGATGACCTTCAAAGTTATTTGAAGGTCACCGAAAAGTTTTTAAACTCCTACAGGCAGAAATCTCCATTTTTCACACTGGAAATCACCATTCGATTTCTCGTTGACTCAAAAATACTTTCCCTGAGAAATCATACAGCCTTCCCGAGACTTAATTGACACCCGGTTTACATAATTTATTTCTTGTCACTAAATAGAAGAAAATAGGTTTTATCAGCAACAAGTGATTTGATAAAGCGTTAAGTATCTATAACTACACTTGAAAACGGATGAATAAGTGGTATTTATTTACAATTTTTAAGAACCTTTTAATTATATCGACATAATCAGTCTAGGCAAAAAATCGTCATATAGATTTGAAGAAATAATTCTGTACAATATGCACATGGAAGTTTTGTATGGCACTAACAACCGACGAGATCCAATGAAGCAGTTGTAAATGGTAGGTAAATGTGACAGCGAAAGAAATAATATGAGAGGATTATTTCGGGTGGAGAACTGTCTGCATAATCCTTTAGGAAAAACGTATTCTGTATGTATCAATAAGTCAAAGTATATATCAGTGTGGTGACAGAAGAGAAATTAATACCGGGACATAAAACATTTAGATAGTATTTTAATGCAGTGGTAGCAAAGAAGCGACCCCTTGGCATCTTATGGCAATTTTTTAAATAAGGTAATATTTAATTTTATAATCTAATAATGCGAATGAAACGCCACAAAATTAGATGAAGTATATCATCATATTTTTAAACCTAGTAAAGTTTCAATGGCTGCTGAACTACTATCATATTTCGATACATTAATATGTGTTATTACATATAGATAAATCATAATTATTCATTCCTGCATGTATATAAACTTAATAACGCTTAATATTTAAAAAAAAATAATCCATTGTCTTTTTTTCATTTCATTATTAATTCAATATTTAAAAGAATAACTTTGTTACAGAGCTTCGCACTGTTTCGATATGCGACCATGGCAGTCCTCGGACACGGTATTCATGACGGCTGCACAGTTAACGTCGCGGCGACTCGTGGCCGAATGGCTACAGTAAACGATGAGTCATTTGTACAAGACAGACAGAGAAGAATGATGTAAAAAAATTTAGATTTTGTTAAATTATGTCATTAGCAATAAAACATTGTCCTATGTTATTGCTGTTTTATTAAAAAAAAATGAGCTCAATTTCTAATATGTAGAATTTTAAAATGTCATATTTATACTAACAACCCTTTCGCTATAGTGACTACCATCTATAGTTTCATAAAATAAAATAAAATAATCTTATATAGTCGCACTGACGAAGAATTGACCGTGTCGGAGTGTGCGATTGTCGTTGGAGCCATACATTGAACTATTACGTATACACCTATATAGATGAAGCTGCCGTGATGACGCCATGGCTTACGTCTACACGATAAAAAAAAAACACATGTACTTGGAGGCTCCGACCGGTTGTGATACATAAATTTTTCGCATCATGGCTGTAATGCCTTAAACCTGCTGATTCATCCATATCGCACAGACGCTGCAGTGACTAACAATTAATATAAGAAAAGAATATAAAAGACACACTAGCCAATTTTATTAAGAAACTCTATTTTATCTATTAATTCAAGTGTTTATTTTTTTAGATGTATTTATTTCCATTTTTACTATATTAGACATATGTTTATTACTTTACCTAACTAACTTACTTTGCATACATGGACAATAACATGTTATAACAAAATATAAAACATTGTGTTAAGGAAAAAAATGAAAAAGATAGTTTAGTTTCTCCTGAATACACAGGACAACATTTTTATTAGTTTCAAAATCCACAATCTGATAAATTGATTATCCACAGTAAGTCGATTGGAAACCTTAACTTGGGCTGTAATCGATCAAAAAATATAACAAGTAGTCAGTAACCGCCTACGCGCGGCCGGCCGGCCGCTCACAATTAGACATTAAAACTCTAGTTATCTCCTAATGTCATACGCGCGACAGCGATATCTAATTTAATCCTACCGGCGGAATCACTGCATTAAATGCACAGTGCACTATTCCCGTGGGCGAGTCGGTGTGTTTTCAAAATGGCTCTTTTCCACTTTTCCCCTTTTCGGAAACACAACACAAATGACGCTACGGAGAGTTCGGCGGCGCAGCGCCGCATTTGCAGCAAGCGGCGGCGGGCGGGCCTCCGCGCGCGGGCCCCGGCCGCCGCCGCTCCACTGTGACGCGCCCAAGGGAGTAGTCTACTCTACTCTTTCATCGTAGCACTTACATATACAAAGCACACAATGAACCGATTACATTCGAGATTGCTTGGCAGTTCGGTTTTAAGTAAAACTTAAAAGTTAACGATTTCATAAACACATTGTGTAATCACCACAACACTGGACTCTAGCAAAAGAATACTATCTGTTGGGTTATATGCTTACTAAAGTTTATTTATGTACAGATACAAATAAATTAACAGAGGAACTCAATTTGAAAATTGTATATCGAGAATAAAGGTTCAGAACTGCCGTATAAACCTCTGTGCTCTAACTCAAATTCAGAAATGACGCGGCATCGTGTGCACCTTTAACCCCTAAGAGCTAACGAAAGATACTTATAGTTAATACGGGGCATAGGTTCTGTCGGCGCCAGTGCGTGTCGAAAACCCATGATGCTGATGAAAACCCATCCCCGTTGAACAATATATCAAAACGTAGTGGAACATGTCGCTACGAGTCACACCAACATGAAATAGCTGAGCCACTCTTGCGCAGTGTGTTGCGTCGGTCGCAAACTGACCACATTGCCAGCAGTTAATTAATATGTAATATGAAAAGCAAATTATATCAATACTCTGATAATTAATCACACGTGTAATTTGCATTTAAGCAGTTCATAGCTCATCACCTACAATGTTTACAAATTCATTATTTTTTTTTTCATCTATTGCACAAAATATACATGATACTGATATAGTATACAATGTATATTCAATTAATAAACAAAATCTAGTGTTACCACTACATACTTCGCAAGAGTAATTCGAGCATTAATAATTTTACTCAATATATGTAGAGGAATATTTACAATGAGCTAATTGAGAATTTATGCCTGAAGTCATTCTACAATTAGTGGCTTCGGGTTCTCCCATGGGAAGCCTGGCCGACCAAAGTGACCATATGTGCTAGTTTTCTGGTATATGGGTGCTCGCAGATTCAATTCCCTGCAAAGAACAAGTTAAAAACATAAGCATATAAAATAGACAACATTAGTATTTCACAGTAAAGGAGTCTACTTCTATTTTTTTTTGACATTTATCAAAGAAAAAAAATGTATCCATCAGTAACAGACAACACTGCATACAGTACAACACACAAAACTCTAAATTGCCTGCGATTGATGCACTATAATGCCAACCGACCCTTTCTTTTTTTACCCCGCGTTTCTATTTTTCGCTATTGCGACGCTTTTGTGACTAAATTCATGGCAGATTTTCATGCATTGTACTGTTACATTTACAGTAACAAGAAAACTTATATTGAAATATTAAATTTGTATATTGACTAGTTTAATTTCATACAATTCATGTAAATTTTATAAAACGCTATGAAAATATTGATGTGTGCTGGCACACTAACGCAAATAGCTGTAGTTGAAGCTGAACACCAAATTATAGTAAATCAAAAATTGACAGTCAACTAAAAACTGACTCTCTAGTTGCTATTGCATGTTACCATCACACTTATCAAATTAATCTCATCAAATGCCACATATTTTAAGAATTAAGACATTATACATCGAAATATGTTCATTAAATATGATAAACATTACCAAGAATTGAATGAAACAGCTTCTAATAAATGTTTTATTTTGTTTTTATATTTTTAATAATACAATGAAAAGCAGTATTTAACAATTTCAATTACTCTTTCAAATTGCTCAAAGAAATAACATTAATTTATATTTTTATAAGTACAAAGTCAAATAATCTATAATCTCCTTTCCCTACATAGAAATGTTTCGGTACATAAATATTTTTGGTGCCATTCTCGCAAACTATCCCTCATATAATTAAGTAACTGAAGTGTCTAAGGAGATAGGTTTAATTAACCTTTTGATATAAATCTTTTATAATTTTCACATAATCACTTTATCATTTAAAATATTGTGAATACCAAAAGTATAAATTTTCATAATTAAGCAATATTTCAAAATAGCTTTTATTATGTTTCATAACAAAGCAAAATAATAGAGAAACGATTTTCGCCCTGGGCGTTGTTTCTGCTTATGTCTGCGTATCTAATAGGCTTTCTCCTTAAAAGTACCTTTGACAAGTGAAATTTAAATCTAGTGCAATGATACAATTAATATTATTGCATTTACCTTTGCTTTATGCTTTTCTACTTTATTCTGCTGATATTATAAATGCAAAAATTTGTGAGAATGAATGGATGTTTGTTACTTTTTCAGGGAAAAATTACTGGACAGATTTTAATGAAAATGTTCAATAATATAGCTTTATACCCCAGAATAACATAGGTTATAATTTATAAAGCTCGTTTTTGCTTATAGCTTTGCTCTTGCTATAGGAACTAGAACAATTTTTTTGTTTATGCCAATTGATTACTGGTAACAATATTCAAAGGGTCAAATTCAATATCAGTTCGCCATCAAAATCGCGAGCAAGACGGCCATAGGGATCAAGAGCGCGAGATAGATTTTTTCATTATAAAAAAAATAAAGCAATACTTGTGGTCATTGCGTAAAAGTTCCTTTGAGATAATTTCATGGCTATTGAATGAAAGGCAGAACCAGAGTCTAACTCGAGAGCGGTACGGAGATTGGAGATCATAATTGACAGTGAGCAGATGATATAAAAGAATTCCTTCTATATGCATGCGAGCGATAAGGTGTGAAATTTAATAATATGAAATCCACAAGTACTAACTTGACTATCTTGCCGGGGCGGAGATCAAAGTTGCGCTGCACGATTGCCAGGAGCTCCTGCTGTGTCTTGTGGGACGTGCCATAGTCAAACACTGTGATGGACAGCGGCTCCGCTACGCCGATCGCGTACGCTACCTGCAAAATGTCATCACATACCAAAAAATTAGTTTAGCTAGGTCGCTAAAATGCTTCTAATATGTAACGATATGGTAATTGGATTAACAATAAATTAATTCAGTATTTAACATGCATATTACATTTATTTATAATGTTATGTATAAATATGAAAAATAAGTTAAAAGATTTTATAAATTTGATCATAATTTAATGAAAGAACAGCTGCTTACTTTTTACTTTAGGTTTTAAATGCACCTGAATGTCATTTTTGGACAGACCGCCTGTTGTGAATGGTGCTTCCAGTGGATTAATAATGCTAATTTCTACTACAAATGATCTAACATTTTAGATACCTCAAAGAATATTTTTATTGTTCAGTAAGAAAACTATCAAAAAAATTTTCATGTGAATAAATTAATAATAATTTTCAACGTGTTCAGCACTTAGCTTCAAAACCTCAATGTGGATTACTTTAGTGACTAAATGAAATTATTCACCTGAACCATGCAACGTCTGCACAGACCAGCCTTGACCAAGGACTTGGCGACCCATCGGGCCGCGTACGCCGCGGATCGATCCACTTTGGTGAAATCCTTGCCGGAGAAGGCACCACCGCCGTGAGCGCCCCAACCGCCGTATGTATCCACTATGATTTTACGGCCCGTCAAGCCAGCGTCCGACTATAGAACAATATATTTCCTTTAGACAAAGTTATAGACAAGTTTCTAGTTTATGTTTATTATTACTATAATCTCACACCTTAAGGGGAAACAAGGGATAAATTTTTCATAGCTCTCTTGTTTCAATGACATCTATCAATCATTTTATTCAAGGGTATCAGTTTAATTTGGAATGCAAAGTTTTTAGAGTGACTCTTAACCAAACCTTTCCTTACACACATTCGCTCTATAGATTTATTTTGTCAATCTACATTCGTTCATCCTTTCCACGTGGTTAAACCACAGCAATATACATTTTTTTAGTCACCATATCTTCTTTCTATCCAGGCCATTCTCTGACTTCATTATTCTTATACCTATCTTTCATATACTCTCTGGACATACCATACAGGGTTTGCGTCTCCACTATATTAATTCTTTCATGTTTCTTTTGGCATACCCAGATTACACTACCATTCAGAGGAGTTAGAGACCAGAACTCGATTATAGACTTACTTGCCGTGAGACACTTACTATTCACAACAGCAAGCAAGACCCTATTCATTTTATTTCTCGCATTTACTTAGCTTTCAATATCTTTATCATTTTTACCATCATTTCCAGTTGTATGTAAAAAAAATTATGTTCTTAAAGAATATAAGACTATCTTATAACAAGAGCAGAATAGAGAAAATATTTTTAATAAAGATGAAAAAACCATCAAATAACCTAATTAGAAACTTTAACAACACTGGCCTTTAGTGCTTTGAAAGGAACAAAACATATGACAATGTCATTTATAAGCCATATATTATCAATTTTTAGTTCTTCAAAACTTCTTTTAATTACTCTACAATTGCACAATTAAAGCACATATTTGATTATCTTTCATTTTTTGTAATTAATATTTAAGTAAAAACGATGGAATTATATCTATAAACATAATTATTTCAGTAATCGGTGGTGGCCATATTTTCATTAACATAAGAAGATTTACAGACACAAACTAAAATCTTATACAGTATTTCTTACACATGCTTTGTTCATAAACTCGTCAGAGGTCGGAGAAAAAATCGCCGAACATTTCCAGAAATAACTTATCTTTAACATGCACATTGTGGTTCTCTAAATAAAGAACTTATCAGAATCACAAATCATATTTCATTGTAATACAAAGAGGAAAACTGGCTACAATATTGGGAAACGAGATAGCGAAGTGCGTAATATCTTATAAAAAAAACATTTACATTTGCATTACAATCAAACAAAGATCGAGTAACCGTTCCCAACCATGTAACTGGGGGTCAAGCGAGGAGGTTATCTCTAACACAGCTACGTTTTCTTATACAGTTAGATAAAACGTGTAAGTTATTTAACTCAAAACTAAATTACATGAATATTTAATGCGTAGAAACCAATTATCTGCAGTGTTAATTGAAAAATATTTATACAGTGGAATCTCAATAACTCGAACCTCGTTAAGTCGAAATCCTCAGTAAGTCGAAAAAAATTGCCATTCCCTTCCAATGAACCCCTAAATATGCGGTATCTCGAATTATTTAGACTTTGTAACTCGAACAAAATGTAATTCCCCTATAAAGTATTGATAATACATATTTATACTTTATAACTTGAATTTCAAAAAGGAGACTCTGTAAGTCATAGTTGGTAAAATACGATGACATCTTACTTGGAATTTCCCAAAATAATAGCAATAAATTCCAAAATGAATGTTCGGGTTTGGGGCTTCTGATCTATTGTTTTTGTCTTGTACATGTGCAATGAATGAATACATTAATGAAACTTTCTAAGTAACACAGCTGTGAACATTATGTTTGTCCCTTGTCGACACGGTCATATGTATCTCGGAGTTCTTGTTAAGTCGAAAACTCGTTAACTCGAATTTTTTTGCATTTCCCTTGACATTTGAGTTATTGAGATTCCACTGTATAATGAATCTTACAAAACTAAAAGTACCTAACTTAGTGAACGTTTGGCTTCAGTTTTAACAAATGTGCTTGGACTTGTTATTTAATCATCTCTATTTTTTGTTTAATATTAAGAAAATGATAGTCACATTTATTCTCTCTTAACATCAAATGAAGTAAAACACTAAAAACAGCGAAGAGATTTAAATTCAGGCAAACAAATTTTAATATATGATAAAAATTGTGTATAAGTTATATCTCGAGGTTATCGTTGTTATTGAGTTGAACGAGTTCAAGCTGGTATTTATTTTTTTGTACTTTATTTGCTTCTTTACCAATACTAGAAGAGAATTTTCGATGATGAGAATTGAGTTTTCATTTATAATAGAATCCTTATATTTTATAAATTTTGATGTTAATAGACCCACCTGTGGTCCACCAATGATGAATAATCCACATGGATTGATGTGAACTACAGTGTTTTCATCAAGATATTGGGGCGGGATCACTTCTTCGATCACTCGCCGCCTGATCTCCTCGCGTAAAGTGGATAGGGTGATCTATGTTCCAAATTAATTTCATGATTAATCAACAATCATCAATTTTTAGTCGAGTGCAGTCAATATTGTAGAATCTAATGATAAAAATTTTAAACAATCACAACAAATTGATATTTCTTAGTCTATTTTTGTAATTGATCAAATTTATATTGACACTCACAGACAGATGTAGTGACACAATTCTAATTAATTATTGTGTAGTTACTTATAAAATATTCATGAAATAAAGTCATTCATATTTATATATTTAATACCTGCACAATATACCTAAAAGTATTTTCCAAAAAAGAAATTGAAAAAAATATTACGACCACTATTTTAAGTTAACATATTCAAAACATTATTAAAAACTTTTTATACATTTGATAAAGAGGTTCTAGATATTATATCACAAACCAATTCAGATTGACATTTCAGGGTCGAGCAAGTTATATGGTAATTTAAAAGAGCACACGTCTTCTATACATGTGATAGATATTCTAATATAATGAAAATAATTTATTTTATAAAGGATACAATCACACATTCGTAATGTTGATTTCAATGTTTTGACATAATTTTATTAAATAAATATATTGCTAATATACAGGTTGGCAATGATAAAATCATATAAATAACAACAATGAGTGTCAATAGGTGATTGGGTTACTTCAAAATGAAATTTGTTATTACTATGCAAAACTTTATCAATTGACAGTAGATAGGGTATTCATCAAATAAGATTGACCTGACCTTTGTGATAAGTTCTTAATGATCTCATCTTAAAAAAATATTTCATCAGAACAATCATTGTACAAAAAAAAAAAATATAACATTTGATTTGATATTACAACAGTATGACTAATGTTGGAGTCAAAAAGCAAGTTCATGGTTATACTTGATATGAAGTAGGTAATAAATTTAAGTTCATGTCACAAATTAGAAATGATTACTGAGCAATAGCGATAGTTTTGTTTTACCAATTACTGCACGTCCAAATGACTCAGAGTCTCAAATTTCAAAATTTGAGCAAGAAGGGGAAAATATAATAATTTGGGCACACAAAGTCGAGAACAATTATTAGAAAGGCGATAGATGCGCACTATACTGAAAAATCACACTTGGTTCAATAAATTAAAAAACAATTTGGAGACCAGGATAGTCATAGAATTTATTTTAATAATTGTAAAGATTTCATATATCGGTTTATTACAAGGATTATCCTTTGTAGAAAGAGGTTTATTTAACTTTTATTAATAATCAAAAAGTGCAGATACATAAGATCTTTCTATAGACAAATTTCAAGTCTATAAAATATTGTTAACATTGTCACACAAGGTTTATATTAGGTTAAAAATTATGGTACAATTCTTGTTATAAATCTGACTGGTGTTTGATACTTCTTTAAAAAAATTATTCATACATTATTATAATGAGTAATGAATTGCTAAATTCCAATAACTATTGAATCAAGTAATAAAATTCCTTATCAACTCATTGGTTCGTCATCAATGCATCATACACTGACGAAATTGTTAAATACAATTGTTGATTAGTTGATTTTCTCTGACTAATGTGAGACCCTAACTTCAGAATATAAAACTAACATTATGTTACTGTACAAGTTATCGAACCATTAATTGATTCATAATTTTCATTATTATTATCAACATACAAAATAAATCTAAATCACTTTAGACTAAACCTACATTATGTGATATATTGATTATATCAATGCCATATGAACACTGAAAATTTTTAAGACTAAAAACGTGTAAACAAAAAAAAAAAGAATATTCACCTTTTCAGAGTGCTGAAGAGAGACAACAACGGTGTGTACGCGCTGTGGAACTGTTGCGCCGCCCGTGAATATGTACTCGCATGTGACCTGTGACAGACATACTTTTTTTTTGTCAACAAAATTCAACCTTTTCCTGTGCTGATACATTTTATTCCTGCAATTATTTGCACTCATTTCTTATCAAAACAGATTTAACGTAAGAGCGGGAAATGTCGAGTATAAATTTTGGTCATGTCCTGTAAAGCTATTACAATTTTTCTGTATGCTGTAACTGCACCATTTTCGTTTAAAAGCCACAATGAAATTGCATAAATACAATATTTTACAAGATTAGTCACAAACACGGATGGTGATTTTAAAAATTTACATACAGAAATGACTTCATTTCTGAACAACAAATGGCATTCTTTTGAATAGTCAATTATTGAATGCAACATCAACTTGAAAAAAAAAAGACATGCGATATGTACACTTCCCATTTTTCATAAGAAATCAGTATTACAGAAAATAATTACAACCATATTAGCAAGTAATTTTCCCTATGATCAGCTGAAGAAAAATATTACCAAACAAAATCATGTGCAGTCTTAAAGACTTGTCCAAAAAGTCTATTGGGTGTCATTCTAATTTGGCATACTCAAATGGAATACCAATGAAAATCAATTAAGTATATACAAATCTCTTGTAACTTGAAAAAATGTTTTATGATGATACCACTAATTGTAACTTTGTAAATTGTACTTCTTGTGTTAAGTTTTGAACATTATTGTTTGGAATAAAATCTTATGCTCTGTCTTAAGCATCCATTTATTTGAAGCATGTTCTTTTCTTTAATATACTTATGTATTTACAAATGTGCTGTGCCACTATTTTTTAAAGATCAACTGTGGCCAAACATAGGTTTTGCATTTTAAAATTAAATAAAAATGTGTACAATTTGTTTAAGATTTCATATTTTTTATTCTATGCTGATATAAATCATTAAAAAGTGGAAACTTTTTTATTAAATAATTGACAAATAGTTCCTAATTCAAAATGTAACATTTAACAGTTATGGTGATATTTGACTGTTTGCAAAAGTAGTTTGAATTTCCCAACATCTCATACATAACAGATTTTGTCTGTAGAAGACAGCTTTTTCATACATGTTAATAACCAAAATAGTTCACTCATCATAAATTATTTGGGATCATATTAAAATAGACAAAATTAAAACTAAATTATACAAGGCGACAAAACTGTGGACAGGACAGAACAGGATAGGACAGGTCATTATTTCTGTCTACCCCTCCTACAAGACAGACAGACTGTATGAAGATTGTGCATATTATGTACGAAAGCAAGCTTCAAAAATCGAAGCCTTAATGGGAAAGAAGTATTTAAATACTATGTAGGGAAATTTTAATAATCTTAGATCCAGAACTATTCCATAATGAGACGAATGCAATGAAATCATATCTACATTAGTATTGTAATTCACTCATGTGAATTATCAAAATGCTTAATTTTTCATTGGAAATATGAAAAGAAATTTGGATTTCAAATATAAAAAAAAATAACCACAGAACACTGTTTTAGTTTTAGTCCAATTTAGCTTCTTTAGTTTTTAAACTTGTAATGATTAGGTTATTTGGAGGATCCATAATGAAATTGTCAAGGCAATATCCAGATTATTTTTATTTTAATTTTTGTTGTGCAAAAACTCAAACCTACTGTAATTCGAAGTGCTGGTTAACAAAATGCGATATTATCATAAAATATTTTAGTAATATCATAGTATATTGTGCATCAAAATCTTTTGTGATGTGTTTTGACCATTTAAATCTGCAATGTGTTATGTAGATCTATAAGACATCAAAAGTGAAATTGCATTCTATTATAATCAAATTGATGATTTCAGACACAGCAGTTTTGAAACACGACAATGACCCCTTATACTCAGAACTCTAAGAAAAACCCATTATTTTCACCATATTTTATCTTTCATCGGATATGAAAACATGAATTTAGAACTCTGCTTCAATTTGATACATAAGTGATTTTTTCTAAAAATGATGTTCAGTTCATAAGTCTCAATGATTTTAGTCTGTTTTCTATATCGACACTGGAAACATATCGAAAATTCCAAAACTTTTCCTTTTTTTCTTATTATCAGAAATCTTTGAAATATCCGGATATTGGAAATATTAAAGTCTCATAGCAGGAAGCTAAAAATGTTCTATATCCCATCATCACTATACTGATGTTACAAATGTCAGTTTGTCATGGATTTTTTTTGTGATATAACTAATTACTAGTGACAGACAGAAACAAATTATTATATTTAAACTGTTAATTTCAGAATCCTGTTATGAGCCTTATCTAAGGTTGAAATTTATTAACCTGCGTCTTGGAGTCAGGTCGGGCCCACCAGAATTCGCCACTTCGACGGAGCTCGGCAATGCGCTGATTCAATCGATGAGCTAGTTCAACTGTTAAAGGCATGCACTCTTCAGTCTCATCTGTTGCATAGCCGAACATAAGCCCCTGTATATAAATAAAATTTGATATTGCAAAAAATGTGATAAAAGCAATTACTGACAAAGGTTCAATATTTTTCTAATTTGAAATAATAAAACATATCATAAACAGACTTCAGAGAAGAAATGATGTAAATACATACTCCACACAAAAAACATGTTGAAATATGATAAAATATCTTTTGATCAAAACGTTTATTATTATAAAATTTTAATCAAAAGACATTATATACACATACAGATTATTAAATTTCTATCGTTATAGATATCAAAATCATAAAACAACAGAAATCTTTAAAAATTATTTTGATGCTTAAAATATAGCTAATCTGATGTCACTTTGTACTCATAAAAAAAATGCCACCAATATAGACTGACAACCACTTCATCACTACAATTATGAATCCCGGCTGCAGACACTATTAATGTCAATTGAAAATATTCAGTAACACTATAATAGAAATTGCCATGCAAATAAATTGCCAGTTAGATGGATCTATTGCTCCAATCGTTTCATTTCGTTATAAATTTGTTTAACGACTTGCAATTTAAAATTGTACATGCACAATGAATTACCTAGACCTTTTTTATAGACCGACTATGATTTTTTATTAGTTTAAAATATAAATGCACAATATAGAAGACTTAAGACTTGTACATTTTATAAAACCCATTTGATATAATCATAAATGTTTATTCTTCATTGGTATTATTAATGTATATCAGGTATTTAATAACATTACCAGAAACCAATAAATTATTTTAAAGTAACATAATGTAAACTTGCATGCATAACATATAAAATTGGGAAATAAAGTAACGATGGTTGCATTGCTTACTGTAATTATAAGAAAAATATGATATACCACCTAACAATAATAAAAATATTATATAAATGCATTCATAATTTATTAATGTAAACTTATTTAATTAATATCTATGATACAAAATCTTATTTATAAAATAGACTGCCACAACTGGACAAAGATTAATAATAAAATTTTAGTGGTTCTAAATGATACCTGGTCTCCAGCACCAACTTCCTCTTCATTTCTATTTTCATGCACCCCTGCTGCAATATTTGGTGATTGCTGATCCAAAGCCAGCATCACACTGCATGTCTTGTAATCAAATCCTGTCCCAGAACATGCAACATTGAAATGTTTTACTAGTATTGGCATGCAATAGACCAATAAAAGAAAAATGGATCCTAGCTCAATAATCCAATTAGTTAATTTTTTTGAAACACATTTGTCAACTTTCCTCGTCTTTGGAAAAATGTAAAAAATGTAGGCCCATGTTTGTATTATATTTCCTATATGTTTATAACCATAAAACATGCAAATGATCAATGAAACACCCAAGGTTCTCATAACATTTATGAAACCCAAAATGTAGTTTTATTTAAATAATCCCTCGTGCAGCATCAACAAATGCTGTACCTGATCTCCTGCACCAACATCAATTTCATCTCGGTTCTCGTAGACTCCATCAGCTATATTAGGGCTTTGTTGTTCAATAGCCACTAGTAAGTTAAGTGTACGCCAATCAAAACCTAGTATATATGAAATTTTTTGGTCAATAACATCACCACAGGTTAACTAGAATCTTAGAATAATGCCTAACCTCTAAAAGAGTATCTATTTATTGGCCAGTAGCCAAAGAACATCTAAACACTGAGAATGCTTTTTGAACTAAATTTCAAGGCAAAATAACACTCACCTTTGGATGAATCGTCATAACCGATGTGTTTTACAGTCTCTCTGACGACTTTTTGATAATCCACATTAGCTTTCGATGTAATTTCACCGCACAATAGTACCATACCGGTTTTAGTCACTGTCTCTGTATATACAAATATTAATATTAGTTGGTCAATATTTGGTTACACACTCAAATGTCAAAAATCGATAAATGAACGCACCACATGCGACTTTTGCGTCAGGATCTTGTGTCAAATGCGCATCTAAGATAGCATCACTGATCTGGTCACACATTTTATCTGAAATTAAAGCATGTACAGATATAGTCTCAACGTAGCCCATACTAGGCTAGGCTAGGATTTCAGTGTTTGGCGTGAACCACGTGCTTTAACTCTTGGAGCCAAAAAATCGTTCATACCGATATGATGTAATTAAAAAGCAAAGCATGAAACTCGTGTTGTTTCATGTAATTGCCTAACAATACATAATAATATCGCACTTGGGCGGAAGTGGCAGAATGATCATATTTTGTACGAATAAATATAATAATTTACTACGCACATGCCCCCGGCGGCCATCTTTCGTAACATGCTTCCTGACCTGTGCCATAAAAATATAATTCTAACCTGGATGGCCCTCGCCGACAGACTCCGATGTGAAGAGGAACACAGAACCATCTTCCATTTCATAGCTGTGCCCATTTGTTTTTGCATATCCATTCATTTTTGATGTCTCCGGCATTCTGAATTAGAGTTAGTTACACCAAAATAACCCAACAGTTTACCCCTGAATTAACACTGTGGAAAAGAGGTTCGGCGCGAGGTCGCACTGATATATATAAGGTACGAGCGCGCCACAAAGCCCTCAAATTCAACCAATCACAGGCTTGACAGCAATATCAATACGGCGTTGTTATTGGTTAAAATATTTTGTTTTGATTACACACCCTGAAAACACAAAGCGCGAAATTTAAAAACATTATATTTCTAAAGGAAATTTTTCTTAGTGAATATCTACTTTTACATTCTAGATGAAACATTTTATTAAACCTATAAGAAAATTATTTTTTTTTGTAATTATCAATTAAAACAGCATATTTTTGAAATTCATATGAGAACATAAAATGAAAATATACGCGAAATGCTACAGCAAAATGCAAAATCGTGAAAGCAGCAGGGAATTTAGAAAGAGATAGCAAACGATTTTCATTGGGAAAAGGTCTTGATATATGAATACTATTATATGTATATTCTTTTGATTGAAGTATTTACATTAATTATACTTTGAAAAAACAAATCTATTATATGTACAATAAATGAAAATATTAGCCAAAAATTAAAAAAAAACCCTCAAATCACTATTGTAATTTAATTTATTGTGCAGCTCAGTATTTGACTGAATTTTTATTTATAGAAAAAACAAAATAAAAAAGATGTTACAAGCTTTGGAATATGATCTTACTTTTCTATTTATCCAATGACAATTATTGTAGGTAGTCGGTATTGATCATGACCGGATTGTAAAAAAATGACTCAAACGATATTTTAATATTACCTATATTGGATGTAAAGACTATTGAAAGACTTCGTTTATAATAAAAGATTACATTAAATTATAATACGTATCAGAGAATATACAACAAAGTTATTTCCCTTTTTTTGATTTTTTTTTAAGTGACAATTATTTGACAACGTCAAGACTTAGTGAATATAATATTTAAGGATTATTTTTAAGTTTAGGATATAATAAATTAATATATATATGTAATCAAATTCAACTTACCGTATATATGTTTCCACTGACTAATTTTTCACTCACTAGGAATTTTTAGCACAAAAAATAATTCGCACTTATTTTTTTTTTGATGGAACACAAAACAATTTTAAATTATATTTCTACTATGCAATGAATAAATATTTGAAAATGTCAATAGAATATAGCGACAAGTTTAACCGTTGAGCTCTTTCCAAGCACTGCGAGTAACGCTGCAATAAATCGTCTGAAGTAGCTAGATCGCTACAATATATAACCGCAAAGTCATGATATTATACATGTAAATTTTAAACGAATTTCATCATAGTTTAGACAAGCTTTGGTTTCTAGTGATTGTTCAATGTATTTACTGCGTAATATATTGTAGTTCTAATAATTTGCAGTGCAAAAAAACTGAAAATACTTTTAATGCATTAATAGTTGTGTAAGTATTCATATCATAGGTTGTGCATAGTTTCTTTAAGAATTAATGATCTTTATCAATTCAAAAGTTACATATATAAAATAAGTTTTAATAAAAAAGTTGAAAGTAAGCAGAACTATAATTTATATACATGTAACAATTACATTTCATGAATTCAGTCTAAGAAACAATAAATGTAATAAAGTCCGAATAAATAAAGTCTAAACTTCATCCAACGAAGTACGTTAATACATAAAACAATATGTCAGTTTATTTAATTATTTTAAATAATAATGTTTTTATGTTATTCAGAATATTTCGGGCATGTGCATATATAATGATGATACGCGCGTGTCGCAAAGAAAAAATCATACGGCTATTGTTTAAAAACTATTAAAAATTAGTTTATAAAATTGTAATATGATCTGAGAAAAGATGCAACAACATTATATGACATAAACGTAATACATTACATACATCGAAATAGAAAATCATAGTACTATATTCTTACTTATACAAAATGACCAAACGAAATTGGCTTCGTAGTAGGCGTGGCATACGATATTGGCTTAGCTAATACAGATGTTCACCATGTGTCCTTATTCTTTCTCTTTCTGTCGTCAACGAGTATCTTCATTCTTTCTGTTTCTTTTTCTTTGATTAAGAAATAACTGTCATTCGAGATCACATCTAAGAAAATAGTAACAAGGTCCTTTGTAAGTGATTTATTTGGTATAAAAATATGTCGTATATCCTCATTTACATTTGTGTGAGTCATGTGCCACGAATGAACGGAAACATGTTCGACGTTATAATTCTATGCTTTTCTATTTCGAGGATTACATATGAATAATTCATTAGTGTAAAATTTACATTTTTGAATAGTATCCGAGAAGTATTGAGAAAATCGTTTTAAAGGGAGGTGTATGGTTTTTTTTTGATTTACCCAATTACTTATCACTGCATGTTATAAACTAAAGTACCCCGTCGCGGTGAGTTTGTGTTTGTGCGGGCTAATCTCGGAAACAACTGTACCAATGTTCATACAGTTTTTGCTTACATGTAATAATTTATGAACATTTTACTAAAATAAAGTATCGATATGATGGTATTTTGTTTTATGAAGTCTTAAAAACATTCTCCCTTCTGAGAACTTTCGTAGCGTGTGCTGTGTTTCAAGTGTACCTTTACCTATAAAATAAAAATATTTTTATTTGATTTGAGTGGTAGTCGTTCATGAGACTTGCGCGTTGAGTAATTTTTATAATAAAAATAGAAATCGGTCAACTCTACACATTACAGTAAGAACGTGACCTTTCCATGTTTTTACCTATGGCGTACTTTTATGATGCCTGATAAAGGTTAATATCGAAGTGATCGTATAAAACTCGATGGGTCGTCCACCCCACCGCCTCCAACCAAAAGTCATCCGACTATAGATCATCACTGCTGCTTTCGAAGCCGGAGCGGATCACTAATTGCAAATGCGTATATAAATTTTTGCTCTTGCAACATTTAGCCTGCAATATTTGTATCAGATTAAAGAGCACGTAGGAAAAATTAAAGAGGGCAGTTATCGTTTAAATTAGTAGCCGAGTGGTCAGGTTATTGCCTTCAAACCCGGAGACAGCGGGTTTAATCTCGACCACGGGAAAATTTACCAATTCGTTTTAACTTAAAAGACTATCTACTCCGTACGTAGGACAACATCTGAACCCATCGGTCCTGGAGAATGTTAACGCTTTGATGATAGCTGTCGTTTGGAGTCCACTTATTAGGTCATCATCGAAATGAGCTCAATGTCCGTGCGCTTCATTATGAAATAAAAAAATTGTAAGTAAGTAAGTATATCTCTCCAGTGCGCCGTCACAACCTGACAAGTGCAAACGTCTCTGAAAAATCAATTAACGTTGTAATGGTTGTTTTTCTGTAGGTAGTCTCCAATAGTGGTAGACTTAAATTACTCACAAAAAAAAAATAAGACGAATAAGTGATAGGCTGGCTGTGTATAATAGCTTAATAACATTTTTAAGCTTGTTTATCTTATCCAACCACCAATAACCTCCAACACATCATACGGTTAAGCTATTTATTTGTCACTGTCGCCGAGTATTTACAATTTTTGACGCATTAAATAAAATAAATACCTACTGAAAATTATCTACGTAAAAATTTTATAATGAGTTCTCAAAATTAGTAGAATTACTGACTTTGCCCGCGGCTTTGTCCAAAGCGACACATAATAAATTACTTCATTTTTCTACCAACTCCTAAGTTGGGCCGGCCTTGATAGCGTCTTCAATCTTCATCGCCATTTCGTTCGCGGTCTGGATTGTTTCTGATTTCAATTTTAATCCTGTTCTCGACTCCGACTTCAATCCGCTCTCAATATCTAACACAAAATTGTCTCCCGTATATACAATAAGTTCTCCCATATTCACAAATAAGATACACATTGTTAAAGTATTTAATTATACAATTTTATAACGCCAGCTAATTAAGATTGATTTTACGATAATTATACCCAAACGATAGATAGATACCCTTTCAGAATTCCTTTTAATGGTCAAAAATATCCTAAATTTGTTCTCAATGTCGAACTACTTACTGTTCTAGCAATTTTCGTGGTTTGGGCGTGAAAAGCTATCAAATAGGAATATGGACACCAATCATTTAACAGGCTTTTATTAGCTTCGCTTGTAAATAAATTTTGAAAGTTGATTTTGACGTACTCCTAATGTGAGCTTTGTATCGATTTGAAACTTTATAAATGTCTGTCATCCGGGTGACAATACAGTATATTGATACCATTGAGCTGATCTGATAACGGAGCCAGGACGTGGATATGGAACTATTCAATGGCTACTAGTGAACTTATCAAATTCGGGCTCATTGGGTTAGTTTTACGGGTCCAATACATTGCATTTGGTGACGAGGGTCTGATGACGGAGCTGGGAGGTATATAGTGGAACTCTAAAATAACTACCAGTAAACCGCTCGAGTTTGATCTCATTTGATTTTTTTGATTGATTCAACACATTTCACTTGGTGACCAGAGTCTGTCTGCAGGGTCTGATGCAGTCGCAAGGTGGAAAGTGAAATTCTTCAATGACTAGATGAACGCTTCGAGTATGGCATCATTATCTTTATTTTCGCTATTACGTAATTACTGTTTGCGGTTCTCACACTTAAAAGTGAAGAATATAGTTTAAAAAATCTACATAATAACACTCCATTAAACTAAAAAATTAGAATGCAATATAAACGAATAAAAAACAAACTTTACCGAACTAAACAGTAAAAAATTATTATGATATAATATTATAATTTTAATTAACAGAAAAAAGTATGAGGTACTTAATATAAGTTGGGTTATTTCCTGATTTTATTTCCATGATTGCCGTTACTAATAGCTAGCTAGCAATAAAAAAATAAACAACTTATCAAAGGGCCCGCACTCTTTTACGTTTATTAAAATGTTATTTAATTCATAAAGCATGTTATTAAGAATTGGTTTTTTCTGGATTGTAATTTTGTGTGAAATATGAATTTCATATTTTGCTATTTGCTACTTTGCTAAATAAATAACAGGCAACTTACTTTGAAAGTGAAAACCAAAACGCCATTCATTACGCCAGTTTTTAAGTAATTGTATACACGCAATCGTCTATCAGTATAAATACAATGCGCAAAGGTTATACTATACTTACCTTACTCATTTCGGTACATAACTTTTTTTCTGTTTTTTTCCAAAAAACAAAATTACGCCATCTCCAAAAATAAAAATAATTAGTTGTATTTATAATCATAATGACCGCAGCAATAATAATCTTTTAGAAAAATTGTTTTAAGATCATAATATCTCTGTATTAGAAAAAATCCATCTTTAGATACTTGTAACTTAACTATACTTAATACTACATAACCTAATACATACTATATATAACTTGTAGATACATTCTGTCGTCAATGGATATGAATTTATAGTTGGTTTCCGAACCACTGTCAAATTTGTATTTTCGGTTATAACAGAAACTGTACAATTTTTGTTTTATTTCATTTTAGATGGGCATGAATAAACCTTTCCTTTTATAGTTTTATAATAAAGCTTGTAATAAACTAGTGAATACAGTGAAGTAGATTTAAATTATTATATAATTTCATTAAATTGTGCTCTGAATATATTCATTATACATCGCTGCAGAATTAGTTTCAAATTTGTTTTTCATCATTTTGATTTTGGTCTCATTCTCGATTTCAATACCGATCTTGACTTTCAATCTTATTTCTCATTCTGTGTGCAATTTCAATTCTGATTTGGACGCAGACGTAGTAAGTGCTAGCAGTATCAAAATGGAACTTGGACTATGTTACTCGGGGATAGAGTAGCTTTCTATAAATGGAAGAATATTATAATCTTTAGTGGAAGAAATATGAAGATAAAGTCAAATTTTGTTTGAGAGCTTCTCTTTTCACGCGTACAACGTGGAGTTAGTTTCATATTCACAGAATATATGGTTTAAGCACGCAAAAAAACAAAACTGGCCAAGCGCATGTCGGACCATATCCATTATAGGGTTCCGAAGCCATTATTACAAAGAAATGTACTACATATGAAAAAGTTTTTCCATGTGTGCCGCACAGAATAGTTATAAGCACTTTAGCCGCGTATAACTAGAAAAATAAGTAGGTATGTCGACTATTACTATTAAACTAAAATGCATCAGCAAAAGAGCGAATTTTCCTGTTACATCTTTTTGTTGAGAAATGCAGTTATTCGGCAATAACTCAAAAATAGTATATCCGACCATGTTCAATATACTTTTAGTTGAAAGTATTTATTAAGCGTTACCTACTTTAATTTTTTTCATATTTCTTGGGCATACGGTTTAGAAAATAGAGACGGTTTCTAGGGACTCAATTTCTCCAAGTTGCAGAGCTTCTGTTACATGCGTGGATTGCATATTTATTTATTATTTTTGTTTATTTATCTATTATAGAAATATTTATTTAATTTAACCTAAAAATTTTAATATTTAACAATGAAACTAAGTAGCGGTTCATACAAGACACTTAGAGTATAAATATATACATATGTCTTGAAGTTTTTGAATAAAATGCTTGTGACATACGGACGGACGGACATGACGAAACTATAAGGGTTCAATTTTTGCCGTTTCAGCTCGCAACCTTAAAAAAACGGACTAAATACACAGCGGTTTCAATTTTTCATCAAACATTTCATCCATTATTCTACTCTTTCAGCCTTTTCCAAAAATTATGGTATTATTTTTCCATTTGTAATGAGCAGCTAAACTAGATTTTCCATACAATAATTTATTTCGCCATTTTCACCCAGTTAGGGAATTAATTTCTAAAAATCCTGTCTTAGTGCTCGCCTCCGTTATAATAGGAATTTCGTTACAAAATTTCAAGTCTCTATACTCGGTAATTTGGCCTGTGCATTGATATATGTCAATCAGTTTACTTCTATATATATATATATATATATATAGATATAGATTACGCGTCTTATCGGATACCATCATTTGAACTTTGTCAAAACAACGGGTATCCACGTTGTACTAAAAATTGAATGTTAAATCTGTAACACGCATCAAGAACTTCAATCCCGACACAAAATCGAATGTAACGATTGTAAAATTGCGATATGACCTAATTATCTGGCATTATCGCTTCCTGGACAGCATATAGTTTATCAGGGGTCAAAAGTGAAATGAATAAGCATGTTTTAAACGGTCATCTTGTGGTCATTATAATTTTTTTTTTGTAAAACGTCGCAGGATTTGGTACTTCGATAATTTTTTTCTTATACGTCTTAATATCTTATCGCGCTTACGAAAACTACAAATCATCCCAATCATATCATCTGGGAGCGTGATAACGTGTGTCGCAGATTTCGAACAGTGTATAATTAGTCTTCTGCAATAGGTGTCGTTTCTTTAGCAAGCATGACAATAAAAAAGAATAAAACAAGACAGCGTTTATTTTTAGTACTATTGCATACTGCCATAAAGTTAGGTATAACATTCTTGGCTACAACTCCGGATTGGGAACCATAAAGAAAACCATACACAACATTCGCGATTTAAAGCTAATTTGAGTGTGTACATACCTACTTAATATATTTTATGAGTAAAATGGAATATTTAAAACGACCGGCTTTTGTGACCATTCTTATCAAATTTATTTATTTGAATTAAGCGATATCATTATATTTTATAATTACGTGTCAAGGGGTATTGCTGTGGCGTAACATTGAAAAAATGCGTCCACGAAGTCATGACGAAGAATGCATTGTCACATTGCGTCACGTTGTTGCACCTCAGCAATAACCTTTCCAAGGTTAATTATGTTACAGAATATAATGTGAAATCACGAACAATTAAATTAATGCAATTGGTATGGCACGTTTGATGCACGTTTGAGTAATTTCAGCGTAAAAGATTTACAAAACTTATTTTGTAATCAGTCAAAAAATACAACTTCTTTCAAAAAGTCAGGGCACAATAATAGTGTTATGTCTTTAGACTAGTTGTGTTTATGGTCTTATTTGATTAGTTCATATATGGAAATTTGCGCAAAAAAGGGCAAATTCATCAACGTGGGGTCTTATAAATCGTACACAGCTTAATAATATCAATCAATCAAAGATGCCAATGAAATGCATAAACCCTATTCCAATTCCGATTCCGAGTAAGTTTCCTAGACGATTGATTACGGTTTGACAAATCATTACGCTATCCAAACCGTAAACCATATTCTAGTCCCAAACGGATACCTACCTATATAGTTTCTTATCAATACATAAGTGGGCATTTTTAAAATTATTTTATTGCACAGGTTGATCCTACCGATCGACTTGTGAGAGAATACTTATTTTATACATCGACTAGTTTTTGCCGGCGACTCTGTCCTTGCAAATGGACAATCTTTATTGAGATTTTGATCTTTATTTCATACCAAATCTTATCCTAATTTCATTACCGATACCTATCTTTATTCTGTTCCCTTTCTCATTCGCTTTCTTTCTCCTACATTCTGTCCATTTCGCTTCCTCTGTCTGTTTTTTCCTCCTTCCATCCTTATCGATCTCCCCCATCACTCCTCTTATGAAGAAAAACGAGCAAACAAACAATCCGTCATTTAATAAAATAATATAATGGCTTTTGGATTATATAGTTATAATAAGTTATACAGATAAACATACAGATAAATAAACAGTAAGTAGTATTTTATGAGATGGTGTGTTTTAATATTAAATTTCATCAAAACTTATTATGCGGTTGTCGAGTAAGGAGATACATAGATAATCATTGAGATACTTAGATGTATAGATACGTAACATATATTTTACGCGAGGCGGTGTGTTCTATCGATATGCAAAACGTGAATAAAATCAGGTTAAAAATAATTTAGATATAAGAATATACACGCCAATTTATAGACAGATAAAAGAAAATGTCGTTTCACAGGGGCGTAAGTTATTTTATTAAGCTTATTTATTAAGCCGCTTACGCCGTGATAACGTAACATATATACAAATCGAGTTCCTCTTGCATTTATAAATGCATTGTGGATAGTGCCGAAGAACTTATTGACGTATGGTAAATAGTTCTTGAAAAAAATTGTCTTCGAGCATTTATTTGAAAACGCGTTTTACTCAATCATAAGTTGTATTGCTCGTGCGTTGTTTATTTGTGAAACTACTCGCAGCAATGGCTTTTGAAATAGCGCGTCATCAAAATTTATGACTTCGATAATTGTTTATTTCGAAAATAGTGTCGGCAATAAAACATTGCTTAAGTTCTTATACTATAATATTAGAAAGATACATCAGAATCCGTTCAGTAGTTTTAGTGTTATACCAGCTATACATATAACGATGGACAGGTAAACAATAGATTAATGATAAAGCTTCCATAAGCGATTGAGATTAGAATCGAAATCGGAAATTTCAAGAATTTTACAAATATGGACATTCAGTATTTTGAAAACGTCAAACAGAAATTTTGAAATCTACGAAGAAGCCGTAGCATTTCGAAGAACAATCTGATAGATTATGCCACTTAAAATGCGTGTTTAGGGCAGATAAATCGCTTTAAATTGTGTGTTATAAATTTTCAGATTTTTAATTGTTAAGATAGTGATCATTCTTGACGGTGTTTAAACTACAAGTGTCTATTAGGTTGGGAAAACGGTCTTTTTGTATTGTCCATACTAAATAAATCCTTTTTCTTAAGTTTCAATAAAAAATCCAAAAGTTATGACGCATTATTAGCTCTATAAAGATACCGGACGAAACCAGTGGGTTATCACAATTCTGGGGTGAAGGGGCAGAAGCTATATTCTCGCGTTCATTGATATAGGTCGACCCCCGAAATCACCGAAATCATCGTTCAAAAATTGTGAAATACCTAAATTAACTACTAAATGCATTGGTAGAAGTTCCTCATCAAACCCAAAAAATTATCTTTCAATATTAGTCACTGGGCTCTAATCGATACCTACGGATGGCGTAGGTACAATAAATAAGAAAGTTGTGGCTCAAATTGAAACAAAATTGTGCATTTATTTTTAAAGTAATAACATACTTTAATATAATATAATTAAATAATAATAAAATTAATTTTCTTTTTTTTCTATTTATCCAGGCTTAGTCTAATGATTGAACGAAGTACCTATAACCACATATTGCATACAGATAGATTATAGATTATCCCTGGAAGATGAGAGGATATTTTTAAAGTTTAAAAGTTTTACTATATGAAATGAATTATTCTCTCAAACCCATTTTTTTTTTCTACTAAAACTAGTACTACTTCAATCGTAACTTGATTCTTGTTTTTCATAACAAGAACTAAATTATTATACTACCATGATTTTCATTTAACCTCAGAAAGTATAAACTAATGGTTACGTGACAACTCAATATATCAGTATAAATAGTATACTAATCTGAACCAGGAGAATCCGTCAATGTGCATAGAGCTAAAGAAAAATAGACCATATTAAAATCATCGAAATAGAAAAGCATAGAATTATAATGTCGAACAAATTTATGTGCATTCATGGTATATAACTCACACAAATATAAATGAGGATATAAGACATATTTTTAAACCACATAAATCTTTTGTAAAGGACCTTATTATTATTTATTTTAGATGTAATTTCGAATGACACTGTTATTTCTTGAAAAGAAATAAAGAGAAAGGATAAGGACACATGGTGAACATCTATCTGTACAGCGGCGAAGCCAATGTATGCCACGCCTACTACGAAGCCAATTTCGTTTGGTAGTATTGTTCATGTAGGAATACTTTTAAGCTTTTCTATTTCGATGATTAAAACAGTGTACGACTTTAGTGTTTCAGAGCTCAATTTCCTTTATCGCAACAGTCGTGTGAACATGTTGTTCAACTATTAGGTTAACAAATATGTTACGTTTTATTTTTATTACGGTATTTACCAAAAAAATATTGCTTTTCTTCAAATCATATTAGAATTATTTTTATTATTTAACCGTTATTTTACTTTTTTTATTATAATATTTACCATTTGTTTTACTTTAGACTTTTCGTACTATAGTCACACTAAGTTTGACGTTTGTATGTATTATCATTTTCACATTAGAGCAAAGACAAAAAAGAAGATCGTTTCTAGTACGGAGACACCACCCTTAGAGTTAAAGATAACATAGAAGGGATGACGAAATAGCAACACACTCCTTTTTACTTACATTTCTTTTCCTTATTACATTTGTAATGGAACAAAAAGGGATAGCAATATAATTGATAAACAAGTCCCTGACAAAAGTAGTACAATTTTTCCATGTTTACAAAAAAAAGTCTAATAATATGCCTTATCATAACTATTAAACGTATAAAAATTCTTAAACTTCTTTAAATGTGTTTCTGTATCAGTAAATAATCCATTATCAATATGAAAAAAGTTTAAATAAATTAAATGTCTTTTTGTTGTTCGGGCTAATCGGGATAATTCAATGTATTCAGACTTCATTCTCTAATTTATGGTATAAATCATTGAAGTAAATGATAACATGTGATCGTATGTAATATGTGTATGGAATGTTATTTAATGTAATTAATTTGTCTAATCATTGACCAATCACTATTCGTAATATAATGTTTACACAAGTACTCCACGCATAAACATATTTGTTTGTATCGAAAATTAAATGTTTCATTCTTAAAACTTAAGTTTATTAAATAAGACTTATCCATGCTTATCTCTATACACATAGAGGATTTGGTTATTTTCGAAATTGATAAATTGCTTCTGAATTAGTATCATTACGGAAGTAAAGAAGATAGGGGTGTATATCTACTTTGAAATTACTTGATGCACGGAATGCTACGGCGAGCAAATTCGTGTCTAATTTTTTGTACATACATTCTGAGATTCTGAACTAAAGTAAAAATATTTTTGAGGTATCTGGTAAAAATCCAACCGTCTGGTGACGGGCCCTTTGAAGTGGAATGAAGCAAATTTCAGGCATTTGAATTTCTTAACTGAGCCGAATTTCTCACAACTTTCTGAACTTTGCCACAAATTATCAGATTAGATTATAAAATGAAATATTTATTTAGATTATATTTAATTCTATGGATTGCATGGTATGTATTACATACTATGATATGTATTGGCCAAGTCAATATGTTTAGATATTATTTTTACTGCAATTCGTTCCGTTCATCGTATTCAGTAGGTATTGCTGTTGCTTCGATAGTGTAATAGATGTACTAAAACAATACGCTTCGTATAATTTTAGTTGCTGCACTAACAGTAGACTGCCAGTACTTCACATTCTGACTGGTACTAAACTAATAGATCTTCTTCCAAATTTCACAAGGATTTTTTTAATGCTGAATTGCTTTCCCCGTATCCCAAAAGTGTAACTATTTTCATAAAAGGACGTATTAAACTGACATTCTTGGTAAGGAAAGTGTTAAAAAAGTTTTGAAGTAACCTGCGAGGCCGACGGCACGTATCGCTTAAGGATGAATTACGAAATTGAGGCACTGATTCATAACGAGAGGAACGCCAGGTTCTGCAAGTCGCAAAGGCTCAAATGAAGAGGCCAATCGGAAGGAATGGTTAATAGTAGAGGTGTCAAAACCGCCTCCAACTGGACCGGGCCATAGAAAAGACCCAGAGGAAAACACATGTAGCGGTGAAAGGACCGCGTCGAAGAAGACTTAAGAAACTTGGGCAGGAAAACATGTTGGAGAAGGGAGGCTAACGATAAAGCGAAATGGAAGAAAATCGTTGAGGCCAAAGTGGAGGCCAAGGCCAAGGCTCTACAACCCTTTGTGAGTCTTGACTCACAAAGGGTTGTAGAGCCCCAGGAAGATAAGAAGAGGACGCATATGTCAACTAGATAATTACTATTTAGATGCACTAAAGTTTGATTACTTTAACATATCTTTTATCTCTCTAACTTAAGACCCGTTTAAATATTTTAATTATTAGTACTAAGACTTTGGATCTATTACGGTTTCTCGATTTTTTATAGGTATTCCAATCAATATTTAGCTTAGAATTGCCTCTCAATTGTTTTAAAAGAATCGTTTTTCTATCTATCGACCTGTCACATAATGATGACTCGAATGATGACGTGTTAGTGGCTTTTATCGTATCTGTCTCAATCGCGCACCTGTAGTAGACACGGACACTTCTTGCTAGCGCGTGATTATATTTGGTGGTAGTACTCAATATCGAAGTTGTACTCTCTTTCCGCCGTTTCGGCGATCAAGTTACAAAGTTCGGGTTACAAAATACTTCTTGGAAAAATATTGCGAGCTGGTCGGAGAATGTAGACTCTGGGAAGTCTGAAAACCACATTTTAGAAACCTCTTGAAAATAAATTAATTTAAAAAGGAGCCACCTGAAACCCAATTAGGCGGTACGCAGCCGCAAATTCGTCGACTGACTCGGCTTTTGATAATTTATGTGGTGATAGAAATTATCAATAATTAATCTAGTAACTGCTAAAAACAACTAGATACGAAAGTAAATGACATATTTGTTTTGTCGATTCAATAATATATACGTAGGGTTGAATAAAAACGAATATTATATGTGGATAATATTGTATGTGTCTTATACGTTATCAAATAATTTTGGTCACTTCTGTGTGGCTTCTACACCTTATTAGATAGTTAGGCAAATTCTATATGGGTTCTACGTGCTATTAAAATAAATAAATCACTTCTATGACAATAAATCGTATACGAGATAATGTCGTACTATGATCGTTCGAAAACTCTCCCCGTGTCGGAGGTCACACGTTCGTTTTCGCGAACACTGCAGAGATCGGCACATGACGTTTCGCTACGATTATGAGTTTTTGTAAATAACTGCGATAAGTTTCATGATAAAATTTGAGTTGTTTTTATTATTCAAAAGCGGATCGAGGCTCGTTTCAATAATAACGAGCTCGGTTGATGTCATCGGATCTATAGCGTAATCATTTGTTCCATTTCATCTTGCGTTTAATATTATCCCATCAACCGAGGGAAAATACTCTTCATCGGGATACTTGCTAATTTAAAATATATACGTGCATTGCCCCCTCTTTTTGCCTTTACATATACTTTTATTAATAGTAACTTAAGTTATTTTTTATTGTCTTCTATTACTAGCTCTTTTCAGCTAGTTAAGTCTAACTATATTTAGCTAAATCTTTTCAGCAACTCTTGCATCCTATCTCACTATCCACAAATCTCTCCCGTTTAAATAAAATCGTAAGCTATAACACTGCGCAATGATAAATTTTATTACGATTTTATTTTACAATGTTGCCCGGTCAAATATATCTTGTCACAATTAATTGTAAAGGCTATTCTGCAGTATTTCCTTTTGTTTTTGAGATTAAAAGTACCTGATATTCACTCTCAAATGAAAATCTAATCTCTATCAATTTCGTCGTATTAGATTTGGTAGGTACTTTAGGCGTGACAATAATTTACTAACTAAACAGCGTTTTTTTTTCGAATTCACGATATCAATGTGAGTAATAAAATATTATTGTAAAATTTTTGTTAGGATTTCAATGGTGGATATCTGTAAAGCTACTGCGGAGGTTGTTTGAATAACTTTCATAGACGCAGGACAGTAATATACTAACCTAATTCTTAATGACGCGATAATATCTAGACAACGGATCAAGCTCAAAGGCTGCACATGCAATCTATCCTTTAATAGTCTATGTAAGTAGATGATTAGAGAATAGAGAAAAACAGACATTATTTTTTCTGTTTGTCCGACTATTTTTATTTGTGGCGGGAAACCTTTGTACGCATTCTGCTTTTGCCTTTTATGTCAAAGTAAGCGAAAATAAGATAACGATATGCCGTAATCGCGCCACATCGTCAAAACACTGAACCGCATCTTATTAACGTCGAACTCTACAGAGTGAAATAAACAGGATTTGAGGTCGGGGTTGACGTCAGATTGGGATTTGTTTTTTTTTTCTTATTGTAGACGCTGTATCTATGATCGCATTCTATTTTTAGTTTGATTGTACTTTTCGTAATCGTTGCTCTATTTATTTTGAAAATGGCCGTATAATAGTCTAAGGTGATAGTATTATTCATGAGTGCTCTAAACAATTGTACAATATCCGACTAAAAATTACAAACCATTAAATGTCAAAGTGACAACGTCGCATAACTCTTGTAAAATTTAGGTTTGATAGCCGATATCCTAGTTAAAAAATTCGTTAGGCCTACAACTTCTACAACGTTGCGAATTCGAGCTTTCACGGTCTGAAGCTTTTATTCGACTATGGTCGTGTATAACCCTCGCTCTATTCGTTCGCTATCTTCGTCGCTATCTATAACTGTAACGAATATATCCTATCACTAAAGCATATAGATACATATCTATCGCGAGTTTCGATGTTCTCGTGCAGGGTTACGGCGCCGGTAATACGTATGTCACCTATTGTAATCTTAGATAAGGCTGACGCAAATCACAGACAGCCATTGCGCCCCGATAACATAAAATATTTTAAATTATACATTCGTGATAACAGTGATTTTTCGTTACTTCAGATCGTCGGTAAACTTTAACATACATATATCATCACGGTATAAAGATTAATGTTGGCCGTTTTCAAGATGCAAATTCTGGCTATAAGCCGTGACACTTCTTACATCGCGACAGTCCTTCGAATGCAGATACAAAACGTTGTTTTTAAAACGATACTCGGATAAACTCGAATACCTACCTGATACCGAGGTCGCGTTCGTTTACACGTTGTTATCAGCTTTATGACCGAATAAAATTTGCGAAGATTAAATTAAAATTATTTTCCTAGACGATATCAACAGCGCCGACCGGCGACGACCGGATCGTTTTCGTCACTTGCTAATCTCCCAAGGTTGGCAAGGTGTCCTTTTTTTTTTTTATTACCTATGCGCATTCCCGACTAGGTCAAAAACATTTCTGATCAGACGTTAGAAGCGTATCGCGAACAGAAAGCCGTTTCCGCTGAATTACTTAAAAAAATCATTATCGGCCGCAGATAATCGTTTGGAAGTCGCGATAATTTGTAAACAGCGAACTCAGGCCATCGCCCGCAGCAGTCGTTAGCCGGTGGCGGTCCGAACAAACGCGCAAGCAAAAGCGTTATGTGACGACTTCTAAGGAACATCCGAACTGCACATGCAACAGGCAAAGGGTTATGTTTAGGGCGTGCTAAATGTGCATCGCGGCTTATCAGTGCAGAATGATACGCGTAATTAACAATTCGATAACTATCAGCCATGACGAGTGCAAGTTTTAGTGTGTTTTTCTGTATTTTCTTCTTCTTGCATGCGGCTCAAACGCAGGTATTTTTCCAAAACTATTGATTAATAAAGATCATATTTGAAAATAACATACCTTACATACTCTTTGTTTAGTATCGTACCTGTATGAAATTTCTTAATTTATTTTATTATGCATTTATGCGTGGTAAATGTTTTATCTTCTCTTTATCTATCGTGGTCAAAATGCTAAATATTAAATGTATGTTTTTTTTTTTTAATTTAATAAGTATGTTTATCAGGTAGAAGCTTATTCTAATGACGTTTGGAGAGTAATGCAAGATGATGAATACTTCTGGAACCAGTACGACGTAAGTTCTTCAAAATCCCGATCAGAAAATGCTTTATCCTGTATCAGACCTGACTTTTACATATGTGAGGTAAGTGAATTTCAATTTGAAGAATATGATTAATCACATCAAGATAAGACCTCTAACACAGATTGAGTAATATTGATTCATGACTTATCAAAAAGTTGAAATAATTATTTTTTTTTACGAAACAAAAGCAAAAGTACATGAACGTCATGTAACACGTGGATATCAGTATTTATGATTCTTGGTTGTATTTTTTACCAATTTCAACTCCGAATTGTTCTTAACGTTCGTTTACCTCTAATAAGGTTATACACTATATGCTGTCTATATTTTATTGTTTTATTTATATATTCAGTTTTAATAATTATTATTTATTTCTCATCTATCAATCAACCTTTTCTACGAATGCAATCTTTTCGTTAAAATATATGAATAAATTTCTTTGGGCCTTTTTTTTAAAATCACTTTTGGGGTATAAACACCATGAGCAGAACAAAGGTTTGATTGTTTTTGAAGTATGATTTTTTTTTTGAAAAACAGTTATATTTTTTTACGACACACGAGGATGACAAAAAAGTGTCTGATGTGGAATCAGCGTTGATTTTTGTCCAATAGAGACAGTTTCAAGAAGAAAGAAAATATATGTCGATCAATTGTGTCCATCTTGGTTTTGTATGGACCAGCAAGACTAATGGAATGGGTGACTTCACAAACGAACGTGGTGCTCGCCGTGCACCACCTTATTTTACTCTCTGATCTCTTAAAAGCTAGCAACGAAGTGAATTGGGATGATTAGACCGACAACCAACGAATTATTATTCTTCGAATAATCCATTAGCTTCTTGCAATAAATACTGTTATGCATTTTACACTATTACTATCTAGATTTAATTGCAAATTCAATAGATAGTTTACATTAAAGTTTAGGCACATATAAGAATATTTAATTTTTATAGTGCATTCAAAATGCACATTTTCATAGATTACTATATTACAACAGTGATGGATTAATGTAATTAATATATTACTAGATGAAATCATTTTCGAGTAATTACTAGGGTCTATTGATTGAATTTTTGTAGTCTACTTAGGGTATGTTTTCAATCTTACTTGTTAGCTGTGAATTAAATTCTTATAGTGACGTCAGTTTTAGCTGTTTCATAATTAATTTGATAAAATCCACTAGCCTAACCTAACTAACCGACTAACAATTATTACTTTAATTGTACATGTGAATTGACGCATATTCTATAACTAAAAGATTGCTGTTTCATACTTAAAAGTGTGTTTCATAAAAAAAAAGGTTTAATAAATAAGTATTATATTTAATATGAAACATTCAGGTGACTTATTGCAATAATATTATATTAGATCAGTGACTACCAAAACTCCACGATAGTCTTAACTAAAAAAAAAACTCGCATATACGTAAGTTTAGAATATTTAATTTTCTATTTAGTAATAAAGTCATTGTATACAACAGATGTTTATCGAATAAAGTACTGGTCAGCATTTTGATTTATATAACACAAACGAAAATAGAGGTTTTCCAATTAAAAATTCTACATACTTTTAAAAATAAAGTACCAAATGGCTATAAACATTACTCAAATAAAACATCTGGCTATAAATTATGTCCAGCTAAATTATTTTTTAGTCTAATTTGAAACTGACCTATGAGTTTGTATCCATGATTCGTCTGTAATATGTTTTGGTTATATACATATATATATATATATATATGTATTTATACATATACAAACTATTGTTTCTGTTTTCCTTGTCTCGTTAAGTAACGAGAGTTATGTTATAATTAAAACAATAAAGTTATTGACAGGCAATCTAGAGCTAACTTTGCCGAGCCTAGTAGCTCAACGTCGTCATGTCGCTGTTTGTCTGTGTCATAGCAAGACAGAAAGGGTATACATAGTCACAAACTCGTTTATCGGGGTTATTGAGGATAAATTAAATACAATATTATACTAAAATAAAATCCCAGTAGACGCATAAATCTTATCCATAGATAAATTAAAGATCATCGTTAAACAATTACTAGGCAAAAAAGATATTACATTTCCGATTATTGATAGATAAATGTCCATCGACGTGACCACGACCTCTTATTTGCTTGTTCCATTTTGGGATAATTTCAATATTGTTTATATTGATTTTGAAATAGGCTACCCTGGAGTTTTTTTGCTTGTTCTCTTTGAGGGACAAATGCCTTCCGAGAGAGTGGTAAATTTATGAGATAATGACATATTTCACGATTGACGTAATAAGATTTTTAGTTTTCAAAATTGAGTTTGACCATAAACACACGATAGCGGCCTAAGAACATCAAAAATTGCACCGAATTTACACATCTAATCGTATAATGTTATAGCTTAAACGCCGAATATAAAAAAAGGGCAAATATTGACATAACAACATCTAAGAAGCTAACCAACACGACAAATTAAAAATCAGACTCATATTAGATATTTTTCGCAAAGGATTTGTCAAAATAAAATAATATAAAATAATGTAATGAAAAAATAATATAAAAAAAATATCTTTATCATCTTGATTTTACATCCTATATGATATAGTATATAATATGATATACGTTGTATTTAGATAAAATGATTTTTCCAGTAACTTTATAGATATTAATCTATTTTTAAACTAGCAATTTCGTTTAATTTTTTTGTACCTCCCATTGTTTATGCCATGGAATAATATATACAATGGGTTTTATTATAGTATGATTATTTTTTCTTTATGTATTACCCACATACATACATTATTAAGGCGTTGACAGTACATGCGTTTCTTATCAAGAAAAGAAGACGGAAATGGGAACAGATAAACTTTATAAGAGTGAAGCCACGGGTACCGACATCATAATGTACTCGCGATAAAGCCATGATCAAAAGCTAATAATAAAATACGAATTCAGGCGCTTAAATTTCGAAACGAATGAAACCGAGATTGAAAGCCTTTGAAAGCTTGTGAAACGCTTATTGATCTCTCATAAATAAAACAGCATAGGTGGAACAAATTAAAAGCCTTAAAAAAACCAAAACCTGAGCAAACTGGCGAGTTATTCTTACTAATATTGTATTTAAAATAGTGTTCATTGAGATCAATATATCGCTGCATTTGATGGAACCATTGAGAGAAACACTTTGCCCACTCGCACTTAGGGTCGTGTCGTCGGCCTTTTCCTGTGGAGCTATTGCTTTCTAGGAGTACTTAAACCACCTTTCTCGGAGTTTTTTCTTGTATTATACGAGATAAATAAAAATGCATGGTGGGAAGTCGGGGTCCCAAGACGGGTAAGTCAGTATTTCTACACCTAATGTCCCCAAATCGTTAGTTTATTTCTAGCGGTATGTGGTGAGGTGTTGTCATGATGAAGTAGAATCTTACTGTGAGATCGTTTTTTCCAAAAGTTTTTCCAAAACAAGAAGCAAATGACAGTTAGTGTATCGTTCTACAGTCACTGTTCTTTTAATCTTCTAAAACAATTGGTGCATAATTCAAATTCAAAATATCTTTATTTCATAGGTTACAAAATAACACTTGAAATACGTCATCATTTTTTGTGAATTTACACTTTACTGCTCGTTCGGAAGGCAGTTTTCCCTCAAGAAGAACGAGCAAGAAACTTAAGGGTAGCTCTTTTCTAATTTGCACATACATAACCAAAACAAATACAAAACAAATTAGGAAAGACACAGCCCGGCGAGAGCTCGAGCCGCTTATGTCCACTGATTTTTGTCTTCTAAATATTCAGAAATTGCATAGTACCCTTTTTTTACTGAGTGATTGTTTAATAACACTCTTAAATTTATGTAGGGGTAAATCTTGTATATCTACAGGAACCTTATTGAATAGGCGCACACAGAGCCCTCTGAATGAATTTGAGACTTTACTTAGTCAACGAACATGTGAATAATGACCTGTCATTCCGAAGAAAGAGGTCACCATCTTTTATTCTACGCTTCGACCTCGTTTTACTTTAGTAGGCAACTCCTTGAAAGAAAATACCCACTGAGCAGACTGTCTCTGGTTTCGGGATCGTAACAGTAAATCTAGCTTCCGTCACCTGTAACTAGTTTTGCCAGATCGCCAAACCTAATGGCCGGACACACCAGCCAGTTTGGCCGGACATTTGGGCAAAAAGGCCGGACACCCAATATTATTGAGGATTTTGTGTCTCAGTGTTATTGTCCGGCTTTTTACATTTCGCTCGTTTGCAAAATGTAAAAAGTCGGATAAGTCGGAAATCGTTTATTTTGGCCGGACACGCAATCAAAAAGTCTAACTATGCCCGGCTTTATCCGGACGCCTGGCAACCCTACCTGCAACTACGTCGTACACATGCATTTGAGTCACCAGCGACAAAATTTTACATCATTTCACAGCACCAATTAATACGAAGGAGTTTATGAGCTTAGATCAAATTATGAAGTATCCATCGCGTATAAAGTTTCCTAACCTTTAAATATTCATGAAGGTATTAGAGCACTTGACTCACACTGATGCCTAAGCTTGTCCGAATCTGTGGTTTGGTCAATCTTTTTTCAGTCTCTATCATCAGCCACACAGAACTGATGTCTTCGGTTGTCACCGTAGAAGGACGTCCATCACGATGATCGTTCAGTCATATTAATGCGTCCACATTGGAACTCGTTAAACCAATTATAAGCAGTGGCTAGCGATGGAGCTTCATCGTGCAACACCAAGCGAAGTCTGTCATAACTTTCTTGTTGGTTTAAATGACTAAAAAAATTATATAAAATTATTGCAAGTAAATTTTCTCGCGTTAAATTTATGTTGACTTTAGATAAACATTTCTTTTTGCCGCCAATTTGTAAAAACAAATGACAGATGAATATAATGTATATATAATAAAGTTGGCAAAGAGTTGCGTTTTTTAAGTTTAACTATATGGACGTTATCGATCGATATAAAAATATAAAGAATGTATGTCTATGCAGGCGGAGCCGCTGGTGAAAGCCAGTTCTTACTCAAACGTGTTTTATGTCTCACCAAGTGAAGTAATAAAATGTTACTTCGCCATCTATTCTTTTAATCGTATTAAGATAAAAAATACTTTAAATGTGGAAGTTACGTTATATCATTAATGAAATCGTGAACCTCATCATGATCTACACTTTTAAATATCGATATTATGATAGTCAAATATGATAGTTTTATATTGTATTTTCCACTAAGAATCGAAGTCTCAAACCACATCTTACATAAAGCTGTGTAAGATACGTGGGAAAAGTAACTTATCAATCCGGATACAAATCAGGTCGTGTTGCCTTAAAGGAGAAGCAGTGGGGTTTGCATGACTTACTTTCACCTTATACTACAAAATTTATAACAAAAATCACAAATTGTTTATTTTTAGCTACTGTTTATAATTTTATGTTGATATATTATTTTTGTAAAAGATGAAATCTCTATGCAAACTGATTCTCAAAATAGGCGCTCAAGCTATCTAAAATGAAATAAAGAATGATTCCGTTTTGCTGAGATTGATTAAGTACACAAGGGATTGTGCGCTATTAAAAAATTGAATTTACCAAAAAAAAAAAAAATGAAAACCAACATCAAAACGCTTACACTAAGAAAGTTATAAAAATGTTTTTTATAGCTTGCAAAAGAAATTTAAAGGTATAAAATAAATATTAATGAAGTATTCGCAATACTTACTAAATCAATTTTCTTCTAAGTTAGTTATTTTTGCCGGAGCTCATAAAATATTAATAAAAAAATATCAGACCAAAAAAACTCAATATGCACATTAAATTTTGCTCTAAAGACGATAGGTTTTCTGTTTAAATAACACAGGATTTTGCCATTTTTTTCATTTCCTTATTTTTTGATTGAGTGAATATGTATATAGCAATGAGAGCTATATTATATCCATTGACGACAAATTCACTCCTTCAACAGCTATTCAAGGTTAAAGTTGAACTTCGAATAAATGTTTGGATTTTATTTTTATGAAAAAAATCATTATTATTTAACTAAAAATAGGCTGCTTTTTGACGTGAAACGTCTTTAAATTCACATCGAAACACACGGGTATCAGCTCAGAAAAGTGGACCGTAACGAAAGGGTCTACATCGTCTTACCTTAATAATTACAAAACTATTAGTGTTAAAAACATGAATATAGGGTCATTATTTAGCTTATACGGTCAGTTTAGTGTTGTGACCTTGAACTGGCATCGAGGTCGGACAGGGTGGCGATGAGGGACACTGTGTAGCATGACGGAAACCAGAATTCTCGCTCATTTCTAATTAGGATAACTCACGACACACATGTGATGGCACGGCTCTTTTTTCGTGAGCTTATGGAGTTTATTTAGAACAATCGATTAAAATAAAAATAAGCGTAATCTGAACAATAATTATAGCTAAAAATAGCCAGGAATTGTAAAAAAATATATAAATATTCAATATGTCGCCCTCAGCCCATGCTAGAACCAGCCAGAAATATGCATCTACGCTATCGCTGGAAAGAGGAGGTTATGAGCCACGCACCCCAATGTCCGGTGCAGAGCGAGTGGGACGATTTCCAGAGCAAAATAGAAAAGCATAGAATTACAACGTCGTTTAAGTTTATTCGTGTCACACGACTCATACATATGTACATGAGAATATACGTGATATTTTCAAACCAAATAAATCTCTTACAAAGGACCTTATTGTTACCTCTTTCACATGTAATTTTGAATGACACGGTTATTTATAACCGAAGAGAAAGAAAGAGAAAGAATGAGAACACTCGTTGACGACAGAAAGAGAAAGAATAAGGACACGTGGCGAACATCTGTACGGCGGCGAAGCCAATATCGTATGCCACGCCTACTACGAAGCCAATATCGTTTGGTCATTTTGCTTATATAGGAATAGTTCTATGCTTTTCTATTTCGATGGTTACCACCGAACGCTCAGCAGACGACGCCAACTTCGCGAGCAACTCTACCGCTGCTGTGCCTGTCGCCATTTAGTGTCTGTTTTGTACTAAAATTTCTAGAACAATTTCAGCCTTGTTTTCATTTCAATCTTTAACATTAAACGCGTCTTGCTGATGTAGACGTTTCACGTTAAACCATCGACCGTGTGCGCCGACACAGCCCCACCCGAATTTTTTTTTAATATCGATGTCTGTCCATAATATAAATACCAAAAATTTCGAAGAATGGAAAACAATATGGCTAGTAAGTACATTTTAGAAGATAATAGCGATTTCAGATATATCGGTGAACTTATTAAGCTGTTCGAAATGACATAAACGAGTAAGAACGTAATAACTTTATACTCAACAACCATCTACAGGAAAGTTTTCTCATAAATTAACAATATAACAGTTACTTCGAAAGTTATTGACGGTCAAAGTTAAGTTGAAAATGCTTTTATTTATCCTAACAAATGTAAGAAATCAAATCAAGTTCTCAACGTATTAATATACACTATTTACTTTATTAAACTTTCTTTGGTTACATTTGAAACTTTTTATTATGATAAAATGAGAAATCGATATTTAAAAAAAAAAGGCAATTCTTACTCTCAAGTATTATTACTCAAAATGATTATTTATTACTCATATTAATCATTTTGCCGTAAAACTAAGAAAATCTATGATTTTATTCGAAATTCCACTTTAACCTATAATGACTATAAAGCAAAATATTTATAGTAAATTCATAAGAGCTAGTTTGTAGAGCGCTCAATTACCTACAAAAATGTATAGTTCTCATTGCTATATATATTCACTCATTACAGAGAAGAAAAAAAACATAAAAGTGGAAAAAATACATTTTATCGAAATGGAAAATGCATTGTTTTTAGGTCAAAATGTAATATGATTTAAGAGCTTTTTATCGGTCTGGTATTTTTAAATTCCGTATACTAATAATTTAAGGGGCGTGGCAAAAAAATACTAATTTGGTAAATAACGGATAATTTAGTGTACATTAAAAATATTCGCAAAAATGTAATTGTCAATTATTTGACTGGTAAATTGAGTATAGCTTGCGGCGTTAATTCATTCAAATCAGCTAACGACAAGTTAGGTGATTTTTAAAAATAAGTTCCAAGAGTATGAAGTCGGGGCTTAATTAATTTATAGATAAATCGTTTCTTAGTTACCCCAAAATTCATGAGTATCGATTATTACGAAAAATCTGATATCATATTATTAATTCAAGCGGTTTCTATTATTAGGGTAAAATAAGATCCTTTTTTGGAATTCTAGTCGTTTCTTCCTTTACATATTTTAAAATTATATTTACCAGTTAGTCAATCAGGACTTCCTACTTTACAACCTCAATATATAATTTAAACACAAATACACACAACTTTATTACACGTAATTTATCTAGCTTAGCTTATGATATATAATGCACGATTATCGACTTTTATTAGCACCGTATATCGAACATGTAACCGAGATAGCTTATGAGCCAGCACGTTTCGCGTGCAGCTGCCGCCAAACGTCGGGCTGCCCGAGTCCACCAGGACCTGTAACTATCGCAGCGTCAACTTCCAAGAGCAAGTGTACCGCTGGGTGGCCGGCCACGGCTGTCTGTTCTACACCCCCAACTTCCTGTATGTGGCCGGCGTCAACAACATCAGCATGACCACCGGCTGCCGTTACGGACACCTCTCCGCGCCTTGCGTAGAAGTGGTGAGTGTAAATTTCGTTGTTTATAGTTAACAGACCGTTATTGTATTCACATTTGTTTAATGTTGGTAGTGTACGATTGGATACTAAATTATCAACATTGATATAAAATATCGGTGAACAGGTTAAACTTTATATATTTGTACGATGAACAGGCAAAGTTTTCGGAACTAATGAATCAATTCTAATAAATTCAGCATTAATAAAAAGCTACACTATCCCTAAGCAGTATAGGTTACATTTTATTTTGTTCATATTTATCAAGTTTCATCACAATTCGTTTAGTTGTTTCAGCATTCAGCGGTAACATACATACACAAACATACATTTTGACACCCACACTTTCACCTTTGTAATATTAGAAAGAAATCGTAAATAAATATACGTTTCGTGGTCGTAATACATATGACTAGATTGTTACATACGTACTATAGTAATTATTACGTTCGTCTGTCTCGACATCCTTTATCTTTCCCGATATCCTCTAGTTCTAAAGCGACCCTATTAACCACTGAGCTACCGTCATTTATTGGAAGAGTAACTTTTCAAAATAAAATAATAAAAAATTAATAGTGAACATTTTTTTAACTGTCATGATTTTAACAAATTAATTTCTGAAATTTCCACGTCTTTATTGGAATATCTACATGTAACTGTTCTCAGAACAGGATTTGATAAAATTCTACGATCTAATAATTTTATTGTAATTATCGAATCGTTCTCGATAACGTCAATCGTAAAAAGATATACACAATAGCCCCCGGTTCGTACTCGTTACACTTACGATTGCGTTTGTTCGTTTAAGCCCTTAACTGTTTTTAGTAAGGCAAAATTATCATGGAGTTTTGCAAAACGCCAGAGGGACCTAAATAACGTTAGGTTCTCACGCTACTGGCCCGGGGGACGGGTTGTATGTGAAACTAGGGCGCTTTGGTTACAATCGCCTTTTATGGTAACCCGTTCCAACGGACTGGCATCTACGCCATTAAATATTTGTAACTTGCGTTGTCCATCTGTCTTGCCGATTTTAATTTATGGTGTAACTAGACTATAGTATGACATCATGCTTAGAAATTTCTATTCGTGTTTTAGCGGTGTTTATGTTATAATGAAATCCTGAGCAAGGATGTTGTATAATTTATGCTCGTTTCACTTTTTATGGCAATAAAACATCACAGATGTGTTATAAAATATAAGGAATTCACGAATATTTTGCATGTGAAAAATATTATTTTTGTGATGTGTGTACTAGTAATTTTATTGTTTTTGAAGTCATTGTATTGTATTTAAATCGTTTATTAAAGAAATATGTGGGAAGGTTCACTTCTGTATATTTATCATTTTTTAAAGATTTAAAATTATGCGATTTGTTGTGATCGCATACAAACCAAAACAATTTTTACAATTAATTTCTGAATTTGTCTGTTTGAGAATCACTTTAGAATTACCCGACTTGTTTTAGTGGAGTTTTTGCAGTTCGTAACTTAATATAAAAACTATATTTCATGAAAATCAGTTGGATACAATCACCAAAACACTATAACAATTCCTTTCATATACATATACGAAGATTCGAAAACTTTGATCTTTGTTTTTATTTATAATGTTAAGATTTAACGTAATTTACATATATAAGTTATAAATAAAAACAAGTGATAAAAATATCAATGATACGCATCCATTATGTATTTACGTCTTACTGTCTTAAGGACACGTCAGAGACAAGCGTCGATCAATTATAGATTTTGGTGATACGAAAATGACGCCAAAGATTCTGAGATGACGAAATACAGACAGAAAGTCGATAAGTAGCATATATTAGATCGAGAAGACTTCGTTGTAGAGCTGCTAAGCGTCCCAAATAGAATGTCTACCAAAAGCGAATAATACTATACGTGCTGAGAGTTAAGCAGGCAAACACTTTTCTTATAAATGCCTCGAGAATGCTTATATAAATGGAATATGTAATGATTAACTTAGTGATATTTTCTTGAAAAAAAAAAAACAAAAAACTTGAAAATTAAGTGATTGATTACACAAATCTATTTCATAGGCTAAAGAAGACGGTACATGCGGCTGTTATCCCTTCGATCCCGACTTTGAAGAAGTGGTTACCGTAGTCAGACACTCTCTGGTGCAGTCGGCGCACGAAAGATGGGAGCGGTGCGTCCAAACGGCCGTGGATTGTTGTATGGATATCATGATACATGATACTGAATATCCGGGTGAGATAAATCGTTGATCACAACTTTTCCTATTTAAACGTAATATTAAGAAATATAGTCTAAATGAGATTAAGCACCATGCAGTGGTAGAATGCGATAGGTGTTGACTTAATTTGTTCATTTCTATATGCGGCTGTGTTGTTGTGTCATGGGTTTTTATTATTCCACTGCTCCGGCATCTCCTCATCTCCCACACCTCCAACAATATTTTAAATTATGACTCGGTGACGGTAACGTGAGTGATTCGGATCTCGAGTTTTCCAAATTGACCTAGCGATGTTTCGAAATTAGCGACAGTTGCTACCAATGTGGTGACGAAGTCTGACATTAATGGTCCGATCTACTTTCCGAGGCACGACCCCAGTGCTTTAATTTCATTGAAGTAAAATACTCTTTGATCGATTCTTCAGTGGTCAGAATTCAAACGGATTGTTTTGAACCATTTCACTATATTTTAAACGAAATTATTTCGTTCCGAGGACAATGCTTATGACCACTTCGCCACCACTGCCTACTTTTTTTTTACCAACTTTATTTCTAATTTAATTACGTTTTTTTTTCATTATTTCTACGTACAGAGAATTTTCTAGTGAATATGACGTCTTTAACTGAATTTTTAATTGAAAAATTTTCGATTTCCAAATGCATATATTTCTCGAAGAAAAATTTTAATTAAATACCGATATAAATTAAAAGATTGATAATAGGAAATAACTGTTACTTAACCAAACTTCTAGCAAGTAATATTCCAAGAGAATACGCTTGAAGGCTGAATATTGTCATTTTTTTCATTCAGGAATTTTAAACACAAAAACATTATGCGGAGGTTTATGATTGTTGATCTAAATAAAGTTTTCTAGAACTATCTTTATGGTCTGCGCAGAGGGCCATTGCCCGTCGACCTTCGACGCGTGGACGTGCTGGGATACCGCGCCCAACGGCACCGTGCAGAGCGAGGTGTGCTCCCAGTTCGCGTACTCAAACTCGGGGCCTACCTGTAACCGTAAGTGTTTACAAAAATTAACTATAAATATCCGCGGCTTCATCCATGCAGATCAGCGTCTGCTAGGTCTCGGTTACGTCTTCTATACTAATATGATTTACATGTTTTCACAGTAAATACAGAGTTATAAAAACTGAATGATTGTAACTTATATGACTACGAAAGAAACATTAGTGTTTTCATTTTCAATGGCGCAGAGAAGAGTCGTATTAGCTCCTGAAGGTCGACCAGTAAGCAATGGGTCTAGGGCGCTCGCATATCGGGAAGGGGCTTGATGAGATACGGAACGGGCGCGGATGAGACCGGTCCACGTGCCACCCGACACGACCACGTAGGGCGCCCGCTTCGTAACCCGACATTAACATAAACAGTTATTCGTCTACCTACCTACCCATGTTTTACTCGCAAACTCGTAAATTATTGGAAATTCAAAGTCAAAAAAGACATGTATGAATTTGGTATCTATAGTAACTGGAGACCACCTCTCCGCATGCGTTTGCGACGCGGTTTGCTATCAATGGGCGTTTCTTCATCGGCCGATCCGGCTTCGCAACGGCCCCGGCTCGGAGCCGACACCGTCATCAGAGAATGCACAATTGTGTGAAACTGTATCACACACTGTCTCACTGGTCCGACCCGGCGCCTACAGTACAACAGACGAAAGCTGCTGTGAAGCTCGTCACGAAAGCGTCGCAATGGCGTAAAATAGGAACGCGGCGGTAAAGAAGGAGGGGTCGGGGAACGTAACACCTATACCATTCTTAGCTAATTCAGAGCGGCAAAGTTTCGTGCGTTATAATGTACACGACGGTGTCGGCGCCAGCATGTCGTCGGTAGCAGGTCTCTCACTGGCGTAGGGCAGGAATCGTTATGTATATGTGTTCTATACATACGTAAGCTTCCATGTGGGCGTGTGTGCCGTGATCAGCTTGAGATAACTCTGGCTCTCATGGATTAACGGCGGGCCTAGCATGACACTCTAAACGAGACTGTCTCTATAAGACTATCCATTTCTGAGACTAGAGAAGAGAGACTTTTCTCTGGGGTGTCGTGCTACGCCCGTTGGATTTATAAGTCGGTCGTCTCGAGTCGATGCATGTCGGCGTCGGTCCATTGAAGAATGTAGTTATCGATACCGGGTCGTCGAGTTCTGTCGATACCGGTGCCCGATAGACTAATGAAAAAACGCCCATTAACATCGCGGTGCACAGAGCGGTGAATCCCCGGCTACTATAGAAAAAAATCAAAGAGAAAAAACTCAAATCAACTCACACAAATTCCCTTTGACTTTTCAATAATTTGAGAATCTGTGAGTAAATATTACATAGGTACACGTAGTTATTGGTGTACATCGATGTCGCATCTCATAGTACTCAGTCCGTTACATTGATACGAGTTGACGTGTTTTATTTTATTTATTTATTCTTTATTATTATTGTGACTTCGAAAAAGTAAGCGATAATGTTGTCACTTACACTGAATCATCGTAGATAACCGCAATCGTCTCGAGTGGGTAATCATGTGTCACGTTTCATTTTATTATATTCCCCGCTTTTGTATATAAAAAACTGCTGTACGCATTGTAAGTATTTAAAATTCATTTAAGTAAGTAGCCACTCACTTTGATTTCTATTAAGTTTGAGCAACCGTGAAATGAATTTGTATTGCAAATATGTCAAAATGAATTATTAATATGTACCCTAAGTTTTAATACCATTATTACTAAATAATGCAGTTGTTTTTTTTTTTTTTATTTTACACTGATAAAATAATACAATTTTGACAAAAGTAAAACTGTCTTGACTAGACAATTAGAAAATACTGTGACAATCAAATGAAATATTACCGCAAGTCTTAACGATTTTTGCTTGTTTTCGATACTGATATAGGGGAGGTATTGGTTCTGGAAATTTCGAAACTATTACTTTTTCTTCCAAAAACGTTACAAATTTTGTAACAATACCTGAGTTTTTGAAAAGTTCTTACAGCGGATATTTTTATGTATGTAAATTTGGTAAAAAACAACGGATATGTAAAATTTTACAGCGCAAAGTTAAAAAATGTTCTCCCACACATTTGTTTCCATCACGAATCATATTCCGACTGCTAGTGAAATTTGTAATCGCAAAAAAAAAATCATGTATATTAATGATTTAATATACATGATTTAATGATTTACGAATTAATGATTTTTGTATTTCTTCCTTTACTATTACTGCTAGACCTTGCTCTTGCCAAATTTCATGATTGAAGTCAATGAGAAGTATGCTACAGGTTTTGATTTACTTACAAATGTCAAAATATAAACCATAAATGGCAGTATTTTTTATTACATTGAATTAAAAGCTTGAATTTTGTACAACTCCAAGGAATTATAGGTCTAATTATTTGATATTAATTTCAATTTGATACCTCCATGCGTTCCAAGAATCTTGACAGACATGCACATAAACAAACAGACAGGCAGACAAACAGATGAACAGACGGACATCAGAATGTTAATAAAATCACTTTTATAAAGGTAAGAAACCCTACAAACTATCTGGAGTGCGATTTCGGAAGAGTTGTCATCAGCAAAGCAATCGAGATCATTCGAGAAGTATTTTCATTCAACTGTTTAAAAACTGCAACCAAACAAAAGTATAAAAGATGATATGACAGAAAACTGCAACTGATCATCCCATAGAAATATTTCTATAAGATGATCGTTTGCTTCTTCTTATTTCTAGGGCAGATGTTCTACAGAAAATTGTTTTTTTTTTTTTGGTTCCTGAAACAGAGAGTATACCGCAACATAGAGACAGAAGTACGAGTAAGGATAAAAACATTTTTTGACTCGTTTTGAATTTCGCCTACCCAGCAACGTGGGTTTATTAGTAGTCCTGGATTATTTGTAGTCACTTTTTGTTGAACATTGGTTAGATCAAGTACGAAACAATAAATTTTCCATGAGTTAGTAACAAAAGAATGTTTTCTGCAATATGCTCTGAATTACATCTAGTAAATTGTCTTGTCAATAGGTTATAATATACAGTTTCAATGATGTGGTATTCTATTTTTGTTATAATTTATTTTCTAAAGATGGCAAATCTTCAATATCTAACAAAGAGCTGAATGACTAGTAAAATATGTCTCCGAGACATTATTGACTCACGAGAAAACATTACCGATTCGCGAGTCGATTTGGAACACACCAAAAGCAAAAGGAGTTGCAGTATGAATTGAAAAAAATAAAACCATCATTGAAGAAAATAGTTGTTTGATATTAGAGAAAGATAAATAAGGACAAAAGATTCTAGAGAGGTTAATGGCGTTAGTCAGAGTTCCACAAAATCGAAACTTACCTTTTCGTGACGCAAATGACAAAAGATTTATTTAAAAATAATTAAATACCTAAATTAATTCGATCTTGTTAAATAAGAGCATCTGGAGAAAGCTTTTAGCAAGGAGACGTTTTTCCGAGATCTTTATCTCTGAAAAATATCGAAAACGAAATGATTAGTCGGTTTGCTAACACCATCTAGAAATATAAAATTCTATGCTCTCAAACACTTCTAAATTGCCATCCAACATGAACTAAGTTTAATAAATGACCATCATCTTTCGATTTGAAAAGATGACTTATGACAATATAAAATGGAAATGTCATGATACAGCTAGGAAAGTAGGATCGATGGATTGCATCCATTACATTATCAACTATATAGCTGATGTCCGTGATGCGCTTATGAATATTTATGAGAATAACACACTGGTCCATCTGGAAATCAAACGAATGAACGCTTAATCTATTGCTAAAACATTGCAAATTCTAAGTTTATCACCTTTCTTGATACGTTGCAATATTTTATTCGTAATAAATTTGACTAGCAAACTTCGTCAATCAATCTAATATGATCTTAACTTTGTCTCAAATGTTCTTCTAAAAACAAACACCTTTCCTCGTAGTTAGCTGTAATCTATAAAAGGAATCTTAAAAAAAAGGAATGCGAAAATGATGAAAAGTTTATATCATTCTATTAAAAAAGTGTAATACGTGTCTAGTGCGGCCACAGATTTTTTTTTAATGAGCAAGTTCGTCACATACCACATCGGTACTACACTTATATTACAATACTACTTTAATAGATAGATTTAATTCTAGGAGTTAATATACAGTGATAAAAAAATATAAATCTATAGTCGAAATCCGAAGACAAAAAAGATCAGGGGAGGTACCCTCAGAACGCGAGTCCAACCTACAATTGACCTGTATACACTAATATGACTGGCTGTAATAAATTGATGTTATTGTACGCGTTAACCTTTTGATGGTCGATTGAAATTACCTATTCTACCACGCAGTTACAATCGAAGGAAATTCTGTGAATCTTCTTTGTATTTATTATTGCAACGCGACTTGTGCCTATTTTCAGGAAAAGAATCAAATTTGTGTTTTTAATGTTTAGATAAATTTTTTTTTTTTTTTGAAAACGTAGTAATTTTCAATACAATAATATATGATATTTAAATAGACGTAGGATTTCTTATAAGAGTTGTAATGATAGGATCTTGATTACAGATTTCAGTACAAAGGAATGTTTCGATAATGGAACATGGAACGAGGACACGGATTATACAACCTGCAGCATTTCGCCAAGACTTGAAAGACGTTATCGCTTCCACATAGGAGTCCTGGCCTTCTCGATCGCCGCGTGCGCGCCCGCCGTCTTCGTGTTCTTCTTCTACAAGAGGCTCAGAATCACACGTGTGGCGCTGCACAGAAACCTTCTCATAGCTATCATCATAAGAAATATATTCGTGATTATCAGCAGGACCGAGGTACTAATGCAAACGGATAACTTATTTTTTAGCACTCATTGTGTTCTATTTTATAGAAACAGTGGAAAAGTACTGAATGTACTTTAGTTTCCGATACCTATTTAACTAAGCGATTAGCATATCATTGTGTTATTGGACAAGGATTTCTCGCGCTTGAGATAGAAAAATCATTTTCATATCACATGCATTCAAACAGCGAGTTTTGATCTCTGTTTCGCCAGTCGAAATAAGACAATTTCAGACCAATGCGACTGTGCCAGGCAGAATCAACGTTGTTTCTGCTCGGCACATTCATTTATTTATTATTTATTTCAAGTCTGTCAGAATCGCATTTGTTTATTTTAAACAAAAATGAATGAAATCATAATCGTCTGACAGCTGTCGTCAAATCGCTGTCAGAGATTTTAATCAATTAAAAATAAAATGAGTACCCCAAAATAATAAAAGATATCACTGCGCTGTTTGTCTGAAATAGTTTTACTTCGACTGACAACAGATATCAAAACTTGTTGTTTCATTGCGTGTGACATGAAAAGTACAGTGTGTGGCGTGGGATGAAACAAAGATCATTTCAGACCGGGCGGTGACAGCCCCCGCTTCGCTCGGGCAGTCAACTCTCGCCCTCGTCAGAAATCGTCTTGTTTCACCCCTTGCCACACAATATACTATTTTAACAGGCGGTTTCTTTAAAACACATCATGAGAAGTGAAATGTAAAAAGAACCTAGTATCCAAGGTAGAATGGTATCCAATGCTTATTTCTGAAAAATCGTATGATTGTTTCTGTCCATTGCCCTCGTAAGAATCTCAGCCTATCAACTCGGATTTTTCATATCTGTTTTTATATACTTATCTTTACAGAGCAATGTATTATTTGTCTGTATGTCTGTTTGTCAGTTTATTTGTTTGTTTGTTTGTCTCTCTCGGCCTAATCTCTGAAACAACAGAACTAACTTACCATAGGACTTGCAGTGATAAATAAAGAACTATTCAGAGCAGAATATTCGCCACTTTTCATTACGTTTTTATTCCGTCTGTCTGTTTGTCCGGGTTAATTTCAGAAATGGTTGAACCAATTTTGACGGAACTAGCGTTAGCAGTTAGAAGACTATTTGAGAGCAGAATTAAAGCTACTTTTTATCCTGTATTTATTTAGGGTCCTTACTTTAAAAAAATTGAATATTTTTTTTAAGACTTTCGTGTTCCTATTTCCCATCAAATATATTCTTGTTTCTCACAAAAATCAATAGACAGCGCTGTACCAAATCAAATATAGCCATGGTTTCATTCATTTTATTTCATCGGGTATTAAATTGACAGCATTATGTAGTATATTATTATTAATGTTCAATTAATTTTGAAAATGAAATTATTAATGTTAAATTCGACTTATGTTCAATGAAAGCCTAATAGCATTTACATTTCAGGAGAACATTATTTATTTCTCCAGTTTTAAATATTTTCTTTATTTAGTTAGTCCTTTTAATCTATACGTATAATAAAAAGTAGAGAGAAAATATCTGTACATTAAAAATATTTAAGATAAACTAGTCTATCGGGTATTAGAAACATTGATGATGTTCTTATGTGACAAATAAGAACACATTATAATGGTTTTTACAATTCTCGTCTATCTGTCTGTCAATTTATTTACAAACTCCACAAAAACTATTTCACAAAATTTGATATAGTTTGGTATAGTAATAGTTTATACTCAGAAGTAACATAAAGAATACTTTTTATCACGTTTCGCTATTTTTTTTACTATTTTCGCTATTTTATTCCTTGAACATAACCGGAATCTAGATTGAGACTAGATTCTGAATCAAAAGCGAGGCCAAGATTGAAATCGAAAGCAGGAACAAGATCTGGAGCATAGTTGACAGCGTAATTGGTCGATATCATTTTTTAAGCTTCGTGCCAATTTTAATATACAATAAAAAAAATAAATTAATCTTTTTCCTGTTTATACAAATCCAATTAAAATTTTTGGCTGATAACAATACACAGGCTTGCCGAAGTTATGTAACTTCGGCTCCGGGTATGTGTCGTCTCGCTTTTAAATAACACTTCTGAGATCAGAACAGAAAATAAATGAGGAAGGGTACGTTAATGATCATTGTCATATGTACATGTTGATTGACTATAATTTTTAATTCAGATAAGAGAAAATTTACTAACAAATTAATAATTTTGCGTCATCAACGCAAAATGATGATTTATATCTGTAGTTGATGAAATCTTTAGATAGTTAAGTCGAACGGTTACAAAGTTTCACTATGATTTTCTGTAGTATTTTGAGAAAATGGACGAAGTTTATTGATTATTTCTGAAATAAAAGCATCCTCCATCTACTTTTTTCACTGTTTTCCAAACATTTACTTAATAAAAATTTTTATATTTGGTTGTCGATTTTTTTAATACAATTTTATTTATTTAATACAATTAATTTTTAGTAAAATTTAATGTCATGGCCTTTCTCACATCTCGTAAAAGATGCGAATTTATAAAACTTTTAAAAAATATTACCAGAACAATGGCAATATGTTGTAATTTTGATTGACTAATTCCTATCTCGAATTGAGTGATAACCCTGAGAGGGTTGTGTGAATTCGAATTGTCTAAACGCACCGTCGTCATGACACAGCTGAGTTTGACGCACTGCTTTAGATAGCATATATGTCCCGTAGTCGTAAGGTAACTAGGCAAAGCTAAACTAGAAGCGTAACCAGGCAACAAATAATGATGCGCAAGATCAGTTTTTATACAAGAAATATTGCCAATGCCTGCTCTATATATATATATATATATATATATATATATATATATATATATATATATATATATATATATATATATATATATATATATATATGTTTTAAATCTCTGGCACCAATATTGAAAATTATTTGAAATCACGATATACGTTTAAGTTATCGAAAATACAACTGATCAGACTGCGTATAGTTTCAGATGTGAAAAATAACTATTATATCATTATTTTTAAGAAAACGAAGTTGTTAATTTTTAAGTGATGACACGAGTGCTCACAAAAAATTTTTCAAAATATTTTCATAAATAAATTTAAAATATCTATATGTTGTATTTATTATCATACACACCAACAAAAGGAGAATGCCGAAAATAATACAAGAATACACTCTCACTCGATGTTCGTAGTGTCCGTTTCAAAAATTACGAATCTGTGGGAGAATCAATGAAAACGTTACCTCTTGTAGTTTCTAACAGTCGTGAATATTTCAGATGTTAGAGGTTTTATAAAGAGCGATCCTCTTTGTGAATGCCTTCGCTGGCGGCGATTTAATATTTCGTACCTCTCCCGGCAGGTGTACATAAACGAGTTGACAAATCACGGCGACACGGTGATGTCCGTTAACAGCGGCTGGTGCCGCGCCCTGGCGGTGGCCGAGCGCATCGCCGCAAACGCCGTGTTCGTCTGCATGCTGATCGAGGGGATATATTTGCACAGGCTCATAGTTGCAGTTTTCAAGAAACACCATAGAATGAGGATTCTGTATGGAATCGGGGCAGGTTATTTATTTGTTATTTTAAATTTCTTCCTAGCCTAGTTCGTTATTCGGAACGCAATAAAAAATATGGTACAGTGTTTGAGTTGAGTCCCGATGTGATGCGATTAAATTGTTTTTTTCACTGTTTTCGTTTTGTTTTCCAGTAATAACCATTGCGCCCGTGTTCGCCTGGGGCATAGTCATGGGTTTATACAACGACCACTCGTGCTGGGTGGTCTACACCATAGAGCACATTCAATGGATTCTAGACGCACCAAGGATATGCATATTGTTGATAAACACGGTCTTGTTTTTGGATATTTTGCGAGTTCTCGTCACGAAAGTCAAAAATGCTGAAAACGTAAACCAGTTGTAAGTTTAAATTTTCGTTTATTTTTAAATTATTCTGTTTCAATCGAATTGCACTTTCCCTCGAGTTGCTGTCGTCTATCAAATTTTTACTTTCATGAACGTAATCTGAAAATCAATGAACAAAAGTTCCATTTTTTCCTTTTTGCATTTATTCAACGTGTTACTTGAATAGCTGCATTTTAATGCACATAATTAATCTATGTCTTTTCATTATTACATGTTCACTATAACTACTGAACCCATATAAATATTACAAGCAAAAATAAAATTAGTTAACAGTTAGTTTTAAAAAAAAAATGTCAAAATCTATTTGCATTTGCAACCGAAAACAAAAGCATAAGTTTGAAACTCGAAGAAAAGGTTAGAAAAGAATATTATTACATAAAACGTACTTCAAATTGGCATTGATATTAGTATCGAGTCGTAATTATAAAGTTATTTCATGTCCGTCCAGTCGATGACGTTGGCAAAAGACAGGCTAAGTAAGAAACAGTACTTGACTTATCGTGTTCGTTGCTCCGTGTTCATACATTATTCGCTTAAAAAGAATGATCGATTGAAAATGTTTCCTTCTGAAATCCAAACGACGACATCGATCAGCCAGCGTGCGCACAAGCCGAATCAAATAAGCTTCACTTTTCGAATTCGGAGATAAGAGTCTTTTATTTACATTTAGGTATATGTAATGAATTTTGTACATATAACATTAAACGTAGGTACATGAATATATACATACAGCAATCCCTCAAATATTATAATATAATTCGATAGAAGTCTTTTGAAATTTAATGGATCTAGGTCTCACTTCAATAAGCTTATTTCAATTATTTCCATAAAGCCGAAAGATATTTACTATTAATCACAATTTTTTTGCCACAGTGCGTATTTTCGTTGGGCTATTATATATGTCCATGAAGCTATGAACCGTAAATTATTAGTGAGCGTCAACAGTCAACTACTAGGCTCGTTCTATTTTTGTCCTGCGTACGTCATATTGTTTCAGAATAAACAAATTCTATAATTTCCTTGCTCTCGCTCAAATAACCAATAGCGCTTACTCTTCAACGTGTATTTCTTACAATCATAAGTTGGTAACAATACCATTTCTAATATAATAAAAACTTCAATTGACTCAAATTGAGTTTAAAGTCTTGAGGAAATAAATTTCGCTACACCTATTTACCATAGAAAAATATTTGTTATATATTAGTTGATATATGAGATATACAACTTTTTGTAATAATCGTTGATGGTTCACAAGTGAAATTAGGTAATAAGGATGTTTTGTATTTCGCACACAATATTAAATACAATGGCATTATTAATTTTATCTGAGCTTGAACATTTTCTAAATTGTTACGGTCGTAATGGATATTCAAAGAACTTTGTACTTTCTAAATAAGTAGAACGTAGAACAATATATATTCCAATTATTTCCAGAAACACCACAAAAGTAACCCTGTTCTTGATGCCGGTCTTCGGGATCCAGTTCCTGTTCACCGCCTTCAGACCGAGCACGGACTGCTGTACTTGGGAGGAGGTGTACTTCTACAGCGCTTACTCATTAGAAAGTTTGCAAGGTGTCATCGTGGCTTTGCTCTATTGTTACATTAATAAAGAGGTTCGTTTCTTTATTCAAGTTTTGTTAAATTATCATGTATTCTATTTATAGTTCTATTTTGCAATATAGGAATGTGCAATTTAAATATACTTTCGATGTGTATATTATAACATTTCAAAAAAAACATGCATTTAAGATTTATGTATACATATAATAAAACAGTGAAACTCGGTGAGTCCGTGAATTGAAGGTATGTATGAAAAATGGAAAAGAGACGATATGAAATAACAAATATTTTTAAATTTTTTGTCCGTTTGTCTGCTTGTGTGTTCATGCACATTTCTAAAATTACTGAAAGAATAATAGAGAATAAGGTTTTCATGAGTAGACATAATTAGGCTGGAGTAGAATATAGGCATAATTTCATTTAAATCCAATGTGACGAAAAAGTTATTCTCGGTGGGGGGTAGTCGAATTGTATAATGTATGAAAATTCTTTCACAGCTACATTATCCCAAAGAATACAGCTTTTATTTTGAAATCAGCGTTTGTCCTGGCTTTGTACAAATTGGAAACGTAAAACGTATTGGAATTGAAAGCGGTACGGAGAATAGAATCGAGAGCTAGGAATGGCACCGAAATTGTGAACGGGTTCGGGGTCTCAGTCGAGTGTCGGAAAGGAATTAGAATCAAGATCGTGATCGAGAGGATCGAGAGCGAAATCATGAACAGTAACTAGAATTGAAAGTGAAAACGAATTGCAATTGACAGTAAGATCTTTCCATGCAAAAGATTAAGGAACACATTCAAAGTTCACGAGGTGAAACCACGGGCGGTCTGCTAGTTAATATAATAAAACTAGAACCGTCGTATTTGTACATTGAAAATATTTTATAAAAACTAACTGCTGATGATGTTGAGAGTGTAACAGTATATAATAAGATTTTCATGAACTTTTTCTGTCTATTTGTCTGTTTGAATACGCTTATCATTAAAAATACTGAACTATATTTCGTTTTTGCAAGTAAATTGAACATAACTTGGCGTAATATATAACTTTTATGTCATCAAAATAAGCTTACCAGAAATTTATTGATTCTTAAAAATAAACTCCGCGCGTACAAAGTTGCGGACGCAGCTAGTTAACAATAATCATTATTATTAAGGTCACTTATGTACAATTTCGTAATAAATTGTCATACTATTGTTAACGTTCATGTAATATTTACAAACCCTTCAACAATTCGTGATAGCCAAACAAAATAATATATAAATTTAAAACTAACTTTTTTTAGGTCCGCAACCTTGTTAAAGGGACATACAAGAAGACCGAAGCCGTCGTGTCCCGAGTTCGAAAGGATTCCAATTACAGGCGCTCCACTTTAGGTCAAGATTCAGACAGACGTATCACATTCAGTACAGCTCTCGACCAGTCGGATGCTGCAAGAAAAGAGACGACGCCAAAATTGCAAGTGGCCGAAATGATTTCTGTCCACAGTAATGAGAGATTGGCCGCTATATTGGAACCGAAATATGAAACAGTCACGACGATGGGTATTTCAAACGGCGGTTATGAACCAATAGAGAAAACAAACGAGAACTTCCACGGGGAAGACGTATCAAAGCAGTCACATAATGATTACTTAGGAACTAATGCAGATGTTTCTTCTGTAGATTCCTTTTCGTCTGATAGCGTTTCTGAAGGTTCTTTTACTTTAAACGAACCAATACAAAACGAACATTTCTACGGCGATAAATTGAATGTAAACGATTCAAATCCTATAGAAACAACAGGGCCGGAGGTGAATTCAAAAACGGAAAATGGGAAAGTGGACGAAAAAGATATTTGTAATCTTAATTCAGAGGATGTAGAAAATTTAGATTCAGAGTTACTCAACGAAATCATTGAGTATGTCCAAAGCAATCGAGACAGTGTGGTTTTAGATCCTGAAATGTTGGCGCCGAATAGGAAAAGAGAAGATAGAATTATTTTCGTAGACGAATAGACATTTTGTACGTACTTGACATCTGTCGCCGTAGAAAACGAGTTTCAATAAATCCTTAGCTGATCTGGTTAGACCGGTTTAAATAGTTAAATAAATGTTTATCAACGATATGACTTTTATCTTACAACGTAGCGAAATAAATGTTACCACGCAATACTATCGTTTTTTTTTCGACCCCCAAAAGCATAATCTCTGGTTGAAAACAAGTGAAATGGTACTGCTTGTGTCCGCGTTATTAGTTTCAAGTACACTGGACTTGAAACTAATATCTTAAAAATAATAAACTTTCTCATATTTGTCCCTCATTTCTTACGAGGGACAAAGATGAGAAAGTCAAGATGTTGCGAAGATGTTGGTGCATCCGCCCTCTCCCCGCGCGGATGATAATGCCGCTCCCCGCTTAATGCATACCCACACTGAGCATATAAAAAAAATGTTCGTGTATACCGCGCGACTTGCTACATAAAAAAATATTGATGGAGAACCAGTGGTTGGAGCTCCAAGTTTGACGGTGAGTCCTTTCTTTCCTTTATTGCCTTTATTGCAAATGCACTCCAGAATCAAATCAAAAATATATTTATTTCGTAGGTAATGAAATTTGACTTGAAATACGTCATTAATAAATAATTTTCGACATTACCACCCATTCCAAATGCTGATTCACCTTGAGAAGAATGAGCAAGGAACTCAAGGGTTGCTCTTTTTGCTTGTCAAATACAAAGGATTGAGTAATTAATAATTTAGTGGACATTTAAGAATAATATGAAGCAACCTGATGGCCGAGCAGTTCAAGCCGATGGGTTTTTTTTTTATCATGATATTCAAATACGGTATAATAGTCCTAGCCATTTAACTTCCTTTTAAAGAAATGTTTAAACTCATAAAATGGCAAATTTTGAATTTCAGTCGGTATCTTATTATAAAAGCGCACATACTGCCCCTTAAATGATTTATTAACTTTACTTAGACGGGTCTTATGATCAACAAGATCGTTCTTATGTCTAGTGTTAATGTCGTGGAAGTCGCTCCTTTTTTGGAACGATTCTATATGCCTCTTGACATATATCAGGTTTTCATATATGTATTGTGATGCTAAAACCTGGTATATCCAAATGAAAAAAAAGGACGTTTTTACACTATTTCCATGTTTCCAGCACAGAATAGTTACTAGCATTTTAGTCGCCTATAACTAAAGAAACAAGTAGGTATGTCGACTATTATTATTAAACTAGTGTAAACTAAAGTGTATCAGCAAAAAGAGCGAATCTTCATGGCACTTACGTCCTTTTGTTGAGAAGCGCAGTTTTTCGGCAGTAACTCAAAAACAATATATCCGACCATGTTCAAAATCATTTTCTTTGAAAGTCAAGCATTACCTTCTTTAATTTTTTCATATTTTTTAGACATACGATTTAGAAAATAGAGGGGGAGACAGTTTCGGCAACGGTCGGATCGATTATTTCTGAAATTGTTCATGTAATCAAATAAATTATTTAAAAACTTTAAAGTGTTTTTAAAAGAACTATCGAAATATGTGCCTTTTCTTAATATTTTCTTAAGAAAAATTTTTTCAGCTTCTGTTACATGTATGTAGTGCCCCCCCAAGAAATATTTATTTTTGTTATTTAACCACCAAACTAAGTAGCGGCTTACACAAGACACCTACACTATAAAATTCATCTATATACGTCTAGAAGTTTTTGAATAAAATGCCTGTAACATATGGGCGGACGGACGGACATGACGCAGTTATAAGGGTTCCGTTTTTTGCCATTTTGGTTTGGAACCCTAAAAATGAAGGTTTATGTGTTCGTTCCATATGCCTTCATTGTCGTTCATCTAATGGAATTGAAATTTTGTTGATATTTTCTAGGCGAGAACGTGAAAATTTTGGAAAAAAAAAAATTAATTATCTGTTACGTATTTCGTTTGTCTATTTGTGTTACTCTTAGCTGTACAACTGCCCGATTATTTAAGGGGAGGCCTTGACCCTTGACCCTTCTCTCTGAAACCGCCTCTGTACGTAACACACAGTAAGCGGCGACGAAATGTTAGCGATATTATAATAACAACGTTTTCTTAGTATTTTCGACTTTGTAGCATTTGCGCCATTTGTTTAAGTGAATACTCTCGCGGAAATTCATAAAACATAATAATCGGTGATTATTACTCCGCCAAACAGTAAAGCACTTACCGTTTGCCTGTGCCGAGATCGAGTCCTTTTTCTATATACGACGGGAAGCTGGTCGTTTTTTTCACGCATCCTAGCGAGTATGATGTCGTCCACTTCGCTTTAATAGCGCAGCTTAATACGTAAAAAGGAGTTTGGAAGATGACTCGAATCGACATCCTTTATAAGTGAACATAATTTGTACAGCTGCACTAATATCATGTTATTTGTACTGTACTAACTTAATTATTAAACAGATTTAATTTTTTTTTGTTTCACTTATAGAAAGGCATTCTTGAGCAAAGTAGGTTTCTAACATTACCCCCCGGTTTCAACCAACCGAGCATCGGAATCTGAATTGAAAACGGAAGAGGGAATAGAATCGGGAACAACAGCGGGATCGGGGTCGCGATTGACAACTGATTGATCGGTACGACGGATAAAGAAATTAATTTTGCGTACATTCGGGCGAAACGGTGAGCGAAAAGCTGGTGATCAATAATAATACGGCCCATTTGTACGATGAGTATTACGATTAGATTTGAACGTAAATTATTCGTGAAAAATAAGTGTGAACACCAAATTGGCAAAAAGGGAAACAAAATTTAAAATAATATAATAAAAGAACGATCCAAACAGTGGTTTTAATTCATCGCAGACACATAATACAATTATTTGCAAATCAATTAATGGAGTTATAAGTCAAGATATCATCTCATAAAATAGTATCACACTATACATTAAAAGCGATCCGCAACGGTCCACGATTAATTTAATGGGCGGCCACTTTTTAGTTTCAAAGCGGCCGATATTTTTTCTTCATAAGTTTCTCAAGTCGGTAGCTTCCAAGAACTTTTACACAACATTTCTAACGGGCGGCGGCGGGGGCGTTGCGCCACGCCAGACCGAAGTTTGTGAACATTAATCGGTCCCGTCGAGTGGTTTCAAACGTTGATCCTTTCAAAGTTGAAGTAAACCGTTCGCTTACAAAAGCGAACGCGTGCGTTTCCCGCGCGCAGTCACACTCCACGCGCCGTATGAATTCGGCGGGCGTCACGATTCTCGTCACACGTCGAGATGTTCTTTGAGATATGGAGTCTCTCGCTGTTGTGCTGGGCCGTCAGCGCGTTCCCCGACGGAGCGCCGGTGGACGCATGCGTCAAAGACAGACCGAATCAGCCCAATCACGGCCAAGCCAGAACCCAACCTTTGAGCACGCTGCCGTATAGAGTTGCCGCGTCTTCGGCCATTTACAGACCTAACTCGGTGATCACCGGTAAGTTTTTGTTTGCTTCAGCATAAACAAATTTCAAAAGAACGATAGATATGTATCGATTTATTTAATACGCTTATAAAGGAATAGGGTAACCAGATTTTTGTCATATTAAAAAATATTCTCCAAGTATTGGGTTCAACTAACTTTAAAGGATTTTTTTTTGTTTATGTACAGTTTAAGAAGATTTTGTTTGGAATTCTCAACGGAATTTTTCAAGGTTTCAATAATTTTTCTTGAGCGATCGTTTGAATCAAAGTTGGTCAAGAACGAATGCTTTTGTGACAGCATAAAAATAGTTCATAACTGTTATGAAAAGTCAGACTGACATAAAACATTCAAAATGTATGCATATACCAACGAATACAGCTTCAGCATAGATAATTAAGATTATATAAAATAAGATCAACCGAAACCGACATAAAAATATACCGAACTATCTTCAATTTATAACTATTCAAATTTCTTTTCACCCAATTACGGCGAAGCCCAAAAAAAACGGTTAGGTGTTTGACCTGTATATATGTATGTTTGTAGTCTTTTACTATGTTTTCTCGTAACTTCTAAATTCATAAACCGATTTCGATAAGTTATTCATTGTTAGATTTGTCTAAGTGGTACGAATGTCGCTGAGTAAATTAAAAATGAACAAATTGGAATGGTAAATTTTGGACGATATATTACAGAGTTCAAAATGTACCTAGTAAACCCATTGAGTGGGGCATCCAATGAAGTATATTAAAAGATAATTATAGAAGTACAACTTCTACATTTAAAAGTAATTTGAAATGACAAATGGCAATAAAACGAAATTATTGTTTAATTTATTAGATAAAGGATTTAAGTAAATTACCTAAAAATAAAAAATGTGTGTCATGAGATTTAACGAAAAATGCGAGACAGTATTCATAGAAGCTTGGAGTTTCTCTAGGTGGCAGAGGCAGTAACAATTCAATTGATTAAAACTCCTATTCATATTTTCTATTCATTATGGCTTATTTTGATAAGGATCGTATTCCTCAGGGCTTATTTTGATAAGGACCAATACAAGTATAGAAAGATATAAAAAATCTAGAGGTTTTTGTAGATCTTTTTGAGATTTACAATTATATAAAAAGTACTTTTCTGTACTTATCTCTTACGATTCATTAGTCAGTATAAATAGAACTAAAAACGAATCAATAAAAATAATAATTAAAAAGCAATTAAAAAACCCGACTGCGTAAAAATGTACTAAAGAGAAGGAAACAAGATAATAATTGTAATGTAGCAAATAAATAGAACTTAAATCTGATCTCAGTGTTCTTGAAAATTTAGGAATGTTAAATTATTTTGAGGAACATTATTATTTACGGTTATTTTTATGTAGACAAAGTTATCACCATTATTCACACACGAAGCACTTTTATGAAATTATTCTAGATTTATAAAAGATTTCGTATAAATAATATACAAATAACAATTAGGGAGGTGAAAAGCAGGTGACGACATTTATAAAATAAACTAAAAATGAAATATAAAAAGAAGATATTGAAATTCAAAAACAATCAAATTAGTTCTTAAAATATTCTTTATTCAAATAGTTAAAACATTGTCTATAAACAAAATATAAAAACTATGAATTTATTTTCGGGCAATGTTCGTTCGTATGATATTTGTATATGGATAAATACGAATTAATTATTTAAAAAAATATACTATAATATTATTTTTCTCCGTGAATAGGTTCGTCAACACACTATTATTAAATAATTATGGACTGCTTCGCTGCTGCAGAACCGATAGAAATGGTAGATCCATAGTTATTATTGAATAACTATGGAACTGCCATTTCTATCGGTTCAATTTTGAAACTACAATTTTATCCTAAACTGAAAAGAAAAGACATTTGACATGATTCGTAATGGATAAAATAAGAACATATATTAAGGTTTTAATTTTTGGAGTTTGGTTCAAAAACTAAAATTTCATGTACTTAATTTAATCCAAATACTCACTTAAGACGTAAAAAAAAATAGCCATCCATTTTTAACCGACACCTTAAGAGGAGCTGAATTTTGGTATCTTTATCTTATACGTCTTAGAATCAGCTTTATCAATAAACTAACGATACGCCCACTACTTTGCTCGCGTAAACTGAAGATTTTGTAGCTTTTTCTTCTTATTAAATTTATGTATTTTTAACAAACTGTCCGTACAAACAGAGTAGATAGCTTATGTTTTAACCTGTTTATGTGAAGAAAGACGAAGAAAATTAAAATTTACCTTTTTTTATACTTTTTCTACCGACTCAAAGCACTAAACACTGTCGTTGCCGAGCTCATGTAAGTGCTACAACACAGAAATCATTCTGGAGAAATGTAAATCACAACACAGACGGCATTTTGATACGTACCCATCAATAAGCCATACTCCTTTTCACTATAGGAAACTGCTTCTTACAAGATCAGCTTCGGTGTCCGTATCCGCTCTAACGTCATTTCTATAGGACTATCCTGCATATAAAGATAGTCCTATAGAAATATCCTTCGCATAGGCAACATGCTATGCCCGTAGGTGTTCGGATACAGACCGCCATAGAGGAGTATGTGTACACACACCGCGCCAGTTCGTTCGGCGGCGCGCCCGTCTCGTCCGACACAGTGGCGTAACGCGGGACCAGCTGTGCGGGTTCTATGCTCTTCTAGATCTTATCAATGGATTGGTCAACTCGATTCACGTTCGAGCCGTTGGGCAATGCAAGTATTCGATATTACCGTTCGATATGCGCATGCGCGGACGTTGCGAATCGGCGTCCATTGCGACGTCACCGTCCGACTCTTCTCAGACGAATTTTGCAATGTACGCTCGGATGTTACAAAATTTGTCTGCGAGGAGCATGTCATATTGTACATTTAGCCTAAATCTTAAAAACTTATAATGTAAGTTTTGATATTCACCATTTGAAGAGGGCGACATACATGCAAGCGGGGATTAAAATGTTTTTTATTATGTTTCTTTGCTTCTGACCTAATTAAATAGAGCTTCGTTAGCAAGATATGATGATATTAAAATATATATATATCCTAATATTTTGTAGGGCCATCTTCGATTGCTTTTCAATGTGGACTATTAGATCTCATGCTACCATGAAGATATTACATAGATATTAGTCATGTCTTGCATTTAAGCAACACGTATTGAAAATTTTGAATATACAATATAACAAAATTATGAATAATAAAAATAGTGTGTCAGTACCGACGCGCGGCTGGAATTGACTCCTTAAAAACGATTTTTTCGAAATATGTACAATAGGCGGAGGGGGTTAACAAATGCATCTCTTATAATATTAAAATCATTTATACATTTTCATTCATATGTGATAATATTGAGTTTATAAATATATTACATAAATCGTGTTAGAGAATAAAAATTTGAAAACCCAAAACTCCACATTAAACGTTCGATAAGAATAGCAATATATAATATTGAGCACTATATACATCAAAAACTTATGTTAAAAATAAAACATACATTAATACGAAAAGAAAGAAAAATCACGCGTTCAGTATAAAATGCGCGAATATGTTGCGCGGAGGGGCAACGTACATTACAACCCACGAAATTTTGCCACTGTGAATTACTTGCGAATGACGTAATGCGCAGGTTCAACGCTCCCCGATTCTACTTTCTTCTCCTCCGCCTTCCCATTTTACGCCATTGCGACTATTACGTGACTAACTTCACAGCGGCAGAGTTTCGTGCGTTGTACTGTAATAACAACTATTCCTTTTATTAACACTTGATTTCGTTAATATGACTACATTGGGCTGTATACATAAATTAGTTCTTGAGTAAATTCAAAAATTTTAATTTGTTAAAAGCAGTTTAAATTTTCAAAGTGAAATATTTATAGGTTATTAATTAATTGCTTTATTTTAGGATTTTTTTAGAGTGACTTAATCATAAAAATTTATGTACATTAAAATTTACTAATTCATATATACAGTGATTAATATTTTTTAACAAGATAACCTTTTCATAAGAACTTAAGACAATTGTACCTAAACGTCGCGTTTCATTCGCTAGTACGGACCCACGTGATTTCAACTTCCACCTTGGACGACTTTTTAAGGATAGAGGTACTTAAGATGTATTGGTTAATTTCAAAACTTATTTTGAATTTACAACATCATTCAAATGACACCACACGCGTATTACGTTAATGTTTTCATTGTTTCGATTTCTTTAAGTTCATAACCGACGTATTGCATTTAGCATTACTTCTTTGCATATTGCCTAATACGAAGAGCACTACGTCGATAGTAACTCTCTCAGTCGTTAAAGTTGTAACACCTCAACAGATGTCAAACACTAGATTACCTACTCTTAATTTTCTTTTTATTTTTGGTCTCGTCGAAGTGGGAATAAGAACCTATCTTCAAATTTAGATTTTATAGATACTAGCATTGAGAAACTGCGTCCATAAGTTAAGTCTTATTTATACATTTCTGAAAGGGAAAGTTTAAGGATCTTAAATCCGAGGTGTGTCAATTAGTATCTGAAAACTTTCACTTTTCAATCTACAACCTTCCTGGTCACTATTAGTGTTATACTGGGTTTGAATGACTAGGAAGAGGAATTTAACGGTGCCTCGTACGGCATGTAATCCGATCAAATGTCTTTACATTACGATTGTCTGTTTGACAACAAATGAACGTATAAGGGCGGATCCAGCCTTCGAGTTAGGAAAGGTCGTATAGGAAGATCCAGTCAGGACTGGGTCTAATTCGATTATAATAATAAAATCCAACCTAGTGGGGTCATGACGCCAATGACACCCCCTCACCCTCCCGAATGTGTGTACGCCCTGCAAAAATAATATCTATATATATATATATATATATATATACATACATATATTTTGATGGCTAAGATAAAAATATACAGGATATTTATATATTTTACACCCCACCAAATCATTTTAGTCGGTACAAAAATCTGACCGCATTTATGTATTTTAGTCACGATCGAAGGAGCAGAACCTTTCAAAGGCTTCTTCATACAAGCGCGCTCCGTCGAGACGGATCAATGGTTGGGCAGCTGGGAGGAGGCGCCCAACACCACAATCCATCCGGAATGTTCGGCGATCACGCACGGAGACCCCGGGAAAAAATAGAGCCACTTTGGTTTGGAGAGCACCTGCCGAGGGCCAAGGAAGGGTTTACTTCACGTAAGTACCTATTCATTGCAATATTTATATATATTCAAGAAACGGCAGTAAACGTCATGCCAAACGGAGCATCCTTGATACAAATAAAGTTATACTGATTTTTGATCGTTTTAGTTGTGTTTTCGAATATTATTAAAAAATAATAATAATAATGTACTTGGAATCTATCGGAAGTGAAACTGGAGGAAAACTGTGTAAGAATGTAAAAAAAAATAAAAGAGCAACATGGCGAGCGATCCATATTTCTTTTTTTTTTAAATAATTTTGCACATAATTTGTAACAAAGTATTCTCGCAACGAAAGCATTAGTATTCCCATCTAGCAACTAAGACTTTGTTATAAGCTCTTTGTTACAGGCTCAGCGCGAACTTAAACTGAGATCTCTAAATAGCTAGTACCTAATTTTGTTTACGTCGTGTTTATTTTCAGTAAATATTATACATGGATCCTCAGAATTTGGCTGCAGTACAATTCAAGATACAAACATAACTTTAAATATAAATCATATCTAATCAAATCCATTTAAATACAAATACCGCATTGGTTTAATATTTACGAAATCGCATATTATATAAAACAAGCTCTTATGTTACAATTGCAATATTAAATTTGACGAACTTTCATTATGATAAAATATTAGATAGTTTTACTTTCAAAATCGTGAAAACTGCTTGCCTCATTTAAATAAAGAGAAGCATATTGTAAATCGGAATTCATGGTGAACAGAAAAAAATTAAGAGCACAAAATGATCACAAGGCATTTCACAAAAGAGAAGTGTATATGTACAATGTATATACCGACAAGCAGACTGGGCTCTAACAACCATCCAATTTCCGCATACGCAACAAACGCAGATCTGTCCCAATTTTATTATATATATTTACGTATAATAAAATTTTATTGATAAGTAAAGTCAATAAATAAAACTTTACACCTTTTGAAAGTTTAAATGTGACTTTGCAGTTAACAACTTTTACTAAGGGCATCTTCCACCACTTCCTTTTAAACTCGCTTTTAACTTTGTGTTCCATCTCTTCTTTTTAACGGATTTTATCCCGAAAAACTGATGAAAGGAGGACGTGGAGCGCAAAATTTTGTCTTAAAAGTGACTTTTTGTTAAATGTCGGTTTAAAAGAGGATGGTGGAAGAGGGCCTAAGACTATTGTAATTTTAATTCCCTTATTTAAAACGTATTGTATCAGCATAAAATTTTGAACTGGAATAATATTTTCAGTAGCCTATAATAGAAATAAAAGAGAGGTTTGTAGCAAAAAAAAGAGCGTAAGTTAAATATTTAAAACCAGATCACTGTCAAAAAAACTAAAAATACAAACGATGTAGGTGCTCATTGAGAAGTAATTAAGAACTAGGAAATCATAGAGAAAAATATATAGTGGGGTTACATACAGTTAAAGTACACTTAGTTTCTAAAATGTACATATAGCCTGAAAAACAATACATAACTTTCGAAGTGAAAACTTCTTTTTTTTTATTTGATTTGAAACTCGATGAAACGAAAGGTGTCATTAAAAAGAGAAAAACATATACATTTACAGGATCTAGCCGGCGAGAGAATAAGATCGAGTATGAGAAAGAATGAGAAAAAAGAGACATGTGTGATTATGTGCGCCCGCGTATTACCATTTGTTGAAATGAACATTGGAGTCTGAATAATAGAATGTAATAATTTTATATTAATGTTATAATAAATAAACCCTATAATTATACTACTCCTGATACTGTATTTGACTCATTCTCTCGCAGATTAGTTTTCTTATAATTTCATTTCAACCACCTGTCAACTGCACACATGTTAATTTTTTTTATCGCTGAGCATATAATGGGTTTTACTAAGCGATAAAGCGATTTTCTCTGCATAATGCACGCACGTGTTTTACTGAGACGTAAGCGTAGAGGTAGCGTAGCGTAGGGGTAGCGTAGCGTCGCCGTAGCGTTAGGGAGAGTGCCAGTATTGTTTAGTAACTCCATGTAAACACAAGTGCCGGCTCTGTCTCTCTAACGTTAGATGGATGTATCGCAATGTACGCCTCGTTTGTTTCTATATGTGGCTTAGGGCTTCTTCCACCACCTTTTGTTATACATACTCACTTTTAACTGTCACTTTTAAAATTAATTTTCCGTTACAAGTCTCCCTTTTAACAGATTTTTCCCGAACAACGGTTAAAAGGAGGACATGGAACGCAAATTTTATTTTAAAAGTGGCTTTTTGTTAAATGTCAATTCAATCCAAAGGAGATGATGAAAGAAACTCTAAACAGTTCAAAACCGTTACTCTACAATCTATGCACATTAAGGACCTAGTGAGATGTTATTAATTCGTTTATAAATTTGTAACGAGACCAATTTTCGATCGCTTGCGATAGTCGGCTTTCTTTAAACTCTGTCATAAAATTAAACAGATTATACAGTCAATTATGCATATAAAGCAGATTTTCCCCTAGTTTTCTAAATTATTAGCCCATAATAGAAAGCACTTTCAATCTAAATAAATATAATAAAATCATAAGCTTTAAAATCAAAATTGTGTAAATATCACTCTATGTATTATTATCAACATGGATTTTGTCTGCAGCTTAACCGGAACAACTGCAACGTATTAGGTCAGAAATATCAATTTTTTTAATATTTAATAAGTAAAAAGTTGCAGTAAAATTTGTTGTTGTTTGTAACTGGCTAATTTTTATACCATTAAATAGATGATGACATTTTCAAAAGGAAACGTACAGCTTCTGACCGGGGGCAATTCAACCTTTTTTAGGTCAAATTGTCCGTCCTTCACCCATATATGTAACATACAATTTCCAGGGAGCAGCTATCCTCCCCTGCCCACCACCCTGGGTAAGCCACGTATAAAAGTAGAACTGTGTTCCTCCATTTTTCTATTGTTTTCCTGTTCACAAAAATGAATGAATCTAACGTAGAAATTTGATACATTTTGAAGTTTTATTACAAAAAAAAAAAGGAAAATTGCCACGCAAGCCACGAAAAAATTTTGTGACGTTTATGGATCTCATGCAGTGTCGGTAAGAGTAATACAAAACTGGTTCAAGCGTTTTCAGTATGTTAAAGATGAAACACGCTCTGGTAGACCTGTCACGGATAAAAGATATCCCATTTCGAAAGAAGTTGAGCAAGATCAGCATATTAGTTCTTACAACATAGCTGAGGAGCTGGGGATTGACAACAAATCAGTTTCGATCCGTTTGAAAAAAACTGGATATACAAAAAATCGCGGGTCCGACACGAGCTCACTGAAAGAAATCTAATGAATTGTATACACATTTGCGATTCTCCACTGAAACGTAAAGATTGATCATTGTGGACGAAAAATAGGTTACCTACGACAATAACGTGCGACAAAGATCATGATCCAAAGGTAAGCAAGCTTCAAAGACCCGAAACTCGGATTAATTCGCAATAAGTTAGTTGTTCATTATTTATTATGAGTTTTTACCGCCTGAAAAACCATCTATTCAGATTTCTACTGCCGACAGCTGATGATTCGAGCAAGAAGCAGAGAAAAAATGGCCGGAATCGATCAACAGAAAGGATATTATTTTTCACCATGATAACGTTAGACCACACTTATCTTTAGCCACTCAACAAACATTGACAGAGTTTGGTTTGTTAATGTTAATATGCATCCACCATATAGCCCTGACCTTGCACCCACAGATTTTCACCTGTTTCGGTCTCTTCAGAATTCTTTAGGTGGTGCTAGGTTAACATCAAGAGAGGACTGTCAAAACTATTGTCACAGTTTTTTGATCAGAAGTCCCAAAATTTCTACAGCAATTGGATTATGTCACTACCTAAAAAATGGCAACAAGTTATTGAACAAAATGTAGATAATAATAAATAATAATATTATTTGTTATATTAAATGTTAAATGAATAACTAGATAAAATGTGATGAAAAATTATATTTAATTTGTGTGTAAAAGACTTTAAAAGAAAGAAGAAAGCTTCTTCCCCGACCTGTACATTGAATTTTATGATTTTCATATAAAAGTTTATCAGCGAAGCTTCCCTTTGTTTTCAAACTTACCATTCGCCACGTCTGTATACCTAGCAGGACCAATTGCGATGGAATAGAACGAGTAATGAATAGGCATTAACTGGTCTTATTCTCAACTTAAAAGTTTTGAGCATCGTTCGTTTCTCGTCAATAGCCAAGTCATTAGTACTTAGAAATATGAGGGGGGCTAATTGCACTCAAATGCAACACGTCGGGGTTAAGGCGCGATCCGCTGATGGGGCCGGCCGAGTCGGGCTCCCTTTCACCGACACGTTTCGCAACGACACATGCGCAGCAAGACCGTGACTCGTAAGCCGGCCGCTTTGACCTTATTTATGTTGTGATGCATATGCTATTTATTACCAGCTTGTCTATAAGTAATTAATGGAATATAATTTACGTTCGTGTATCTGTTGCACGATTCTGACACATTTAATCCGAGTCGTATTAAACTTATGTAAATAGCTTTAGCCTGGGTTTTTAGTTAGGTCTAGTTCTCTAATTCCTCTCGCAGTTGATTCCGATTCCAATCCCAGTCGCACTACCGATAAGTAGAATAATCTTCTTCAATTTATTGATTCACTTTCAAGGATTCTCGTATATCCTTTTGAGAAAACGGAGGCTAAAACGTATATAACCATTGAAATAGAAAAGTATAGAGTTATAACGTCGAACAAATTTACGTTCATTCGTGACACATAACTCACACAAATATAAAATAGGATATAGGACATATTTTTAAACCCAATAAATCTCTTACAAAGGAGCTTATTAATATCTTTTTTAGTAGTAATTTCGAATGACACTGTTATTTCTTAACCGAGGAGAAAGAATGAAGACACTCGTTCACGACAGAAAGAGAATGAATAAGGACACATAGCGAACATTTGTACGGCGGCGAAGCCAATATCGTATGCCACGCCTACTACGAAGCCAATATCGTTTGGTCATTTTGCTTATATAGGAATAGTTCTATGCTTTTCAATTTCGATGTATATAACATATATGCACGCCGACACGATTAATTCATAGACCTTGGTTTAATCCATAAACCCTGTGAAAGCATAACAGATAAACGAACACTGGCAATGATCTTAAAGTTTAATAACGTCATGGTCAATAGATAAACATAATCATTAATGACCGTCCTCTGTCGCCCCCTCTCCTTATATACGCTCAAGCAATCAATAGTTGCCAATAGTAATACAGGTCAAACTTTCCTCGGACAAACGAAATATGTATAATGATTGAATCGAGCACGATCTACGTATGTATGCTATTTAAATGTCGGCAAGTAGTTCAGTTGCACATTTTCAAAGGCCATAAACAAATCCAAACCATCCCGGCAATATGCGATATTAAACAATTGTATACGTATAAGTGAACTGATAATAAACATGTTAATTCTTCTAAAAATTCATAAAAAAAAGTAAATTCAAAAGCTTAATATTAATATGGATAGCTTTAATAATATTATCCTGTTACTAAAATGTGAATACGAATTCTACAAAATGACGAAAATTGGCATGAAATGTTTATAGATAGAGCTTAATTTGAAATAGAATATAGGCTTTATTTCATTTAAATCCGTTGTCAGAAAAAAATCTTATCCTCAGATGGAGAGAAGTAGAGTTAAATAAAGTATAGAAATTCTTTTACTAATAGAAAGCTACATTATCTCAGAATAATATAGCTTATATTTTATTTTGATACTGACATTTGTCCTCGCTTCGTACAAGTTGGTACTGTGAGCGGTATCGGAATCGAAAGCGGGACGGATCGGGATTGATAGGAAGATCTTTTCATGTCAAAGATGTACCAACACGTTTTATGTTCACATAGGCGAAGTCGCGGGCGGTAAGCTAGTTGATTCATAAGCAAGAAAAATACGAATGCATTTGTACACATTACCTAGGTATTGTATAGAATAGCTGAAATGTACAGATTGCCCATAACACCCATATTGACTCATTTAGTAACAAAGCGTTGAATCGTTGACAGGATATTAATAGATATCGAAATAAATAAGATAGATGTCATTTCCATTAACAATTTTATCAGCACAAAAGAACAATGAAATGTTATACTTTTCGATAATCTCATAAGCCCATGTAATCTGAAAATTATTTTAATGCGCATATCGAAGTTAAAAAGATTTGTTTTGCGACTTTGTTCGTTTTCGTATGAAGTATTATTTGGCTTAAATGTGATATTTTTTTTCCATAGGGGCACGGTGTTGAAAAATTATGGCACTTTCTGGGCAAATCTGATAGCAGAGGCGCCGCAAGATCCTGCGCAGTTGCAGTTTTTGGGATGAGCCGATGTACCTGAGACCGTAGCGTCGAGTTTTTGTTAGCCTTAAGAATTATTTTTCAATTGGCTACAATCTACTTTTCCTATAGCTTCAATGAAATCAACATGTTTGTCTAGTGTCATAAGCCTAGATGTTTGAAGGATTGTTATAATAATCAAGTTGTTTAAATATATATATATATACATTGATTAAAGTAACTGTTTTCATTAATGATATATAAAATTGTGAGACAAATATCTACATATATTGGTTAAAATTGTAGATTTGTCAGTACAAATTAATTGATTCAGATACGATTTATGACTAGTAGTATGTCAATGAAATGCAGTAAAGTGAGATATTCTTTATTCTAAATCTTTTTGTCAATAAGCAAACCAAAATTGTGATTTTACGGGAAGCAGTTGATATCAAAAATGTCAAGAATCAATGCAAGAGTTTTATGAAATGTAAAATTCTACAACCTTAATGATTATATGCATCATTTAAATAAGTAAGATTTTTAGAATATATTTCGAATAAAAGGTTTTGTTTCATTTAACTTATATTAGTATATGGGGAACAATCAAACTTATAAATACATAGGTCATAATTAGACTACACTAAATAAAATTCTCTTTGTGTAAAATAATTTAGTTTAATTATATTATGCATTGTATAAAAAAAGTAAATGCAATTTTGCAGTGAAAAGAAATTTAGACTTCACATTATGCATATGCAATTAAAAAAGTATAGTTAATATCACAAAATAGAAGTTAAAAGCAATGTGAAATAACATCATGAGTAAATTCAAAGCTACTTAACTAAAATAAATTTCAATTTGCTTTTCTCAAGGACAATCTTTCAATTATATGTAGACTTCTTCAACAAAAAATGTGATCAATAACTGCAAAAGAATTCATGCACTCTGTCAAAAAAAAAATGAAACAAATATTGACATTTCTATTTTTAACATGGAATAACAAACAGAAATTACGCTTCTTCACAGAAATATTATATCTCAATAATCATTCTTGGAATAATTTGCGTGCAATCTTAGAGTGCATAAAAAAATAAAAATCACTGAATCGTTTTTAATTAAATTAATATTTTATTATCAAGCTTCATTTGATTATACATATAAGTATTTTTTTTGTAAATAGCATATTCCTATACATTTCAAAGATATAGAAAATTAAAAGTTCAAGCAATGCTATGTTTGCAGAGCTTTTTGATTAAATATAAATGGTTAATTGTTACAGTAGATTGTAAAAATATATATTGGTTTTTCTTCATATAAATAAAAAAGCAACATTCTTTTAAAGATGTTGCCAAAGATTTACAAGACTTCACACTTAAAAAGTGTAAGAAAATAATGAGTGTTTAATTACTTTGTAGTGTTCTATGCGAGCCAAAAAATTGAATTCTCAATAATACAGTATCTACTAAACACTGAACACCTTCCCAGATATACAATTGGTAACCATTGCACAAGTTTTAATTATGTTCATTGACAAATAAGTTGATACCTAAACAAAATTTCAAATACATTTGAAGTTAACTATATATCTTATTTATTTATATATTTTTATATAAATAATTAAATAATAATAAAATAACAATTTTTCACAAAAGGTTAAGCAAAAACATAATATTTTGAAATAACTTCAAATAATGTGTACAGTTCATAATTGTATTAAACGTATATCAACTAATTGCAATACTAAATGGAATAACGCAACAAATCAATTTCTGCATAATATCACAAGCATTAGACTGGTGTCATTCCATTCTATTACAATAATAATATTATACACATACGAAAGCGCCTTTCTCAATTTATCGATTTTTCATATTGTCAATGGCAAATCTATACGCTGTGAGATTAAGAGGAAACTGAAAACATTGATATGTCCGCAAATTCAAAATGTAATATCATAATACTTCTATATCATTTCTCTCTTAAGTCACATTCGCTTTCATAGTTATGAATAACAAGGCGAAAATAAAATCGGATATTGGTGTTGGAAGTAAGCAAGATGTTTAAGCTTTATTTGAAGCTTGCTGCAGCACTGGCTTGTCGATGCCCAGTGCGTCGCAAAGGTCGTTCCTTATGGGCCTTAACTCCGTGACGTCACGCTCCCAGTCTGTCTCCGCAAGGACTGTCATCACCTGATGTGGAGAAATACTTGTATTTACTATGAGTTCACATTAAGTAGATTATACAAAGAGCATACAATTAAGACTTTTCAACATCAAAAGATGTCACAAAACTCAAATGGAACAATAGTATTTGATTCTTTAATAAAATCGTTCCATACATTCTCCAATTTTACTTATTTTATGTTAAAAATTCAAAACATTTTGTTTAGGTAATTTAGGTAAATTTAGTAAACTAAAAAATATCTTTGAATGTAGGCAATGTAGGTACCAAAATATTTGTAGTTTAGTACCTATGTTACCTACATTCAAGCAAAAATATTAAAACTACTAATACTTTGGTTAGGTACTGAATTATTAGTACATATTTATTTTTGTGCTAAAAGAAATTTCATGTAGCCCTTCTTAATCTTTAGACACAACTGATTTTTCATTGTATAACTTTGAATTTTTATTGAACATTTTCTACTTTTTTTATTTTCTTATTTCTATAAGTTCAAAACGCAAATTGTAACTATGTATTACTCTAATACATGTTTACAATTTGCATTACTATAATAGTGCTAATGTAACATCAAGCAGCAAACTTTTAGGCCAGGGTGATGAGTGAGTTTGTCCCGACGCGGGTGACAGAAAAAAATCACTTTCGAAAATACATATATTTTATTAGAAATAAATGTTTAAGCATAATTTATATATGGTATGAATAAATTTGAATATTTTTGAAAGAAAAGCGTGAAAATACTTAAGACAATTAACCTACAATGATAAATTTAACATTTATTCCTTCAAATAATTTTTAATATTCAATATTTTCACAGTTAATACTTATACATTAACTGTGAAAATATTGAATAGTCTCAGAAATGAGAAAACTAAAATATTTTAAGCATTCTGAATAAAATGATTGAATAAATTACTGTATTAGATGATGCGCACGCAGTTTATGTATACATACACGAATTTTCGTTTATTCAAAAAATATTTAAAAATTAGAAGTTCATAAGTGCAATAAATATTCATATTTTTATAGCGCGATGATGGCTCGGTGGTTTAAAGAGTCACCTTGGAAACAGATTATACCAGGTTCGATCCTGACCATGGATTAACTGGTCAATGAGTTTTTAACTTAAGTAATAAATTAAGCTATTCGCCCCTTGCCTAAGAGAGAACGCCAATCCGTCCATCCCGGACGTTGTCATCGCAATGGTGACGTCAGCAGTCTTCAACACGTGCTGAGCCAGCGTGAAGTGCTTTCAAATTTAAACCCTTCAATCTGATAAACATTGTGGTAGGGTATATGCCTCAGTAGCGAGGTTATAAAACCTGATACGATAAAGATTCATACAAAAAAAAAGGGCAAATAAATCTTAAAAAGTATGTTTACTATTAATATAATGTTCTTAAATGCTGTGTTATTCGATCCTATACCATATATATAGACAAAGACTAATAGATACCTGTTCTACGCTGTTCGCCTGCGCCGGTATCACGTCGCCGTAGAGCGTGAGCGCCTCGTACATCCTCGACGCCGTGCAGCGCCGCACGTAGCTGTCCGGGTAGCACAGGTATATCACGAGACGCTTCAGCGCGTGAGACGTCACAGCGTCCCCTACCTGATCAGCGGAAGCGAATGGTAAATAATTTCTGATTCTCTTTTAATGCTCTACAATTTAGAATGTGGGTAATAAACATACATGGTAAATGAGACTTATTTTGTCTATATTGATAAATTTGATAAACGACATTGAAGCTCAAAAAATCATAAAATATCATATGTAAAGTAATGTATGTCGACAAAAATGTACCATATTAATGTACTTTTCATACTGGATTAGGTATTCAGAAATGTGCTCAACCACGAGCTGTAAATTCTGTGTTTATACACATATAAACACTACGTGGTATAAATATACCGACGATAGTTTTACATCATCGTAAGAAATCACAGCTAATAGCATTTATTGTGCAAATCATAAAACCATTCACTTCATGCATTAGCCTCGCTTCTCTAGCATTGATTTCATAACGAATTATTATAGCACCTAATCAATCTTATATTTATTATCACTATTTCGTTGTCGATACAAATTCTCTCTCATCTGTTAAAAATATTTCTTTATGTCGAACGACATACAATTCCTGTCAGTTTATTATGTAGGTAAGCAAAATGCAAATGTTAAACCAGGTATAACATACAGAGTTATTACTATTGTAGTAACTATCATTCAATAGTTTATAAGCCCACACACATTTCCATCACTCTTAACACCTAATAACAACATAACAGATATCTTGGAGTTGATCATCTCCCGCTTCTCTTTATGCTATAATTATAACAAGTTTAGACGAATTAAAAAAAATAACTATTTAATAGAACGAACCTGTATCAATTGACATAAAACATTGATAGAATCCAATAGCTTATAAATATTCTTCCCCGTGCGCAGTTCCAATTTGAGAAGTCTCAATATTTCCATAGCAAAATTAGAGGACGGATCTTCAAGTATAGGCGAAATTGCACCTGAAGGTACATTATAAATGCTACAGCAAATACTTGTACAGATTAAAAATTTCAAAATTAAATTATACAGCATGTTTACATTGTTTTTAAAAATGACTTTTCTAAAATTTTGTATTCACAGTTTCTATTCTTCTGATTCTTCACGATGTGGAGAAAACTCAATCAATTTATGATATTAGTAAACAAAACTAGAATAATAATATTAAAGACTTGTTAGGTTATTCATTTTGTATAAACTGATTACAATATATTCATATAAAGAACTTTCTATGAAAATTATATATACCGAAATCTTTTAATACATACCCGAACTTAATAACCTATCAAGAAAATTAAATATTGGCCCAGTTATCCTTTTCACATTTATATTATCTTCAAAAACTTTTACAATTGTGTTGCATATAGCTTCCAACAACGGCTTATCGTTTTCCAAGCCTCTAAGGTATGAAAACAGTGACTGTGTAGTGTGTTTTACCTAAAAGATATAAATTCAAAGATAACTATATGATTGTGTAATATTTATGTTAAATGCTAAACAAATGCCATTATAGCAAAATTAAAATAGTATGAAATTTAATCAGTAATCTTAGTGTTTTAATATAGGCAAGAAAAAGATAAACTCTCCATACAAGAATAAACATATGACATCATAATGTTTGAATGACCAATTTTTTTTTAAACAATCCAGATTTAAAATATAGATTACAATATCTTAATAATCAATACTAGACTAGAATGGACTTATTCATTTTTTATCAAAATGTGGCATGGATGCAGAGAGATCTAGAAATTTGATGTTTTCAAATGAAACAGATTGTTCATTACCTTTATGATTTAAGAACTAATGGGTTTTGTAAAAGCTATTATTTTTATTTCAATGCAGCGTGATTTGTAGGTCCTCAAAATCGATAACAATTTTATCCGTGATTATAAATAATTATCAGCCATCAACAGCATGTGATGTTGATTGTTAGGACAAGATCGGTTTATGTCAACTAGAATTCTTAATATTAAGGAATGCAATTTAAGGGACTTCATATTAAAGGAGAGTTATATGTATTTAATGGGTATGATAGGTAGAAAAGTTAATGATTGTGGTATCAAAATTTATGCGACAAGGATGCTCATTACCCATCACCGGTTTGAATAATGAGAGGAGTTATTCCAATATCGTTCATCTGCTGACATTTTCATTGTCAATCACATATACAAAAATTGTGTGGTTTGATTAATATTTCAGGAACTATGCAAACATTATTCTTCTTGGCTTTAACAATAAGTTTCTTATTTTGTAAAAAATTACTCTGTACACAATACAGATTCTTTATTGCCAATCATAAATAAAATCTAAACCTTACCAAACTTTCAGTCAATTCTCCTCCACTGACTATCAGTCCTTTGATGATGCTGTATCTGTACACAGGGAAGTTCAGCAACTGTACAAATCTAGGCATAGTGTGCTCAGGGAATAACCACAACACTACATTACAACTTTCACTGACGTATTCATCCTTTTTTGAAGGAGACTCTGTGGTTTGATTTTTTAGTTCTATTTCTTCTGGAGGGAAGATACGTTTTAACGCGTCGTGGTGTGGAATGCCTTTTATTGGTGGATCACTGTAAAAAAATATTTGTTATTAATAATTAAAATGTTTTTATTATGTCAGGCCATTATTTCAAACTGCATTTAGCTGATATAGAATTTCTTTGTCAGGAGTTTGCTTTTTTTTCCTTTTGCTTTCGAGTAATTCTTGAAAGCAAAAGCAGCAGACCCTGAAATTTGTAATATGCGTAGAAAATAAATTGAAACTTTTGAAGTTAAATGAATATAACTCTATATTAAATATTAATATTGATATAACACATTTTTATGAAGGAACCGAGCAGTAATAATTTCCATATTATTTAGGTAAAACATATTTCTAAACCTTTTTTTAGTAAAGTAGACAGAGACTACAAATTTCCACTTAACATGATATTTATTACCTACTTCTTTTGTTCCACAAACACACATTAATAGTTTCGCACAAATACGTTGATGGCAGGTGTTCAAAATTTGATCCTTTTTTTAAATGTTAGTAAGGAACTTTAGCTTATAGATCTTTTTTACCATTCTAGTCCACTACGTCTTCTTTCAAACCATACCATAGCCTCATGACAGCTACGCAAGAGTCAATTTCCACATTGATTGTACTTTCAAGTTTTTTAAATCACAGCCATCTCTTACTATTGTAAACAAATGTACAAACTAGAATTCCACTAAGTATCAATGAACATGTTTGCGGTGAGATTAATTTTATTTCTCGTATTTACTATTAATTCATATTTCTGTAATGCTTAACATCATTCGTAAAAAAAAAAGTAATTCGGGTATATAAATTCTCGCTCTTTAGTTTTTTCACCTCCTATGACATAATGCGCTCGGTCATTATTCGTAGTCCTAGTTTTTTCTAACACAGCTTGAGTCTTGCCTACACGCATGTTCTCTCTTCTTTAATGTCATTTGATGATGAGCAAATCATCCACTAATAATCTACATTCATACTCCTTTAAATTATTATGAACGTTGTACACATCAAAGAGAACCATAGAGAGAAAGAGAGTTCATGCTCCAGATCTACAGACGTACCTCTATGCAGATACTTTAATCTATTTAATAAATTGCTAACTTCAATACAAGAACTACAGAACCTTTGTTCAACCACTATTCATTCTACATGCGAACACAGTCCTCCACAGACAAATCTTCACCATCATATTATAAGCTTTTACAAATCCATGTAAGCTATGAAGGCCTTCATATTGTTGGTCAAGAATTTATTTCCTGTGAAGTTCACAGGGAAAAAACTCGGTTCATACATTCCTACACTTTCCAAAACTACACTTTTTAAAATGTTGCTTTGAATTCCATTCAAAACTCTTAATGTTTGCATACAATTTAAAAACGAAGTTGAAGCTTACGGCGCATTAATTTTCGCGCTTCTGCTTGAGTTTTCCCCAAGGATAAAATTATGAACCAATCATAATAAGCCACGTCATCACATATAACTCAGATTTCATTAAAAGTAAAAACAATAGCATACCAAAATTTTTGAAGATCGAATAGGTGATACCAATTTATGATAATTAATGCTATTGCAAAAAAAAACATTAGATTAATATCTATTTTATATAAAATATTAAAATTTATAATTCTGTAATTAAATGTATCTCTATTTGAAATACTACCTTAGAATTTTATATTTTTATAACCATTTTTTTTTTAATGATGAGAAAGATATTTAGTTTTTATCTTAAAGATGTTCCATGCCCTCTGCTACATATAACTATTGCCCTTTACAACCTTCTACATTTAAGTTTTTAGAAAAAAAAAATGAGATAAATAAGTACATAACAAAGTGGTCTCAACAACAGTTCTAATTACCTAAATTTTATTAGCTAAGAAATTGAATATATGCATAGAACATACTACTTATTCTATTTATAAAGCCAAGCTAAAGTGCATGATATATACATATACAGCAACAGACTTTGGGGTTTAAAAAAAAAACAAAAATACTTTTCTTTCTGGCAAACAAAATAAAAAATACTGATAATCTACTTGTATACAAGCGACGTAAATATTTTCCCAGCTTGAGCTCGTGTCCGATCTATTTTTTCCACGGCCTGCTGAGCCACGCCGCACATCACCGCTTCAACTGTTTGAGAAGACAGTAGTTCCGGACGCTCAGTAGCACACTGGCGACAAACCAATAATAGACCTGCAAAAAAAGAAAATTGTACATTTAACATAAATCTCGTCCTACACACCATAATATTACAATACAGAGAAATAACTGTCATAGTATTATTTAGAAAATATAGTATCAATCAACTAGGATGAGTATGTAGGCCTCGTCGCCCGCGCACCGAAGTCGAGGCCGTCAGGCCGACGCGGGCAGCAACGCAGTCCGCCGCGGCAGTCAAGATCTTGTAATTGAAGCGAATAAATGAACAGTAGTTCTTTTAGACTTGTATTTTTACTTAAAAATTCGTGTACACGCGAGTTATACACATTAAGCTGTAAGTATTCCCAAAACTATTGGTGTTATTCGGTCTACAGCATCATGATTAATATAAAGGCTGTATAATAAATTCTCAGTATAAATGGGAAAACAAAGAATGCTAATGTAACTTTTATTTATTTTTTAACAACAGTCCACACTTAACTTCACGCGTTTGTTAGATCTATATAAACATTTATATAAATAATTTTAATATTGTTGAGCAAAATGCTTTTAGTGCTTCATCTTCAGCGATGAATTCGGAGATCTTTTAGACAAAGAGTTGGAACTTAAAGTTGCTGCCCTGATTGATATGAATTTTCAGTGGAGAACCAAATCTGCAAACACCTCGTTGACAAATTATTCCACCACTGATACTGCCTCTAAATTTAGTATAGCGAACACATGCGGCCACTTCGTGACGAGTCTGTAATGACATGGATCCCATTATTAGCCACTGGAAATGGTCCAGTGACATTCACGGCTATCCGTTTCTATGGCGCACCCACATTGAACTTAGCTGTTTCTTGCTTCTGGTCTGAGAACTTTTCACAAATGTACAGCTTCTAAATTTTCTGCACCAGGTTTTAAATCAATGAGACAGTTGACTCAAAAGAAGCATTATGATATCCACGTCAATTTCTTATCTCCACATGTCTTGTTTTGTTGATGTGAAACATTTCCAAGATTAAATTCATCTTTGATTAGAGCTGTGAATGTATGTTTTCCTCAATCATCTTCTAATATAATTTTTAAAGTATTCTAACCAATAAAAATTCACAAATCATGTAAACTATCACAACACATATTTGAAATATAAAAATGTACGATCTTCCATCATAAATTTTTGTCTGAGTAGCACTTGGCTAATTTTTTTACAGTGAATGTGAGTCTTTCTTACCCATCACGCTTGCTTCTCTGACCCATGCGCCAATATCTCCCCTCATATCCACAGTGTACTCGTTCAAGCATGTTAATAATGCATCCATTATTTCGCGAACATACTTCTCGATCCCTCCTAAAATGCCTAGAGTCTGTGATAATTCGGTTAAACCGATGACGGCATCACGCCGTGATTCAGCCCATTTGAATGTAATCTCCGTGACTTTTGTGCATTCTATGAGGGATTGGATAATGATTTGACAATTTTCAACTAATAGAAATCTCGGTAAACAACCTGAAAATAGTTTTATAGATGCATATATTAAAAATAACACTACAAAATAATGAACAATAGATCAAAAAGATGATAATAATAATAACAATGGAAGAAATTGTATGTTAGTTAGATAAGTAAATGCTTTTTTCCCAAAAAGATAATGTAACTTTGCAACATTTCAAATCTAGACATTATTAATAAAATAACAAGAGTATTATTTTACATAGCAATTAAATATGGCGAAATGGATTTAATTTTAGCAAACAGGATTTTTCAAATCTGGTAGTTATGGTGATCCTAATATAAATAGTTATATTTTAAAGAATAATAAATAATTTCCTATTATGTAAAACAATTTTTTCTCACCGACAGCCCTTGCATATCCCATACGTAATACTAAACCATTAACTCCAGTATTGCTCAATTGCTCACAGTATTTGTCAATTAATAGCAATCGCTTTTCTTTAGCACTCAATGCGCCGTATTTCAAGTCGTCCTTTTTAAAGTATTCATTCAAAATTAGAGGCAATGCGATGATGGCTTTCTCACGTATGGCTTGAACTTCATGTGAAAGACATTCCTCGATTAAATTTAACCATTCATCTGTGAATATAATATGTGAATTTAATTTATGTGAAACCGTAATTATTTTAAAAACAAATACAAATATACAGTTAAGTGAAAATCGTAAATCGTAATAGTAATTGTAAAAGTGTGGAAAATAAGAATTTAATAATTATTACATCAATTAAAATTGTATTAAAAATATTTAAGTATCTGCATTTTAATAGTTTGTAGTTGAATTTTCATTTACTATTTACATTTATTTAACATTTTTTTACCTGTAAGTATTAATTATAAAAATGTTCAAGCCTCCATGGTACCAATGGAAAATTAGATTACAGTCCATCACACAGCTTAGTGTTCAACTTCAATATGATTACCTTAGATGTCTTACCCATAATTTCTAATCCATGATATGGAGCTCTAGCCATCGCTAGCGCTCCAAAGCATTGGCAGCAGGCGGATCGCATCAGTTCACCACCGAGACCACGTAGAAGATCACGTGTACGTAGTCGAGACACCAGTGACTGAATCGAAGCTGATACTTCAGATGAAATTAAAGTGTCAGCATGTTTACCTACAAGAGATTTTTTACATATACTTTTCTTTTATTAATTAACTTTAAGAGTCTATTAATTTTTTTAATATAATGAATTTCTAATCTAAATCTAGTATCGCTACCAGATACAAGTACTTTCTTGATTGGTAAAATAAAATGTAAACGTAGCATACCATTTGCCATTTTCACAAGTGAAAGTCCATAAACGCTCTCGCCTATAGCAAGAATAGCGCCATGTCGAATATTGAGATCGATTGATTCAGTCATTTTAACCAATTGTGGTAAAACTACAGAAGCTACATATTCTGGCATCTGAAAAAAAAATAAGCAAAGATACATATATGACGTATTTCATAGTATTTTTCTAAGTAACATTATGTGTATTTTCTTCTAGCAAAATCTTAATGCACTATTCAGGTTAATAAGTATTTTGTACATACTAAGAGGATTAGATTTTGCAGATGCATGAAGTTTTGTGGCAAATTTGTACATGATTTTTATATATATTTAAAGTAAAAATTGATTCATGTCAACACTTCGAGGTTTTTATCTGTGTTGAAACAATAAGCTTTTGCAGTAAAATAGAGCAAAAGATTTTTTAAATATATATTCACAGCACAATTTTACCATAGATATTTCAAAACAGACAATTTATTTTAATTATAGTACAATCCATAGATTCATAATATTTATATATCTTTAACCTTTTCAGTAAGTTTGTTCAGTGCCTTAGCTGCAACTTCTCTTATAGCACAGTCCCAATGTCCAATTTTCAATTCTAACAGATGATCGATAAGAGCTTGTCTATACTCAGGCAGCCTAAAAAATTATATGAATTTCAAGTGACATACTCTCATTTTTTGTAAATAAATACAGTTATGCAAACTGCACTCATAAATAAAATAATGTAATAAAAATAGAATGAATACGCTAAAAAATATATATAAAAGATATTAAGTATCCTGTATTAATAATGTCAAATTTAATAGGTGGTTATTGGTAAGTAATTTATAATCATCTCCTGGAAAAAACATAATAATAAGGGGCTAATCATACATTTCATAAAATAGACAATTACAAAAACATAAAAAATAACCTGGCTATATTGGGCGCGACAACTAAATAGGCACTGTTCCTTGGTCCAACTGATTGGAAATCAGCTGTTGTAAGGACATCAATACCATGAGGGAACATACCATGGCGACCCACGTTCTCTTGATAAGCCGCCGATGCTGCGCGTCGACAGTTTATCTGAAATATACAAGGCGAATATGTTACAAAAAATATCTAAATTACACTACATAACGTCATCACTAAACTCCTAATAAGAAGTGGTACTATTTATGCAGGTTTAATCTATCCAAAAATATCCAAAAATATCCAAAAAATGTATAAGCATTTAAAACCTAATATTGAGTTTAGGAGAAAGTAAACTGCAGTAATTTTATATTGTACACTAATTTAGAAAAAATTGACCGAGACCATATTGGACCCTGCTTATTATAGGGTTCCGAAGTCATTACTACAAAGTAATGCATTACAGATGAAAAAAGTATGTTGTTATACTTTACCCACATTTCCTGCACAGAATAGTTAGAAGCATTTTAGTCGCCTACAACTAGAAAAACAAGTATGTAGATCGACTATTACTATCAAACATTTGTAAACTAAAGTGTATCAGCAAGAGCATATCTTTATGGCGCATACATCCCTTTGTTGAGAAGTACAATTTTTCAGCAATAACTCAAAACAGTATATCCCACCATGTTCAAAATAATTTTCTTTGAGAGTAGTTATTGAGAATTACCTTTGTTATACTTCTCATATTTTTTGAACCTACGGTCTGATTATGTGAACAAAATTATTCACATAATCAGAAAAATTGCTTAGATACCTTAGTGTTTTTAAAATAACTGATGAAATATGTGCCACTCAATGACATTTGCTGAAAAAAATTTTTTTTAGCTTCTGTTACATGTTTGGAGTGCCACCCTAGAAATATTTATTTTTGTTATTTAACAACCAAACTAAGTAGCGGCTTTTACAAGACGCCTACACTATAAATTTGATCATAATATATCTTGTAGTGTTTGAATAAAATGCCTGTGAGATATGGACGGACGGACGGACATGTCGAAACTAAGAGTTCTGTTTTTACCATTTTGGATTGGAACCCTAAAAATGACACTAATTTTGATCTTATAATTTAATGGTTGAGAAGTTGTTGACCATAAGAAAAACAAATATCTCTCAAATATTTTACATTTATTTAATATTAAAACATTTTAATTTAGCTTGAGCTCATCATGTCTGTGTAGAAACTTATTACTATGGGAAGACTTCTGTTTCCCTACATTGTAAATCAATAAGTATTTTATTTTTGTTTTTTTTTAACTGCCAACAAACAATAATTATAGCAATATTAAATATAATATGAAAAAATGACCAAGTGATACAATATTTTTAAAGTTATTTCGGTTACATTCATTACTTTTAAAACAATTAGAAATCTGTAAAACATTATCTATTATGCAACAACTAATGTACAGTTGAAAGCTTCATGAAAAACACAATTAATCTCTACAGGTTAATTTTTAATAGACATTCTATAGTAATAATATAAAATATATGTATAATGAACAACAAGGAAATTTCTTATTAGTTATTTGAAGATTATCTTATTTCACATTTAAAAGCACTGTCCGTAAATGAATGTAATATCTTCACAGAAGTTTTAATTCTGTAACTGACATGCTTTTGGAAATTTACTATTTAATAAAATTCTATGATATATCTAGATTTAAAAGATGGGTGGAAATCCTACTAAGAAACATTTTTATTTAAATCAACACAACATCAATCTACTGACACATAAATTTGACAAAATATGAAAAACATATCTGTTGGGACTATATGTCAGAAATGTGCAGCAAATGGATTCAATGTTGTTGATGTAAGTATTTTAGACTGCCTAATTTTCATAACAAGGTGTGGATATTGACTATATGAGGTGTTTATTGGAAAATTCAGAACTTGCTTCCCCTTCACCGATGGGAAGTATAATAAAGTATGGGAGAAGTCTCACATGAGGGAGTTCATCCACATCTTTCCAAATGTATTCAATCTATTCATATTACCAAAACATGTTCAGTATAGACAATAGTACAAAATGTTTAATAGTATATGCTACATTTTTCAAAGTTGATGTTAAATTTTCCAATGAACCTCACACCCCTAAATTTGGTGAGATTATTAAAGACCCCCATTTTATAATTATATGAATTATGGCATAACCCAAAACAATAATTACTTAAACTACCTTTTACCTCTCTATCAAAACATGCAGTAGTAATAAGAGCATGGGCTAATCTTTCAGCATGAGGTTGTAAGGCAGCAGCATCATAGGCCCTAGCAAAAGCCCAGGCTGCGTGGCAAGCAGCGTCGCGCGCTGCTCGGCCACCGCCAGTCACTCGGGGTTCGTCGCGACGTAGCGCCAGAACTACTGCATCGACAGCCAAACCCAACTGCTCGGGAGATAGTAGGCCACGACGAGCTGGTGGTAAAATAGTTTACCTTAACGGCTTTAAATGCTTAAAAGTTCAAATAGTACAACAATTATGTTTAATATTTAATTATATACCTAATTTTAGAACGAAATGAGTATTATATTTATCTAATTCTTAATAATTCAGAATGTGAAGCACGATGATAGTTTCACAACCAAAATATTTAAAACGGTGCATGATTCAGCCATTTACGGTTGGAAATCCTTAAAATCAAATTTGATACATATAGTTTGTAAAGGATATAAATCCCATATGTTTTGAAACTAGCTTTCCATTCATCTAGACGTATAATGTGTTCCTTTATCTTTTATTTGGAACATTTATTTTTATCTAGCTATCAATCCCAATCAATCCCAGTTCTCTTTTAATTCTAGTCTTGGTGCTGTTCTTGAATTTGATTCCTGGTCACGCCCTTGATTCTAACAATGGTCCCGCGCTCAGTTTCAACCTCCGTCCCATTCTCAATTTCGATTCCGATCCTAGCTGTCGATTTTCTTCTCAGTCTCGCTTTCAATTTGGATACCGCTACCGATCAACAGTTCCAATTTGTATGAAGCCAAGGAAAACAATTGCTAGTATGAAAATAAAATGTATACTATTTTACTTGGGGATAGAACAGTTGTCTATGTGTGAAAGAAGTTTTATATACACTAATATTAACAAATTATACAATCCCACTCTTCTCATTGTGAAAAATAAAGGCATTTCATATAGAATTCAACCCTCTTTTATACCCCTTCAAATTATAAAATTAATAATTTCAAAAGCCAGAGATTCCCTTGACCCCTCAGTGAAAATCGCATTTAAATCTATTCAGCCCTTTTCACAGGATGCAAGTATAAAAAACAAAATATCAAAGAACTATTGAGACTTGTTGCGATGTTAAAGGTTCTTGATCATTTCCTTTTTTTTTTTCAAATATTTTCAATGTATACCTTCGACCTTTTAAACTCTCTATGTGTATTATATAAAAATTGGAATCATTGTAAACCTATTTTATTAATTTTAGAAGATCTTGCAGTATAAAGTTTGAAGTGCTAACCTAATTCAGCTAGAGCCATGCAACCCCCATGCCAAGCTGTTTCACGTTCATGTTCCGCAAACAATGTAAGTACACTTTCACAGACATCAGCTGCTGCCAACATGGGCAATCGTGCACCAATACGACCCACACCTTTAGCAGCAGACCATCGCACCACAGTATCATCATCACGTAATAAGCACAGTAATAATTCCACAACATCTTCCACCTAAAATAGAATAAGCTAAACATATAAATATTAACATTAAAACTGTGACATTAAATTCATTTAGTTTTATATTATATATATATATATACATACTGGTTGGCCCAAAACGTGACATCGAAACGAAAAACCTAGATTCCTCACACCCAGGATTATTTGAAAGTACCCCATGCCTCATGATTTTTTGTTGTTTTCGAGTTAGAATTTTTTGTGAACTTTCCGACATTTCATCTTTATGATTCTCTATATTTTTTTGGGTAGACATTTTTCATTTTTTTTTCTTTTGCAATATTATTGCTATGAGTGGTACTTTCATGTCTAAAGTAATTGTCATCCTAACTCTAATACAAGGTAGATGAATTTTAGTCAAAAGTTAAAAATCGTCCTACCTGACAAGTTTATTTTAAATGTAAAAAATGGTTGCTTAAAAAGAAGCACATTTTAGATTGTCTAGCAACATGAAGAAATGGAATGAATGAGTTTGTTAAGGTACATGTTTGGGTGTTTGAGTAGTTTGTGTATAGCCTGCTAAATAATACAATTTAAAATATTAAAAGATTTCTAAAGAAAAATTTGTGACTAAGAACACTTGTGACTATTATAGGATTATATTTTGTTCAATATCAGTTTATTAGCCTTTTTGTAGATTTGAATAAATAATAAGTTAGTTCCTAATATTACTCAAGTACCTCTTGTGGTATATCCTGGTCATCATCTTCAGGGGGTGCTGTTACAGGGTTAGGATCACCTGCTGCAACTGCACCAAGTGTCATTGTAAGTGACCTAGATCCTTGAGTGTAACGCCAAGCAGCAACCCGAGGACGAAGAAATGTTAAACCTATGTAAAATATGAGTAGGAATTACTGTAATTTATTTAAATACATAGTTAGAACATAATTAAACTATCAAGTGAATGTTATTTAGTGAATACTGCTTTAGAAAGTACCAGAAATTATTTATTCTTAATGTATTTTAAACTAAAGCTTTTTATACAATTTCGAATAATTTAAAATGTATCACTTGGTGGTTATCATTACATACATACCTATTCTTTGAACTATTTTCACTCCATATTTTCTCACAAGTTTAGCATTGTGTTGTTTATAATTTTGTTTTGTGACCCATTGGAGCAATTTTGAAGCATAAGGCAATAAGTCATCTCTTTTCCCATGCTTGAGAACAGCAGCGACAGCTGCCAAAACTCCATAATGTATAGTAGATTCTGCTTGTAGGTTCGAGTGCAGATCGCAGGCCCATTCAAAAAATGCACCCAAACATAATTCCTTCACATCAGATCTAAATTAATTTCAAAGATATAATGAGTATTGTAATTTTATCAGCATGTATTAGGTTAACATGTACTTACCTTATAAGAAATTTAGAGCAGAGGAAGGCACTAGCTTCAGCACATGAATCTGTTGCTAGTGCATATTTCTTGCAAATATTAAATATCCTTTCCATTACAGTCAATTTTTTTGAGCAGCTAGCATCTATAATAATTGTTCCCTGTAGTCATTCTTAAGTAACAAATCATATAAAATCTTAAGCAAGAAATGATAAACTAGTAAAAACAATAACCTTGTTGTTCAGGAGTAAAACCATCAAGGCGACTCATGTGGAATGGAATTATGACTATAATAGATAACCAGAGCAACAATACAAATCTGCTTCTCCAAGTTTCTTTATCTGTCGGATCTTGTGCTTCCAACATCATCAGAACAGTAAGTAAATCGGATACCTAGAACAGATTAAATAAAAAGAAGTAAAAAAAATTAATAATAAAAAGAAACTAGTTCACATTTTAATGTAAAAGTATTATATTCTGTACATGTATAGAAAGAAGGTCTTAGAGATTTAATCCTGAAATAGAAATGAGGATTATAAGTTTCATGCCATTCTCTGTCTTGTTTGTTTTTCCTAATGTACCCCCACAATTAATGAATCAATGCATGCTTTTTGTTCAAAAGTCAATATCATCATTTAAGTTAGTATCCTATACTGATTTGTTAGTAATAGCATTCACCTAATCAATGACAATAATAGGAAAAAGTTTTATTATATGGATCTTTTAAAAAATATTTAACAATTTTCAAGATATAAGTGAATTTATAACAATGATCTTTTATTTCAATATGAAAATAATTCACAATCATCTACAAATATCACAGGTATGTATAAGTATTGCAAATAGTATAATAACACACACACACACACTTCGAGTTTTCTTTAGTTTTAAAGTAACAAACAAAGAAGCCTCTTTAACTATCTTCAAAAAGGGGAGGAGGTTCTTATGTTTGTCTCAATGAATTTATTTTATGTATGTTCAGCAATAACTTTGTCTATTGTGGATCAATTTCAAATTTTTTTTAATTGAAAGGGTATATTACTGAGGTGATTTCATAGACACCAAGTCAGGATTTTATTAACTATGGCTTAATCCATGTGTAAAGTAGTTAAATGAATAATAAAGTTATAATTATTGATACTTAAAAGAACAAAATATATTTACATGAATATGTGATACAAAATACATTTTTTTTAAACAAAAACTGCCTTCACAAACCTATTTTCAAACCCGATTCCAGATAATGATAAATAAAACACACTTGTGTTTAAAATCTCTTTTTGACTCAATATTCAACTATTCATATTCATGTTTATATACCGGGTGTAAGAGACAGCCTTCCGCAAACTGATAGATCGAACTCAGTATATTATACTAAGATGATCCACGCATGAAATTATTTCAGGAAAGTTAAGGGGATTCAAGAAAACTTATTCGTTTTATCACCTCCTATGCAATGTAATGCTACCATTTTTAAATCAAGTGGGTGCACAGCACAGCGAGTTGAGCTCTGTAGTTAGGCAGATAGTAGAACAGCTGATTCCGTGTGTTGTTAGTTAAAGTAATTTAAAGACCCATTGCTGCTTTTTTTATTTTACCTGTTTTATTTACAAAAATGGAATGCTGCATACAGAAAATGTGATTTTACATAGAATTAAAGTAGTTTTAACTGAAAAAAAATCATTTTTTTTTTCAGTTAAAATTACTGAATTTCAACTTCGATTTCAGTTAAAACTACGAAATTTTCCAGTGGATTTTGATTCAAAATAAGGGTCTGAATGCACCCTATCAGTTTCAATGGAGGGCTGTCCCTACAACGGTATGTTTTTACTTTGCTTTGGCTGGAACTGATTTCAAAAACAACTGATTAGTTGTTTTTGTAGTGTGTTTAGAAAATTATTTGAAAAGGTTATTGAAGGCATTTTTTTTTTGAAAAAATTGTTTATGCAACTTTGATTCATAATGTTATGCATGTATCTATCCAGTATACCTTTAAACATTAAAAATATTGAGCAAACAAATAAAAAAATATGTAATGTACAAATGTACACTTCTTAATTTAAAATATATTCAAAACAGTACTAATATTTTTTAGTAAGGTTTTATATTATAATAATGCATACAAACTCAGTCCTCAAGTATGTATTCCTTACATAGAAGTCAATTATACTAAAAATTTTTTCAGGAATGATGCACAAATTTTGTTATACCATCGGTCTGTGAAGAGTCTAAAGAGGTAAAATCATTTTCCTTTACTCTACTTTGGAATTAATTTTGAACGATCTTGATAAGAATTAAATATTACTGGCAGGACTGGCTTACATCAGTCTATTATACTGTTAATTTCGATAAAAGTCAATAATTGAAAGATTTTATTTATATTACGTAACATGGATGACTAATAGAAATCCTTAATAGAAAAAAAAATTATTCCTATTGTGTCAGATCATTGCCAACCTTCATAGGGGCATTACTGTTCCTCAAATAAAAAGTGTGCTTCAGATTGAAAGACTAACCCTTTGATCCCTTCATCTTGGCCAAAGATGAATTGGTGCTAATTCATTGTCATTAATTATAGAACATTGTCAATACAGTGACAAAGTTTGAAATCATCTACTTGGAATGCTTTTTGAAGTATAAAGCAAGTGCAAAAAATTACTATATAACAATTTTTCATGACGTATGTGGAATGTTCATCATAAATACTTATGTTTATCATGTTAGGTGAAATATTGCAAGAGCAAAGTTCATAAATTAAAAACAGTGAGCTGATAACTTTACATTTCACTCAAACTTAGTTCGCCCATGGACCCCAGGTTCGTAGTTTCAAGGTTTTTTGGGGGCGAGGGGGAGGCAATGTTACCTCATAAGCGTTGAAGTATAACATAAATGGGAGAAGAGAGAAAGGAAAAGGAGATAGAAAGAGAGTATGAAAAGGAACACGGGGTCAGTAGGGATTAGAAGATGAGAGCAGAAGATTTTTATTATAAATGTATTGAAAAAGATTTTTAAGCTGCTGTATCCTAATTATATAGGATAAGCTTAGAAACAAAATCTTGAAGTGAAATTGTACTAACCTCATGAGGAAGATGTCTTACAACCACTTTGTAACCTCTAACTCGTATAATTTGATACATATAATTGAATGTTGCATGCCTTAGCTGTAATGGCGACCTTTCTTTTAATTAGATCTAAGAATTTTTCCCAAAATCTTATCTAAATGAGGATCTAATGGCGCGGTTGCTCATAATATTGTTTCCAAGATATCATACAATTTATCATAGTGAATTTCTAACCTGACGAATTAGTGTAATATTCTTCATTCCCAACCAATAACTTCTACAAAATGTTCTAGCGCAACCAATCCATTAATTCATCTTCGGTCTCACGTCCAGTACCGCACCACCAATATTCAAAGGCGATCAAACAAAACAAGCTAAACTCAATGTAAATAAAACTGTCACCTTAATTTAAATAAATAACATATGGATCAACAAAATATTCATTCGTTTAATTTTTTCTGAAAACAAAATAAAGGCATAGAAGGCCAATATGCTAGTAATAGAGTAATAAGCATTGAACATATTATAGTGACGCAAGCTTATAAAGATGGTTGAAAAACGCAGCCAAACAAGTGTCCTTCTGTTTTGTATCTTTTTCCATTTTTACTTTAAAATAAAAAAACGGATGAAAAAAATGGGCGTACAGAACTGTATATACGCGTTGAAGTGATACTACTTAAAACATTTTACTGATATTATCAAACAATTACAGGAAACAAAACGTAAAAATGAAGAACATCCAAACACAAATAAATAACAAAAACGTGGTATCTCAGTTGTTATATATAGCGTGACTTAGCAATATTTATAATAATCTATGGATTTAACCGTATATTTGCAACATGCGCAACACTATCGTATTATAACGTTTTTTGTAGTTGGCATGTCACCCCATTTGTTCCACCCAGTGGCATCAAAATAATGGCTGTATTCTACTTCTATGTTATAATTCTTCTTTTCTCACGAATTGTGCCTAATGTGACGAGTCTTTGAAATTTCTCTATCATTTATTATCAATTAGCAAATTTCTGTCTTAAAAATTTCATTTCCGCTAGTTGACAAAATTTTAAAACTAGTTATTTATACACCTAGACACTTATTTTATCCAAAAAAATATATTTTAAGGAAAAACTAATATTTACAATTAGTATTTTGCATTTTAAAAATCAATTTAATTTTCCGTCAAAACGCCTAAGACTGTCATGGCGTCTTGAATGACGTCACGGCTCGCCAAACAAAACTGTTTGTTTACTAAGATTGAAGTGTTTTAAAATAAAATGGATTTGCCGTCGTATAACTATTACAAGTGCTGTAGTGCCTCAGTGTGAAAGTACAAGCATAAAACGCCCAAAAATTATTTATATATGTTCCAAGAAATCAACAAATACGGAAAAAGTGGCTAACACTTGCAAGGAGGAATGATAGTCATTGTTTTCAACAAACTCAACAATGTACTTTTGTGAAGATCATTTCGATGTAAGTATTCCGCTCAATATAGTGTAGGTAATGTAAATGTGATGTAAATATACATTAAAACAATAATATACTATTTAAGGTTATCTATTTTATAATCGTCAAAGTCAAAGTGTTTATTGTCTTATTTAGAATATGTCAGTTGTATTCATTGGACTAAAGACATGTTTTATTTTTCTAGTTGCCAAACGATATGCTCAATTATACAGAGTATCATATTATTAAAAGTATCGCAAGTGCATGAGACCAGGTTGTACTCCAAGCAAATTTGGATGTCAAGAAGATAGACGAAAACGGGCATGCAGCAGCACAGAGCGACCATACATAGTTAAAAAACAAAGAATGGAGATAATAGCAGAATGTCTGAATGAACCAGAACAAAGTTGTGCACAAAATTCATCTATTGAAGATACCTCATACAAGTTCAGGTATGCACTAGTAATAACCAACACACTATTTTAAACAACAAAGAAATACCTAGTTAATAAACTATAATTCTAATCACTTGCATTTATTTTTCAGATTTTCAAACAGTTGGACAAAATGAGCCAGAAATCATATTCAAGCAGTAGATAAAGCGGTTCAAGCATTTGTGACACATAGTTTCAGAAGTAAAGCTGTCCAGACAAGAATAAAACAGTAGACCAGGCATTATCACCCTTGAAACCATCAACAATATCTAGTTCCACATCCCCATTTAAAGCTACGACCATTAAAAAATCAAGTCCTTCGATATCCAACTTAATCAAAATTACAAGAAATATATTGATTGAAGAAGAGCATTCTGACAGTGATATTTCTTTGTATACACCACCACATGTAGTCGCCATCAGTGCATTCATTACAAGTGAAATCGCTTCCGACTGTAGTGAATTAATTGCTGAAGATATAAAACTAGAAGTGAATGAGACAGTTAAACACAATAAAAAATTGAAAAAGCCTCGTTTGTATATTGGTGTCCCGAGCAGTTGTTACTATTTAATTGACTTACTAAAAGATGAAATGAATATTCCTAAACATCATATATTACTATGTTTACATAAGATAAGATTGGATATTAAATTTAATCAATTGGCAGATGATTATGGATTGAGTCCATCATATCTATGTAAGATATTTTTTTTAAAAATATACCGGTAATAGCCAGCTACATGCGTTCTTTCATTGTAGATATTAACAGGGAAATGATAAAGAGGACCTTACCAATGGCATTCAGACACAAATACCATAACGTGTCTTGTATTATAGATTGCCTTGAAATTGAAGTGCAAAAACCATCTAAGGCAATTAATCAAGCCATGACATGGTCTGAATATAAAAAAGCAAACACCATAAAATATTTAATATCCTGTACACCAAATGGATTGGTTAACTACATTTCTCCCGGATTTGGAGGCAGAACCACTGACACATGTGTGGTTGAATCATGTGACTTTGTAAATACTTTAAAAAGTGGTATGGTTGTAATGGCAGACAGGGGATTCAAGCATGTAGAGCAATATCTTAATAAATCAAATATTAAATTAGTAAGGCCTCCAAGTGTTCAAACAGGAGTGAAAATGAGCAAAAATGAAGCTAAACAGACCAAGCAGATAGCCAGCTTGAGAATTCACGTAGAAAGAGTTATTCGCCGCCTACGTGAATTTTATATGCTTAAACCACATGCATGTACTAATTTTAAATTTGTAAAAATTCTTGATGATATATTAATCATAACATGTGCTTTAATTAATGTGCAAGATTCTCTAATAAAACAAAACTAAAATTCAAAATTGTTTTTATTACCCACACATTTAAAATTACATACATTTACTTAATAGTCTGATATAATAAAGATATACTTGAGTCCACCATATCTATGTATTACTATATTTTATTTTAAAATCTACACACACTAAAACACTCTTATTTTACACTCTTATATAGTAGGGATATATATTTTCCAAAAGTTTACTAACTTATTTATGATAAAATCCTCAATGTATTGCTGATTGTATGGTATATTTATTAACTCTACTTTTTTATTTTTAGTATAGTCTGGGTCAGCTACACAGAAAATGCAGTTTTCCTTTTGTGATAAGTACATTTGAAGTTGCATTTGAACATTGTATTTTTCAGTAGCCTCTCCATTTTTTATATAATTTTTATATGTTTTTTTACTAATAGGACATTTAATTTCAATTATACCATCCTCAAAAATTCCATCTGGGGAACCAGCAATCATAGGATATTTGGAGTTTAATATTAGGCCACACTTATTAATTTTTTTAATTCTACATTCCACTGTTTTTTTCTCACTTCATCTTCTAGGATGCGTCCACGTTTCATAGATGGAGTATCTGGTATTTTACCTCCTAGTATTAGGGATACAAGTGCCGTCATTTGTTTTGCATCGGCTACTTCATGTGCTCTGGAAGCTGTTATTCGCCATACCGCAGTTGAAACCACAGATCACTCTCGGACTGTTCCCTAGTTTCTTCTTCAACTTGCTTAATTAAAGGAGGTGAAATCTGAACTTTCTTCAAAAATCTTCAACACTTTGTTTTTGAACTCATATACTAGTTGGTGCATCGAGACAGCCTGTGTTACAGTTTGACTATACGAGGGTTGGTATTTTATTAGTTCGCAGTCTTCTAATTTCTTTCTAGCCTCTTCCAAAACTTCTCTAAAACCAATGAATTGGCTGGCAGTATGGGATTGCCCTTGGACAATTCCTTTGCCGTCATATATTTCATGCTACTTCCGACTCTGAGAGTTTGGATTTCTTCCAGTAGCACTCCACTGATGTGCATGATGGTTCCTCACTGCGGCGATGAAGCCACATGAGAAAGGCTATCGCGCTTACAGCCGCCTTGTGACGCTACACAGTCTTCACATTGGACAGAGGACAACTTCGTTTTCCTCATCAACAACCAGTGTGCATCCATATAATTTAGCATGAACTTTGTGTTCCGACATATTTTGCACTTTACAGTGCAGCATTTACTGTCACGCTTAAGCTGCACATAGCTAACAGCGTCGTCCCCATATGAAGCTCGTGACCTGAAATTAAATTTATAAATTTATCATTTCTTTGTATTTATAAACTGTAGTAATTCTAACCTCAAAATCTGTAATTAAAAGGTCTACAAACAATACATACAAAATCAATAATCGGTAATAAAACATAAATATTTATATCTAAACTTATAATAAATATATTATACTTACATTGAAGTTTTAACATTGCGGAATTCCGATGAACAAAAGTCTCTATTTGATGCGAAAATGTACCAAGCATAACGGCGTCAACTCTGGGCAAGTTATTGCTATTTTTGCTAAATCCTGATTCCATGATGATATCTGTTTGTCTTTCACTATATGACTAAGAATAACTGTATTTACGAGTTAAAAAAGGGATAAAAACGAGAAATTATAATGAAAATGGCAGGAGGCTATCTTTGTTGTTTGAATGAAAACGTCAACGACAGCAGATGTTTGTAGAGCCGTGACGTCACACTTTCTGATTGGTGTTTACTGTCACGTGACTTAATGCCTATTTTTTTAAGATTTATTTTCTAAAAATATAAATAATCTTTAATTTTTATGATAATTAGATTTTTTTTTCCTAATCTAAATGTCTTGATCTATAATTAGAAACTATAATCCATCCGATTTGTTCTTAGTGGAAACAAGCCGAAAGAGTTAAAAATTAACAATATACTACAAACTCTAGTAAGACTTGCAGTGGTATGCGTGTATTTGTAATATGTGATTCAATGTTCAGAGATAATTTATATTCATGGACTACAAGGTATAATCGATAGCTTCCATCGACTGTACTTCATTCGTGCATCTTTTAGAGTGCATACATGCGTAAGTATATTTTATATTATGAACTATTAGGGTATGCATAATTTTGTTATAATATGAAATATGATGTGACAAATTGCAATATAATGGGATCTTGTAATCACGTGGTACAAAATACACAAAGTATGTTTAAATTTGATGGTATTATGAAGTTTGTGATAACTCACTCACACTGACACAAAATACATTTTTAGAAATTTTCACCACAATGTAATTAAAATATTTCTGAAATGATTTGTTGTTTTTTATTATAGGTTGGTAAAATAACCAGTAATTTTCCTATAAATACATGGAAAATTCAATAACATCATACAACTTTGTTAATACATTTTATCATAACTAGGCTATATACTTGTGTGTTTTGAATAATATTTCTGGCCTTTAATAACTGTTTCCTTTTTTAATATAATCGGAAGTAAAACCTGTTTAAGAGTGTTTAAAAATTAATCTATTTGTGATTTGTATATTTTTGACGTTAATCGTTAATTTCCAAACTTTGTCTTTAAATATATGATGAAGCACATTTTCAGAAATAATATATCTATATTACTATATAGATTTTGTAGCGTCTGGTTGTACACATAGATATTTTTATCAATTCCGATATAAATACCTTCAATGATTAATTGAAACCAATTCTATTATTTTTAAAATTTATTTTTCTTTGTCTCTATGGATGTATGTCTTTTATAACTTAAAGCGGTTTGACCTAATGGAATAAAGGTAAGAACATGTATTTACGCAAATCATGGTTTATATTTAAATTTGATAAAGATTTCTTTGTTTGTTTAGCCAGACTAACAGGTAAAACAGGGAATAGATTTCAAACTTTGAATAGATGTAGATTACCTCCGAAATAAAAATAGAACATGTTTTATTTATCTATGTATTTGTATTTACGTATAAACAGTACATAAGATATTTTTGGAAAATTCATAAATTCTAATCATATTGGTAAAGTGTCTTTTGTTTGTTCATATACGAAAAACTAAATAGATTATAATAAAATTTTGTATAGAAATAGACTATTATTTCGGATGTGTATTACCATATCTCGACTATTATGAAACTGGTGATATGTTATACGCGCAAACCATTACATTTTCTAAAAGAAACTAACTGTGCACCCAACTTCATCTGCGTATTTATACATTGAACTAAAGTACTGGAAGCGATTCTAAAAATCCTTCAATAATAAAAGACTCCCTAGGTAAAATAGACTATTAACAATTACGCTTGACTTTATCTATAAATTTGTTCTAAAGATTTTTAAAATTCTTCACTTATAAAAAGCTACACAATTCCCAAGTAAGATTGTTTAAATTTGACTTTTAAACTAGCATTTTCCAGGCTTTTTAAATTATAATCGACCTGTTGCAGAATCAAAATTGCAAGCGGGACGGGGAACATCATAGATGCCAAACCGAAAGGACCGAAATGGAAAACGAGATTAACATTGAGTATGGGACGAAAAATTAAAAGCAAGAACGGGATTGAATTGGAATGAGGAGCAGTACTGATATGAAAACGAAAGTGATATTGGGATTAAGAGCGAAGTAGAATTGAATCTACTAAAACTGAAATCGGCTTCGTAATCCAAAGCGAGATTGGTTCGGAATCGAAATGAGACAACTTTGCCTGAAAGCAGGATCAGGATCAGAATCGAAAATAGACATCGATTGATATCATGATTGAGCCATTTTAAGATCTATAATGCTAAAATTAAAATGTATTGAATTAATTAGAGCAATATTGTTGCGCAATCTTCCAAATGGAATAAAATAACATCCCATTAGCCAAATACCATCTCTAAAGTCTTTGGACAAAGTCAGGTAGCCTTTATATTTTTTCATATAAATACACATCAGAAGGGCCAGGGTTAAAACACAAACAATTTTGAAAAATATTTATTTTCTTAAAGAAACATAGCCCTTACAATACTAACGACTATTATCATTACTATTATTATACCTAAATGGTATACTTGCCTACAAGAGCGAAACAATTTTAAAATTCAAACAAATGCGCATCATTAAACAAAAATTTTACCTGCACAGACAAAGCAAAAACGTTCAAAAAAATCAAAAATATATAGAATTATAATCATCGAACAAAACAAATTCTTCAAGTTCTTGTTAACTTGCATCAACTTCATTTTTTAACTATGAAATCGATAAGTACATCGTTTTGATCAGTAGTTCGCTTTGGTTTTATAAATTTTATATTCCTTCCTTTTAATACTTTTGTAGAAAATATAGCATATCTTATCTCAGCACAACACAGACTAGTAAACGGAATACCTGCAATAAGTTGATGCTAGGTATGGTGGGATTTGAAGGTTATTCATTAAGTCAGTGTTTCAATTTTAAAACCGCCATCTGTTAGAATATAAAATGTACGCCGCGTTTTCATAAAGCGCCAGATGTTAGATCGTGCAATGTATGTCACTGTTTTCATTAAAAGCGCCATCTGGTAGATCGTAAAACGTAGGTCAGTGTTTATTTTAAAAGCGCTATCTGTTAGATCGTGAAATGTAAGTAACTATTTCCATTAAAAGTGCCATCTGTTAGATCGTAAAATGTATCAGTGGTTTTTCTTAAAAATGCCATCTGTTAGATTGTGAAATGCAAATGAGTGTTTTCCTTAAAAGTGTTATCTATTAGATCGATAAATGTGTCATACTTCTCTTTAAAAGCGCCATCTAACGATCGTGAAGTGTACGTCACTGTTTTCATTAATAGTGCCATCTCTTATATTGTAATATGTAAGTCAGTGTTTCCTTGATAAGCGCCACCTGCTAGATCATGAAATGTAAGTCAGTGTTTTTTTAAAAGCGCCATCTGTCAGATCATGAAAAGTTAGTGTTTTCTTGGAAAGCGCCACCTGCTAGATAGTGGAACGTAAGTCAGTGTTTCCTTTAAAGGCGCCATCTGTTAGATCGTGAAAAGTCAGAGTTTTCTCCAGCGCCGTCTATTAGATCGGTAAGTGAGTCACGGTTCTTCTATGAAATGTCATAACGATTGTTAAATGGGTCACTGTTTCCCTAAAAGCGCCATCTATTAGATCGGTGGAATATGAGTCACCGCCTCTCTTGAAAAGCGCGATCTAACTATCGCTAAAATGTAAGTCAGTGTTTCTTTTGCGCTACCCGCGAGATAGTGAAATGTGATTTCATTAAGAGCGCCATTTGTTAAATCGTAAATGTAAAAGTCATGGTTTAGCTCGTAAAACGCCATCTAACACCTGATGGTTAAATTAGAGTCTATATAAATGTCTGCACCCGGGTAGTAGCTTCCTCCCTCAGTTGGGCGCCTCAAACCAAAAAATATTAGATTATTATCATTTAACGCTTGCGGTCTAACTTCGAACGTTTTAGAGTTAAAATGTATGTCGGAGAACAGCATCGATATCGCTCTCGTACAAGAAACATATCTTAAACTGAATAGGCCTAAAGCCTGCAGCATCGCAGGCTATGTCCAACTACGAACGGACAGGACATACAGTAGTAAGGGGGTACCGCTCTGTACTACAGACGCTCCCTACATTGGGCCTATTAATATTCCTCCACTTACAAATATGGAAGCCACGGGTTGTAGACTCGCTATGACGGGCCATAGTACACTCGTCATAGTCTCGGTCTATCTCCCGTCTCCAAAACGGTTGCTCCGGCGCGACCTAAGAGTCCCTTTGCCTTAGGGGATGCCGTCATCCCTCGGTGATTTCAATTGAAAAACAAGATGGGGCTGCCCATCTAACAATTATAACGGAATTAAACTCGACGAACTCGAGGACAGACTAGACTTCGGAATCATCGCGCCCTACGTCGACATGTTTTCCCATGTCGTCACAATAGACCCTCGACGATAGATATTGCACTCACTAAAGGAGTTGCACTTAATTTCAATAGTATTGAGACAATACACGGTCTCACGTCTGACCACCGACCGGTTATATTAAAATGGGACCTCCCGACGGCGGGAGGCCTATTCCATCCGCAAAATTACTAATTGGAAAAGAGTGTCGACCGCGCTTGAGAAAATCGACACTCCAAACCTCAATAGCATTCCCAATGACATCGCGTCTACAGACGAGATTGACCTTGCCATAGGTGCTCTTACCAACCACGTCAGGACAGTGGTCGAGGAGAGCGAGCGGGAGGTTCCGGCATCTCGGATCGCCGGAAGTTTCCGCCCGATATTCTCGAATTGATAAGAGAACAAAAACGCAGCTTTGCGCCGCGCGAGCGCATATCCCACCCCGAGTACAGATCCAGAGCGCGAGCCTCCAACGCGAAGTGAAAGCTCGCGTTCGGGAATTCCGAAATGAGAGTTGGAGCGACCTCATGGAGGAAATCAAACCATCCCACAAAGCGTTTTGGGTTACCAAAGCGCTCAAAACCGAGGGATATACCCCTATACCCCACTCAAAACCTGATAATTCAGTGGCCATAGACGACGCGGAGATAGCAGAGTGCCTTGCAGACTCTATAGAGACTCAATGCTCACGCTTCCTCCGCACGACATCGCTCATATCAGTCGCATCGAGGAAGAGGTTCTCCAAAAACTTCCCTCGAACCTAAAGACGATCTGGCTCCCGTCTCACTCAGCGAAGTCCAAACGCTAGTGAAATCACTTAATACCAGAAAGGCACCGGGCCTCGATGGTATTAGTAATAAAGCAATCAAATGCTTTTCTATACCGTTGTTGCTTACTGGTCGCGATTTTTAACGCGTGCATAAAATTGCTATTTTCCTCCTGCCTGAAGGAGGCGGAGGTTATAGGCATCCACAAGCCAGGGAAACCACGCGACCTCCCTGCCAGCTACAGACCGATCAGCCTCCTGAGCGGTCTGGGCAAACTATTCGAAAAATTCTAAAACTCGCCTTAGCGATCACCTCCTAGGGAAAGGCCTTATCATAGATGAACAGTTCGGCTTTCGCCCAGCCCATTCTTGTCCACAGCAAGTCCTCCGCTTAGTAGAGTATGTCTCGGAGGGCTTTGAAACCGAACGTAGCACCGTAGCTGTCTTTGATGTAGCCAAGGCCTTCGATAGGGTATGGCACGCAGGTCTGATTTATAAGTTATATTCTCCAAGTACCAGATCGCCTCATAATCACTATTCAAAATTATTTAGCAAACAGACATTTCACATTTAGGCATGAGCGCACTCACTCGACAAGACGTCTTATCAGAGCAGGAGTTCCTCGCTCCACCCTCTCCTCTGCTGTACCCGCGTACACAAACGATACCGCGACCGTCGTCGTCTGGCGTCCAACTCGCGTTATTCGCGGACGATACCGCGCTCTTTTACGGAATAGGAGCACCTGATTCACCCTCCCCCACAGAGGGCCATTGACGAGCTAGGTCAATGGTTCCGGAAGTGGAGGATAGAAGTAAACCCCGACAAATCAGCAGCCATACAATTAAGTATGGTAAGATTAGGAGTCGACTCATTGTCGACAAAAACACTCCCAATCTTAAAATGTTGGATGCGATCATTCCGTGGCAACGGAACTACAAATACTTAGGAGTCACGCTCGATAAAAATCTACACTTCCGAGATCATATCGAGCGTGTTAGAAATACTGCACTTTTCTACAAAGCAAGGCTCGGGGCCGTGCTTGGTAGAAAAAGTAAACTATCTAGACGTAATAAACGTACCATATACAAAATGTGCATTAGGACGGTGATGGCATACGCGTCTCCCGTCTTCGCTCACGCCGCCCGAAAGCACTACATAGACTACAGGTAATACAGAATAAATTCTGTAGAGCCGCAACGGATGCACATTGGTGTGTTCGTAATTCATTCTCCATAGGGACTTAGAACTCCCACTATTTCCAAATATATGAAGGACGCATCGAAGCGATTCTTCGACATCGCGGGATCACATCCCAATGCGCCCTACGCGCGGCGGTTGACTATCAACCGCCGCATCCCACCCACCATCCGTAGGCCACGAAACGTACTTACCGATCCACCTGACGCTCTTACAGCGGCAGTTGAAAGCCTTAATGACGTCAACGACACGCATGACTGACTTAGAGTAGGTCTATCCGTTAGTCAGGTCATCGACCTAAGCTCCCTTACTCCACCCGGCCGCCGCTAACCGCCTCCGGCCGCAGGAGGGAAGGGAACCGACCCGTGACGGTTTCCTGCGACATCCTATGCCGAGACGACTTCCACCAGGCGTCGTCCATAGCGATGTCACGCGCCGTCGGCACTCGCATGCCGTCCGGCCGCACTCGGTGAAGCTATCAAAGTCGTCTGACTTGTCATCGGACTCGTCTCAACCGACTAAATAGCATAGCCGACCCAATTACTTCACTTTCAGGAGGAATTTTTAGTGGGTTTCAGTCCCACACTACCCACGCGTAAAAAGCCATCTAACGATCATGAAATGTAAGTCACTGTTTTCCATAAATGTGCCGTGTTAGAAAAAAACGTAAGTTTGTTTTCTTTAAAAGTGCTATCTGTTAGATCGTGAAAATAATTCAGTGTTTTCTTTAAATCGCCATGATTTTGATTTTACCGTATTATGTAATTTTTGTTCGTTATAATAAATATTTGTTTTCTTTTTATATCATATTTTTCATTGTTAGTTCATTCTTGTTTTTATAATGTTGGTTTTATTTCTGCATACCTGACGAAAAGTACGTAAATTGGCATCTGCATATGCTTTAAATGTGATATAGTTATGATTTTATTATTCATATAAATAATGCAATTTATAATTAAAATTACCAACTTTCTTAACAGTCATGTGTACCTCACTAATATAAAATAGTGGAATTAATTTCTATATTATTTTATTATATATTTTAAAAATGTCTAAAACTATCCGCCAATTTAATGTTTAGATTAAGGCTATGCGTAACTGTATATATTAAGTCATAGGCTATAGACGACGGTTGTTTATGGTTTGATAGTGTTTACCCAGTTTCTTTCAAAATGTTTTGCATTTGTTATATCTTTGGTTAGCAGAAACGAAATTCAGAATGGAAGAAAATGTAGCATTAGACTCAAAAAAGCAGAAAAAGTTTTTAAAATCATTGAAAGGAATTAAAAAATTGATAAAGGTAGTACAACCAGGAATGTTTTTGTAAAGTTAATTGTGCAGATACCTATTTGCAGTGTAATTTTATTTTTAGAGTGAGAAGCCTAAAGCAGAAAAAGATGTTATAAACACAATAGAAACACCAATTGAAAGGCGTAAGAAGAAAAGACAGAAAAAAGTCCAAAGAGGGCTTATTTACATTTCACACATCCCACATGGTTTTTATGAGAAAGAATTGACGGAATACTTCAATCAATTTGGAAAAGTAACAACTACCCGAGTGATAAGATCAAAAAAAACAGGAAATTCCAAAGGATATGCTTTTGTTGAATTTGTTGAACCTTCTGTGGCTCAAATTGCTGCCGAGACAATGAACAATTATTTAATGGGGAAAAGGTTGTTAAAAGGTAAAATTTATTTTTTTAACTTTTCATCAAGTTAGTATTGTACACAGTAATATATAATCTAATAATTTCAGCGTGTATATACCACCTGATCAACAAAGAAAAATGTATTTGGAAGAAAGTGGAACTCTCTAAATAACCCATGCTCTCATCTAGAAACAAAAAAGGTAATTTATCTTACACACTATATTTCAATTACTACCTAGATAAAAATTAAATCTGTTCAATTATAAATAATGGTTTTCCAGTTTTTGTCTCATTAACTTCTTGTTCACATTGCTTATAGATATTTTTTTATATAAGTTAAAAGTGATAGATTTTATTTTCTTGATTTTGAAATAGTTTCTCATTGTAGGCATATAATGCAGATAAAATTGAAGAAGAAGAATTAAAAGTACAAAAAACATTTTAAAAAGGTAGTTATGTCTATGTATATATTTTATAAAATTTTATAAATCATATATGTTTATAGTAAGATTTATGAAACCTTTTACATATTATCACAAACAAAGAATAAGCTATGGAATTAGAATAGACTACACAGTTTTGCTGTGGATGTACCGGTTATTGATGGATGAAGGAGAATAAATTTAAGGAAAATATATTGTCTTTGAATAACAATGTTGTTAAAAATTTTGAATCTTTATTTATACTGCATTTCAAACATGTCTCTTAACCTTGGGACATTAGATATGTGTGATGTGACTATAGCAAATAACCACATGTATAATGTGGTGACTATTCATAGTCTGCCACCATTGGCTAGTAACTCATAACACAAACAGCTCAGATATGTGGTTCCACACAGAAAAATATAAAATAGATCATTATTGAATTTTACTAGAAGTCATAAACTTACTCAAAATTATATACCTTTGGTGGGTTATACATTGACTAAATTCTTGTCTAATATTCTTTTACATATTTTGTTAGTCAAACTAATTGTATAAAAGCTGAAGTGCAAAATTTAATTATTTCAAAAAACAATGTTATTTATGCTGAAATGTCCAGTTTAAAATAATATAGAGCTGGCATTGGCAATATTTTTATACAAAAATTGTAATCTCTGTATCAGTGTTATTGAAATATTTATTGAATAAAGTCCTCTTGGTTTTTAACATGTTCTGTGATTATGTGGTATTTAGTTTTCATATGGGTTAAAAGAATGAGATGAAGTACATATTGCAGCCTGACTGAAAAAGTAGGCTTGTTTTTCAGGTATAAAGCAAACACTCATTTTATTGAATAATATAATTTCCTTGGTTTATTTTTTGTTCAATCGAAATCAGAATGATACTGATACCTACACAAAAAAAAATTCTTATGTCTAACAAATCAGTAAGTTCCTTAACATGACGCATGAAAGAATTTATATGGATGGCAAAGTGTTAGGACCTTCTATCTACCAAAATATGATTTTACAGGGGGCGAGAATATGTTTTTTAAAATTACTGATGTAAAATCTTTTGAGTGCATTTAGTTTCTTCATTAGGAGTCTAATAATTATGTTAAAATGAAAAAGTCAAGACTTTAATATAGTTCATAGTTCTATGTGTGAAGTCTTTCTTCTATTTTCATTTGTAATTCATTGAAAACATCATTAAATGAATTGTTTTTTTTTTAATGAAAATTGAACTTGAATATAGTCATTTTTATTAGCAACTATTTATTTTGATGAAAAATTTACAATTTATAATAAAAAGTTGATAATTTAACAATTAAGCTCAGAAATCCATAAAAATTCCATACCACTTTAACTTAAAATCTCTGTACCTCAGAAAGTATTAATATTAACGTTTTGGTGAAGATTCTTTTTGTAGGAAATAAAATTTCCTACAAGTTTATCATTTACAATTTTTCCAGTAGCTAGTGTTGTTTACTTAGATAAATCCAAAAAACGCGAATTTTATGGAAAAATTAGGTTCAGGGGCCTGTACTCACCAGAGGTGGAAGTTATGACTTTACTTTAATGGAGACTTTTGTAGAGCATTCAATTTGAAGAAGACCTGTCTTAGGCGAGATAATCCTTAAATGCCTCTGAGTTATAAAATTTAAAAGAAAAATCAAGTTTTATGTGTATATTTAAATGGGAAATCTTTACACGCCTTTGGTCTAGTAATTTAATATTAAGGGCTCAAACTTCAGGGAATTTTTTTATGGTACTTCCAACAAAATTTCACCATGGGACAAAAAAATAGTTCAAAAGCACCCTAATATATATGTTTTATATATATATACATATTTGAAGTGAACGGGTATGTAAGACCTTGTAACTTACCTTTTGCATTTTCCGCTTTGTGCAGAACGATCTAGTTTTTTTATCAAATACCCCTTTAAACACTGCATATTTTTGATATTTAGTGAGATAGATGTATTCTTTGTTAAAATCTCCTGCTCTCATTTAAGTGGTAGCAATAATTATTCCATATTATAGTGATTTTGATCAAAAATGTCTACCTATTTGTTTTGATACTTAATGCACTACAAATGAAAATAGAAGAAAGACTTCACACATAGAACTATAACTGTATTAAAGTCTTGATTTTTCAAGAATGCATATATAAGATTATGCTTTGACTATAAAGGCAGGAGCAAGTCATAAACATTCAATTGGAAACATGAGTGCTTATGTGGTGCTAAAGGGACCTAGCAGTGGGACATTTCAGGTATTTCTATAAAGCATATGCAAAGCTTGTGTGTCAGATTCAACTTGAGTAGATTTTATCTACAGACAATTTTATATTGCATCACTTAGACAAGCTTGCAGTGAAAATCAGTCCATACTTAATACAAGGAGAAAATGGAAGTATTGTTTACACTGAAGTTCTGTAATTTACTCTAAATAGTTCACTTTGTTTTTCAAAAATTCTAAATCTGAAGCATTAAAAAAAATTTGTATATGGATAGTATTTTAACTAGTGGTAAAGTTTTGTTACAGTCAAAAGCCACTGTTCTCCAGATCTTAAACTACCTTTTGTCAAATCTCATAGTGATTGATCTATCTATTCAGTTGGGAAAGCTAATGATAACTAGTAATCATGGCTGTTTGAACTGTCCTGAATTCTTTGAGATATTTCACCTTGGCTCCTGTAAGATGCACTAGACATACAACGCTGATAGTATTTTATTCCTTCAACATATTGGTAAAAAATCTCAAAAGATATATGATTACATAGAATATTTCATAGAACATTTCTTTGAATAAAATTTCATATTTTATCAGTAATTTAGGAAGGTCTGTAGAAATCAATATTACACAAGAGTCAATCACTATACAGTATACTTATCCCAGAGATAAATTCTATATTTTCAATGGTTTCCTGACATTTTTCTTCGAAGGAAAAATACCCACAAACATTGGAATTACAAAAAATTGATATGATCTATTGAGATGACACGTCAATCTAATATCAGATTGAATAACATAAAAATGATCTTATAAGTTTAATTTTTTAATTCAGAAGTAAATTTCTTTTAAAATCTAAGCATTGAGTTATAAATGGAAAAGTTGTTACTTTAATTGGAACGAATTATGCTACTATTAAAAGGACACTGTCATCTCATGCAGAAGCTGTCATTAAATTTCCAACCTATTTGGGAAATTCTAATAATATAGTTAACACTGATATGAATTGTTAATAATTGACTTTGGAATCATCTATTAGACCTTAGTATAATTAGGATCTAACATGTGGCAAGGATCAGCTAGATGGATGCTGTGTGAATTAATTAATTGTTGGTTCAATTCATTTTTTTTACTATAAATATACACACAAAGCAAAGAAAGTCACTTATTCTAAAATAACTATAATTTTACAATTACAGGTTTTTCCTCTTCATCTTCAGAATCCAGTCCAGTAAAATCCCATTGAAATTTTTCAGTTAGTTTCTGTTTTAATTCTCCTATCATGCTAAATAGTTTCCACCACTTTGTCAGGCTGTGCTGTTCTAAATAATTCTTTCAATTTTATAGATAACATTTTTGTTCATAACTATATCAGCAAGGAATTCTTCAGGCATCTCTAATATTTGTACTGGTATTGTTTTTATAAAGTGAAAATATACATCACTATATTTATTAATAGCTCCCATGAGGAACAGAATAATAACAAGGTTTTTCCAATGTTCTAGGCATCAAGAGACTGACCTATTAAAAGCATAAGAATGCAAACTGCAATTCACCAATAATATGAAGAGGTCTGAAATTTAAAATGAGTTACATTAATAATGTGATAATTGCTTATTCAAATTAAAGTTATATTCTTAGACACCAAACTCATCATGTTGAGTCATCTAATGTATATGTCTGGTCTAAGTGATGTTTAGTGATTTCTTGAGGTGTAGCTCCTTTGATATTTTTCTTTGGTACTTCTGTGAATCAATAGCTGTTCCTAAAAAGGCAGTGTTAGGCTTAAATAGTTTGTTTTACATATAAAATTCATATATTTCAATTATAACTTATAAGATGTATGTAACGGTTGTATAATATTTTAATGTTATACAATACTATATACAATGACTAAATGGGAGCACTGGAAATTTATATGGTTATTATTACAAATGTTTCCAAAATATTTAAGTTGTTATTTATTTTTTTACTAATAGCATAATTTATCATTAACTCATTGTCTTAATTATGCCTGACCCTGTCTGTAATTACATTTTATAATTTTCATGTGAAATTGCAGTAAATAATGATATTTCTTTTTAAGAAATTAAATAAAATTTGAATGTGATAATTTTATGCCTAGTTATAACTACAGTGGAATCTCAATAACCGAACCTTGTTAAGTCAAAATCCTCAGTAAATCAAAAAAATGCCAATCCCTTCCAATGAACTCCTAAATAGCGATATCTCAATTATTTAGACTTTGCCTCAACAAAATGTTACCCTATGAAGTATTGATAATACATATTTATACTCTATAACCTCGAGTTTCAAAAGAACACCCATAAGTCATAGTTGGTAAAATATAATGACGCTTACTTGGAATTCCCAAATAATAGCAATTCCAAAATGAATGTTCGGGTTGAGCTTCTAATCTATTGTTTTTGTCTGTACACGCAATGAATGAATACATTCATGAAACTTTCAAGTAACACAGCTGTGAACATTATGTTTGTGCCTTGTCGACACAGTCATATGTATCTCTGGTTCTTGTTAAGTCGAATATTTAACTCAATTTTTGCATTTTCCTTGACATTCGAAAGTTATTGAGATTCCACTGTATTTCAGAATTTCTCTAATTGTTCCTAACTTCTAATATTTCAGAAATCCTATGATATTTTTTTTCTATTTTTACTACTATTATAATAACTAAATCGGAATATGATTTGTGACATCTCTAATATTTTAGATACTAAATTCTTCATATTTTATGACTTTTAGGGTTGATGACGTGAAAATACTGGAATAATATGTAACTGGGACAACTTTTTTGTTATTGAAACTATTGAATTGAAAAGATTCATATCTTAAAGACCAAACATAATAAAAATTGTCATATTTTTAAGTAACTTTAACTAAACAAAGGTAAATCTACTATGGATTTCCTAATTAACACCTCATACAATACAATATTTAAACAAAGGTAAATTAAATAAATATAAAAATAAACAATATACAGTTGAATATCAAGGAGACACCAAAATTCGAGTTATAGAGTTTTCTACTTAGGCAGATGTGTATTGTGGTAGAACCAAACTACTTCTGACAATTTTACTATAGTGAACAAATGATTTGCTTTGTGTAAGTTTAAATGAAATCAATTAAATCATAATAAGTACCTAAAATAAAACATCTGACACCAAGCAAGCAAGCATCTGTTAATGTCATAAATTCCTTTATCATTGCTTAGAATTGATAATCCTATTTATTGTTTCCTTCTAAATTGTTTTTAAGAAAAATGGTGTATATTGCCTACGAATTATTGAAGTCAATAACTTATTTTCTAGGACCTGTAGAGGTAATAAGTTTCAAATAATTAAGTTGTAAAGGCTTATTTTATTTTTCCGAGCTATAGAGGAAATATATGTATGAAAATAACTTGTATGGATTCACTGATTATTTCACAAATAGGCATTGAGATTCAGAGTAACAGAGTTTTGGTGCTTCAAGAGAAAGGAACAAAATATTTATTCGAGTTTTGAGGTTTTCTCTTATCGAGGTTTGATTTAAAGAAGTTTGACTGTATAAAAGATCTTTAAAATAAAACAATAAGTACATAGGTGTATTAAATTATAGAAATGCTTTAAAAATATTTTACATTTTCATTTATATTTCAGGTTACTTTTAAGCTGTGGTTTTCAGGACAGATCAGAGTTTAATCTGATGATGGCTATAGAGGAACGAATGAGAAAGCTCAGATTGCAATAGAGACTTAAGAGAAAAGAAAATTTTATTTGCATACATTTCAATGTCATTTTTTTTTTTATGAATATCTCAATTAGGTGTTTAGATTTGGACTTCCTACATTTACTCTTTGAATAGTTATCATTGATCATACTCAACTTAATAAGAAAGTAAAAATTCAAGATACTCTCAAATTAAAGCAAATTATATAACATTCAACTACTTTAGTTCTCTAGTGTATAAGCACATTTAAATTTGTTATCAAGTTAGTATTTTTGAGAGGAAATAAAAACAATAAGGAATAAACCTGAAGAAATGGTGAATATGAGAGAGACATGAAATATAACCTAAGTAGTATTCACAATGCACATATATGGGAGTGCAAGAAGGCATATTTAATAGCAATAAATGGATCTATATATATATATATATATATATATACATACCTGGTGCAGGTTTTAAATCTGGTAACATAGAATCTTCTTTATTTGCCGATGATACTCTAACTTTTGCCTTTTAATAGTCTGTTGTTCTGAAGTTGCTTGTTCTTCAATTATTTGTATTATCAATGTTTTCTGATGTAATACTAGATCTTACTCCTTTGGGTCGTTCATCATCAGTCATAGATAAAAGTTCTACTGACGATCTAATAATACCCGCTTCTGCATGATAATTTTTCAGCTAATGTATCTGAAATATATAAAAAATTGTGCATTTACTATAATACTGGAATGTTAGAATATATCTCATTAAATATACCTGTAATCTGTGAAGTTAAAATCCATTTCTGCCAGTTTCAAAAGGATAAGGTGCAAGAAATCTGTCAATATTAAACAAATTGTTTTTAGCCGTTGTATACTTTCATCACTTATTTGATCCTTACTAATATCCTCCATCTTTTGTCCCATAACTTAACCAGGAATTCTTCTTAAAAAATAATGTATGAAGCCAGATCTGTAGAGCATGAACATTTGATAAGATTATAATAATAATTATATATGAAAAATATTATCGTCTCTTATGTATGTCTGGGAACTGACCGAGAGAGACATCTCCAGTGTTGGCTAACTGCAGAGTAATGTATATAATGCAAACCTTCTGGTATCATTTTAACACCTCTAAAATCTTCAGCAGTGTTCCAACAATGCATCAATGCCGAACTGAGTTTCCCAGGGACTCCTAAAAATACAAAGGTGCCTCCTTCAATTAAAAGTCGTTTAGCTAGTTCTTGATCCATTTTGTTATTGAAAATTTGAATCTGTTGTTTTCTGCTGTTCAGAAACAAAACATTTCACTACCGCAATTATGTATTCTGTGCGGCTAATTGTCAAACTGACAGATCTAAAGACAACAACTTTTAGGTGTGATTCATTGTATTTTATCTGTGTCTACCAAAATTAGAAATGGGTGTCTCATCACAATAAAGCACGGTAGTGTCAATAGCTTATTATTTGAAATTTTTAAATAATAAATTACAAATGTTGGTGCTAGCGACTATTTGGAAAACAACTTGTAGTGTTTGCTTTTATGAAAGTACAGGCTAATTCTATAAAGTTAGTTCAAATATTTTTTCTTTTAATGTAAAACGCTTTAACTTGACTTTTCCCCACATATTTCATTTGTATTTTCTAAAATGATTTAGTAGCTTTAGTTATTTTAGCACATAAATATTAAACTCTCATTTTTATGTTCTAAGGAATCAGCATTTTTTCTGTACGTATGTAAGTACATACAGAAACTTAATTCTGTTATGAAAATTGAAAAATTTACATAACTTTTAGATTACTCTATTGATTGTTGCCAATATGTAATCAGTTTTTTCCTCAAACAGTTAACCAACATAAATTTCAATTGAATTGTTCAGAAGATATCGTTGGAGACATGTTTTAAAAGTATTTTTTTCAAATATTTTTAAGCAGCTTTTGATAAATTATAAAATCTAACAAGCTCTTTTTTTAAAACACAAAGTTGATCGTTGCAAAATGCATCCAAGTTGGTTAGTTCGTTTGAAAGGTACTGTCGAAGGAAAATTTAGGAAAAGGATTTTTTCAAATCAACTTGTGAAATTATTTATACATTGGCGTTTGGTACTCAGATATCTGTTTTTGCATAAAAAACTACGTCGGAGGGTAAAGCAGATCCAAATCCAATGACGCGTTCGAAAGATATCGTAGTTGGAATTAAAAAAAAAAATCAATTGAAATTCAATTTCCAGGGCTATGAATTTAAAAAAAAATCATAAATTGGGTAAGTATTATTTTCTGTCCGATTTTTGTCAATCGAGTTTTCATAACATTTTGACGTTTTGCGGCCCTAGGAATTTACTTTCACCATTTTCTAAGTGATGTCTGTATGTTTGCATCGTTAGCCGTAATACAGATCAAAATCGAATGACGCATTCAAAAGATAATGTAGTTAAAATATAAAAATTATGTTCTTTTTAAATAAATTTAGGTTTTGAACTCGAAAAACTTAACACGCATTATAATTATATTCCTGAGCTCATTGAAACTTGAAAAGCACTGAATTTATATTATTATTTATATTTTGAAAGCTTTAAGTTCGAAAGTGTTAGCAATTTTCAGGCATGGTCTGCAGGGCCACCCGTTTTTCAAATGTTTGACTTCAAAAACTCAAAATTATAAACAGTTACATATTTTTTGAATTCAAAGAGCTCAAAACACATCTAAACTTGTCAGAGCAGGAAGTTTTAGGGTTAGACTACAGATTTAGTCGTTTCCCTATTTTTTAATTGAACACTTCCAAGGTTTGGTTTGCTTTAACACGCCTTAAGCGTTTGAATAACACTATATTATCGATTTGTCAAGGTCAAGCAACTTTCTGGTCTTAATTTACCTCAGTTATAGTTATATTGTATTTGTAGCGTAATATGGTACCTACAGGTATATCATAAAAACACTATTAATATGTTTTATGGAAAAAGTTTTGTATAATATAAAAGAAACAAAATTTCACAAACATCTATGTTCCTGCATGCATACAGTTATGATAAGGCCGAAAAGTTTGCTTATTGGGATCACTATTTTTATTAATTTAAAAATTATTTGGAATACTCTTGTATTGGATGTCATTAGCTTAATTTATGTGGTTGATTATAAAATTGTATTTGCTAAAATTCACTATGATACGCATGTATTATTTTGATTTAGTGGTGCCGTCATTAAACACGTCAAATGACTTAAAGAATTGTAATATCGCTCAACGCTGGCTTCCATCATCATAATTACTTTATTGGTTTATTTTGGTTTCTTCTTTTTATTAGTTCTGAAAGATAGCAACCGCCATCCTAATGATTTAATTTGTACTGCAAGAAACTCGCGGTTGATTTTCGTTTTTAGCATCACAGAGAATAATTAAAGTTCACACATTTCACACGTTGGAATATTCGCCGCTGCACAATTCGTTACTGACCAATAGTATATTGATATCCTTTGACACATTCAGTCTAATTATATGATGAAGAATAGAACCTCAGAAAACAACAACTGTTATTTATACCCCGTTCTTCAATTATTGCAATTTTCTCTTATTTACAATCGTTTGACGCCCTCTTGATGTAAAATAATGGACTGTTCTTATCATCTGATGGATATTGGTTTTACTAAAAAATTGGTTTTATTTTTTCATTTAGTACCTTATTGTTTGAAAATGCTTTTCACAGGATGGAATCGATTATGTATCTTTTTGCAAATATTCATAATATCCTCCTTTTTAGAACAATTTTGCGAAAATATCTATAACAGAAATATATCATTGAAACTATACTAATAAGCAATATAAAATAATATAGATACAACCCTGCTAAATGCTTGTTAGTGATGTAAAGGTCGACGAAGGTATTATTACATTTGTCTCTAATTTTCTGTATGTGTTTCACTCACCTCTAAACAAACAAGGCAAACTAAAGCAAATTATCGCGTAAACGATACACAGCACACAATATTACTTGCAAACTCGTAGGTTGTTGACGGTAAGGGTAAGTTTCACTGTAAAGTCTTAGAGCCGCAGCATGTCACCTCTGCAAACTCCCGAACAATAAAATCATGTTTGCGTATTCGATAGCAGCAAAGGCATTGTTATCAAACACTTAAATATTAATCAGATACAATCTAAGTTTCAAAACGTCAATACCATAAACGTAGCACTTATAATAACAAAATACCTACTTCCGTGCAAGTTCAATAACCGCAAGTGACTGGGGCTATGCGATCGACTACAGGCGGCTGCAGGCCACTTCAAGTTTGTCAACGTTGAACTGGAAGGCGGGAGGTGGGGGCACGGCATCATGTGCCTGTATTTAACACGCCTTATTAACTTCACTTGTATGTATGTTTGTTTGCTTGTAATCAACTCCTTTGGACTCGATTTTACCCACTTTGAAGGGTTAGAATTCAAAACTTTGTAGATATATCAAGGACCGATTGGAATACAATAAATTCATATTTTGAAAAAAACACAAATTTTAATTTTTATAATTTTGTAAAATTTAAAAAAGTTTGTTACTTGAAACATAATAAATTTTAACAATTTTGGAAAAATCGAAAAATCAATAATGATTTTGATAAAAAAATTAGAATTTTGAAATTACATAAAAATACGAATGATATAATGCGCAGGTATTACGTTCCCGAACCTTCCCTTCTCCGCGTTCCTATTTTAGACCATTGTGACGTTTTCATGACGCACTTCATAGCGACAAAGTTTCAGCTACTGTAACAGTGATGCGTTACATCAAATGGAAGAGTTACTTAGACATGAATGATTAATATCATTCACGTCTAAGTAAAATTTTATAATTTTAATTCACATAATTGATATTCTAAAATCATGGCTCTTGGTTGTAAATATTATTGATATCGTTTTGAGATTAAAAATTTAGTTTTAAAATAAAATAGAGTTACAAAAGATAAAAAACACGCTTTAATAATAAATTGAACTAAAAGTGAAAACAATTCTTAATATAAGAATAAAATAGTGAATGAAAAATATTAGTATTATTGTGAAAAAGCGTGGAGTGCTCGATAAATCAGTTCTTGAAAATATTTGATCCGTACGATTAATCCAAAAATGGTACTAAAAATATGGCACAAAGCTTCCCACGCTTTTTTCTCAATAATACGGATATTTTTGTTCATTATTTTATTCTTATGTTAAGAATTATTTTTTACTTTTTAGATTTAATTTTAGACATAATTTGAAACTATATTTTTTCTACAAGGTTGTCGGTGCGAAATTTTAAGTGCCTGTTATTTTCTCAGAAACGACTACTTCAAGAACTATGGTTTCCATGGAAAAGTTGTTCTAAAAAAAAAAGAGATTATGAATATTTACGTACGAACATATAAGATTCAACCCATAATGACTGAGCGAAAAAATGCTAATAATAAAAAATGCATACAAAATGTGGTGCATCAAAATGTACAGGGAATGTCAAGTGAGGTATTGGAAATTGAATTATTCATAAATTATAATGATATTGACATATTATGTATAACAGAACATTGGCTTAGAGGTCACCAGTTCATGTTTAACTTCAGTATGTACGAGGTAGTAAGTTCGTTCAGCAGAGAAAAAGGTGCGGCTCTGTAATAATAGTTAAAAACAATATAAAATACAAAGAACCCAGATATTGTGAGCCGATCTGTTGAGTGAACTATTGAAGTGCCCTGTATAGAGCGACTTTTGTATTATGCGTATGTATACAGACCCAAAGTCATCGTATGACATTTTCGAAAAAGTAATGGACGATATTTTGTACAAAACAAGTGATAATAACAAAATTGCTGTTTGCGGAGATTTTAATATAAATTTATTGGAAAATTCTTGTTTATGCACTAGAATTAAATCTATTATTCCAATGCTATCGTTTAGAGAATTTATATTCGGAACCGACCAGTTTCACAGCTACTTCGTCATTCTGTCTCGATAATATATTCACGAATATTAAACTAGAATTTCAGTCGGTTATAAATAAATTATCATCTTACCATTGTGGACAGCTGGTTACGTTTGAGATTAATTCTAAAAAATATTTATCAGATAAGATCAAAATTGTGTTTGTGAACACAGGTTGTCATAAGCAGTTTAGAAATAACGTACAAAAAATTGTCTAACTTGTCATATTGTAAAGACCCTAATAAATTATATGGTTCACTGTTGACAATAACCAGATCTGAATGCAGTAACGTTTTTAAATAAAAAATATTAATGTTGATAATACTTTATCATTTAGTGATAGGTGGGTATTCCTAATAGCAGGCGTAGATTATACGCATTTTATGAGGAAAAGTCCTATAATAGTTTGGTTAATTTTGTCAATAATGAGAGAAATTATTCGAAGGTGTCTAAGCGTGTATGTGTAGCCGCAAAATCTATGATTGTCAGTAATAATAATAAAAAAATAGCACTGATACGATGAAAACTACTTGGAATATAATCAATAGTGAAACTGGAAAACACACACACCATCATACAGATTTTCGATTTAAAATGAAATTTTAAACAAAGACAAAGGAAGTGCTTTTGCTTTTGAAGAAGTTTTTTCTAGCATTTCAGTTTCGACTACACAATCTCTAAAACCATCGCCCACTCTCGCTGAATCTCTGTCGAAGAGAAACGTTGACACTTGTGATATTATATTAGAATTTACTAATGAAAATCAAAAAAAAAAAACTGCTGATCTTGATGGCCTTTCTGTAAAAATAATAGATTGCATTGCTTCATGCTTAGTAGTGATTTTTAATGATTGCGTTGATTGTGGCGTATTTCCTGATCTAATGAAGCAAAGTAAAGTTTTTTTATCGCAGCTAAAATAAAAAAATTGCCATTTTATGAATTTAAACGTTTCGTTAAAAGAAAGTTATATTGCAAGGGTCATTACGCCGTGTCTTAATATTTTAATGAAAAAAATCCATGGGATGTAACTGCTCGGCTATCAGGTTGCTTCATGTTATTACTAAGTGTTGTACTAAAGTATTAATTATTCAATATTTTGTATCGATAAAAAAAAAAGAGCAAAACCTTGAGTTTCTTGCCCATTTTTGTCATGGCGAATCAGCATTTTATATGGTAATATTAATGTCGAAAACAATAATTTATGACGGATTTCAAGTGTGATTTCTATTACCTAGGAAATAAAGTCATTTTTAATTTTTAGGGTAACTATATAGAATCGAATTATATCTCATTTTCTCACAGCCTAAAACCTATATATATATTTGTAGCTATCTCTTTTCGTTACACATTTTGTTTCTTAAAATTCAATTCACACCGAAAGAAGTTTCATTTTAAGAATATATAAATAGACAGATAAACAAATTAAAAGTGATTTATGTCCATTCCCTGGCATCAAATTATTTTACTCACAAATTTCATTAAAATTGGTACTTCTATTAGGCGGACAAACGTAACAAAACAGACTTACAGATTTTCATATATTTATTAATATAGTATAAATTCGTAAGGAGTGATATTAATTCATCATACATTTTGTAAAAATTTAATTGGCTGTCTATTTATTATCATTTGTGTGTTTTATCATATTATGATATCCACTGCCGACAGATCGTCATAATCTTCAAGTTCATATGCATAAGTTCAGTAATAGGGTCTAGCCTTGAACCGTTGGATACGGAATTTTAAAATATTGTAGATACGTTTTGTTGTGATAACATTAGTTCATAAATATATTAGATATTATTTTCTTCCTTTACATAAAATTATACCACATTGTACTTCTTTTGCACCGACTCTTTATAGTTGAAATTGCTTCTCACATTTGGTTTTATTTTACCACCAAAAACTAGGTACTTCTGGCATGATCTCACAAAATGAATTTGAAGAAATAAATCGGGTTAGCTATCTCTGTACGCGCAGGTCAGGACGAAGTTACCTGAAAACTAAGAACGACATTTTATTTTAAAAGCTACGTTTTGTGACTATTCGTACGATAAAAGCAACTCTGTGTTTAATATTTGGTTATTAAAAAAAGTGTGGATAAGAAGTTATTACGATGTTTACGCGGGACAAACAGAAACTCCTTAGAAAATCAAAAACTGAGCAAACAAGCAACTTATTTTTATTAGTATTTTTTTTCAAAATAGTCCGTTGAATTGTTGTTGAATTAGTACATAACTGCATTCAATGGAATCACTGGGAGAAACACTTTGCCCACTCGCACTTAGGAGTAGCTTCGACGGTTTTTTCATGCACAGCTACCGTTTCCTTGGCATCTATAAGCCACTTCCTCGAAGTTTTTCCTTTATTATAGGAAATAATTAAAAGTCGCATGGTGCAAGGTCGAAGCTATAAGGGTGAACCAGTATTTCTATACCTAACGTCCACACATGGTTGTCGTTTATTTGGCGTTATGTAGAGAGGCGTTGTCCTGATGAAGGAGAATCCCACCGAGGTTGTTTATCACGAACTTTTTCCAAATGATTAGGCAAAATTATTGGTGTACCGGTTTGCAGTGACTGTTTTTATTTTTTAACAAATGTTGCACAGTAACTGTCATTCCGGAGAAAGACGCCACCATCTTTTTCCAACACTTCGACCTCATTTTACTTTAGTAGGCAATTCCTCGAAAAGAAACATCATCTGAGCATACTGTCTTTTGGTTTCGGGATCGTAATAGTAAATTCAGTTTAAATTATCTGCTACTGTGTTGTATACAGCACTTGAGTCACCACTGGCAAATTTTGCATTATTTTGCGGCACGGATTAACGCGACAGAGTTTTTGAGCTTCGATCAAACTATGAGGTGTCCACCGAGTACAGAGCTTCCTGATAGCTAAATGATCATGAAGGATTTTGTGCATGAAAATTTTTCGTATTGCATTCATGTTGACTTAGACAAACAATTTTCTTTTATCGCCAATTTGCAAAAAAGTGATAGATGAATGCAATATCTATACATATATAAACGAAATACCACTGACTGACTGACTGATCTATTACGAGATCTCTGAAACTATAAGTCCAATTGACTTGAAATTCGACATAATTATACTCTTTTCGGAAGGTAGACGCTCACTAAGAACGGTTTTACGCAAATCCTATCCAAAAAAATAATTTATCATTTTATGAGATCTCCAAAACCATAGGTCAGATGGACTTGAACTTTGGCACAGTTAATCTTTTCGGGACATAAACGCATACTAAGAACGGATTTTACGCAAATCCTATCCAAAATAAATTGTCTTAAAATAAAAAGACAGTATATAACAAAGGTGAGCAGAGTTCCATTTTAAAATTTAAATACTTTTTATTTTATAGTTTTTAAATGACCAGTTTTAGAAAAACTAAGTGTTATTTACATAAATAACTTATTCGTATATATAAATAGGAATTTCGGTATGACAAATTATTCTTACAATGGTGATTTGTCAATCACAAACAAAGCAAAATCTAAAACCAGAACAAAGAAAAAGTGAAATATTGTTTTCATTATTTTTGGAAAACAGTCATAAAAAGTGTTACTGATACTTTTAATAATTATCATCATTATCATATTTATATCCTGGTCATATTTCTGATTAGAATTCTATTAAGTATACAACTTTATTGTCGTCTTTATTTAATATACGTTGTGATTTAGTGTAATATAAAATAAAGAAAAGATAGAGGTTCGAATAAATGTCCAGGCACAGAAATCTAAGCTAGTATTAGGCGAAGAAGTTTTATACTGGCCGCAGCAAAGAATTGGGAATTGTTGCAAAGGCCTATCATTACTTTCAATTAACATTGTTTTTATAAGGTTTGTTTTACTTTGTAATTATTTTTATAGATAAACAAGGAACCGATACTTATCTGTTTCAAAATGATACAACCATAAAGTCATACAACCATTGCCATAATTAATTTGGATTTTTTTAATATCTTTTACAGATACACAGCACCATTTGATTCTAAACTAAGCAACGAGGTTTGTAGCATGGGTTTCAGACAGTTGATACAATACATAAATACTTTTTCTGTAAACATACACATATAATATATACAAAACAGTTAAGCTCAAGGCAAACATTGATTTCCTTTACTATTTACTTCGCTCGCATTAAAGCCTTTACATATACCTTAAGGACTTCAATGTGAGCGAAGCCGCTGGTAAAAACTAGTTAAATATATTTTACTGGAATATACTTACTGGAATGCTAGATGGTGTTGAAGTTACTAGATTATCAAATTTTGACAAACAAAACCTGTCAAAATATTTTTTTCACCTTCGTAAAAATATTTTTTTTAAATAAAGTATCTTATATCCTTCTAAATATCTTTCAGAATATGTGTACATAGTTTCATGATGATCAGTTGAGTAGTTTCTGCTTGAAAGCGTAACAAACAAACTCACATTCACATTCATAATATTAGTAGGGATTTAATTGCACATATATATATATATATATATATATATATATATAAATATGAATTTAAATAATTGTGTAACATTTGTGGGAATTAAACCTACGTTCCCAGCGTAGCAAGTACGGCCTACTACCAAGTGTACCAATCAGACAGCTTTCTGTGATAAGTGCAACATGTGGCGTTTTTTGGCTAGCGCCATGAATGTTTCTATCTTATTGTGTGTTTCTAAAACCCATAATATAGAAAGTCCTTTGAAGACTGGGTGTGGTGCTGTGACAGATTTAAAATTGTTTGTTTTATACGCTATCTCGGCATTCTCTAAGCGTTTCGAAGTTATTCACAATTAAACATATCATTTCACTGTATTCGATATACAGTGGTAATGCGATACAAACAGAGAAACGAAAATATTGACTATAGATTTACTACATTTATTCTGTATTAACGTAGGCAGGGCAGTGGCCGAATGATAGTATAACAAAACATTCATACGACTTTAGTTGCCTGAGTTATAAAAGTATTATTTAATTTGAATAGAAACTATTCCAAGCTCAATGTATTTTCAACTCGCGAGAAGCAACGTTATGAGCGGAAAAGACATTCCAAAGCATTTCAGGCACTGCGCGACCGCGCGGCGGCACGTGCGCGGAATATCTGGAGTCATTACTAAACTGGCGCTATCATCTAGTGCATTCTGTTCATGCTACAATTACTAGCTAACTATCGTTTTGTGTTACTAGAATGTAATCGATATCATAATATGATTCCGTTGTAAAGGTAGAACGAAATTTACAGGGCTTCGAATGGAATTTGAATCTTACAAGGATTTCTGTTACGTATATTAAGTTTACGTTACGCAATTGATATGAAATTCTACAAATCTTTAGTGTGTCTTAATATTATTATTTTGTTTAACAGCAAATACTTCTTTATTTAAATTTTAATATGTCATCAAGAGATTTGAGAAACAAGTATTGACGCACGACAAACAGTTTGGACACGGGCTCGACTAATCTCTCGAAGTATTCAATACCACTTACATTAATATGTATCCTGAATGCACTGTCATGACAATTAAAATCAATGATATTAAGAGTGGCACAGAGCGTCGAGGATGTGTAAGGTAGTCCGAATTCAGTACAGTACCACAAGATACAAAGTTTGTGATTATTGATAATTTTCTTTGTATGGGGAGCGACGAAAGACATTCATCAATATTTTGATAATGATAAGTTCAATATGGACATGTACGTCGTCAAATCTATAACGGATCGCATTCGCTATTAAAAAATTCTGGTTGGCTGTATCCTTGGTACAACCGCAAGTATTCGGTAAAAGGATATTCGGGAATTTTGAAGAATAATACGAATTAATTATTAAAATTTAATTTACTTGAAATAGGGTTTATTAAGCACAGCTCGATGATACGAAAAGTATGAAATACAATGAAATCGGTTGACATTTAAATTACGTTTGAAAGTTAAAACAAGATAGGTGTTGCCTTAGTTGTGGGGTGTGTCTGGTAACACTCTAAATTGAAAAGTGCTTAATTT